>CM053769.1:452030579-452080187 GCA_028658325.1 Potorous gilbertii
TGGAAGGGAGGGCAGTGGGAGGAGGGAGCAATTTGAAATCAGCATGGGGTGGGACAGGATCACAAGAGAGAATAGAAACAATGGGGGGCAGGATAGGAAGGAGGGAAATATAGTTAGTCTTACACAACATGACTATTATGGAAGTCATTTGCAAAACTACACAGATATGGCCTATATTGAATTGCCTGCCTTCCCAAAGGGAATGGATGGGGAGGGAAGGATGGGGAGAAGATCTCAAAGTTTTAGGAATAACTGTCGAGTATTGCTCTTGCTACTAGGAAATAAGAAATACAGGTAATGGGGAATAGAAAGTTGTCTGGCCTTACAGGACAAAAGAGAAGATGGGGACAAGAGAAGGGAGGGATGATAGAAGAGAGGGCAGATTGGTGATAGGGGAAATTAGAATGCTTGTTGTACTGAGGTGGGGGGAGAGGACAAATGGGGAGAAAATTTTGAAAACCAAATTTTGTGAAAATAAATGTAAAAAGTTAAATAAATTTATATTAAAAAATAAAAATAAAAAAATAAAAACAAAATAAAAAACAAAAGGTAAAGTACAAGTGAAGCTTAGAAAAATGCAAGAAAGATTCTTGGTTTAGTAAGAATGCAAATGAAATTCAGTTTTACACTGATAGTAATAATCCAAAGTGCTTTCATGATGATCCAAAGGCAATTTGTGAGCCAAAGGTCTATGGTGAACCTTAATTGATCCATGCTGATGGAGCCACATGGATCCTAGAGAAATGGACTGAACAAGTCCACAGTGTTCTCAACAGACCATCATCAATCAATGCTGAAGTCACTGACCATTTACCACAGACTGAAATCAAACCCTCTCTAGCTAAACTTTCAAATGAAGAAGAGATTTTGAATGCCATTTGGCTCCTCTCATATGACAAAGTGCCTGGGTGCAGATATTATTCTATCAGAGATTTATAAGGCAGGGGGTCTACTGATCAGATAAAAGCTGATGGAACTCTTTTGGGTTATCCCCCAGGAGTTCAAGGATGCCTCCACTGTCAATCTCTATAAAGGAAAGGAAATAGGTTGTCCTGTGACCATCAGAGTGGGGGTGAAAGGGTCTTTGTCTTAGTTATCTTTGGCAAGATTCTTTCAGAGTTCTCCTTAATTTACTGAGCTTTCATCTGGAAGATGGTCCTCTACCCAAGAGTCAGTGTGACTTCAGAAAAAGGCAAGGAGTGGTTGATATGGTGTTTGTTGCCCAACAACTCCAGGAGAAATGCCAGGAGCAGAACAGAGGTCTGTACACCCTGGTCATCGATCTGATCAAGCCCTTTGACGCTGTCAGTCATGAGGGCTTGTGGAAAATCATGGCAAAACTTGGTTGCCCAGAGGAATTTATCAGTTTTGTACAGAAGTTTCATGGTGGCATGCTTGCTTTGGTTCTAGATAATGGATGATGCTCTGGTGCTTTCCTGGTCACCAATGGAGTGAAGTAGGCCTGTGTGCTTGCTGCCATGCTTTTTTTAGCATGATGTTCTCAGGGATGTTGTTGGACACCTTCAATAAGAACAGAAATGGCATTAGTTAGTTACTGCTAACTGCCTCCACTGTCCATCTCTATAAATTTACTAACAGTAAATTGTCTAATTTGAAAAGGCTACAAACCAAAACTAGGGAGTTTGGAGGGGAGAGTAGATATATGACTTTTTAATTACAAATGATTGTGCACTCAATATAACCTCTGAGGCTGAGATGAAACAAAATATGAATTGATTCTCCATAGCTTCTGCTAATTTTGGCACAGGTTCTTCACCAGTCAATACCCCACCATCCATACATGGAACCATTAGTTATAGCAAATAGAGAAATTTTGAAAGCTTTGGATAAGGTCACTTACCTTGGAAATATACTTTCCAGGGATGCCCACACAAATGATGAAGTTGACATCATACTGCCAAAACTAGTCCAGCATTTGGCAGACTCCGAAGGAAAGTGTGGGAGAGAAGATGAGTTAGACTGCCTTCTAAACTGAAGGTCTACAATGCCATTATGTTGACTTCATTATTTTATACCTGTGAAAACTGGTCAGCATACCAATGCCAGACTAGGAAACAAAATCACTTCCATTTAAATTGTACTAGGAAAACTCTGAGATTACCTGGCAAGACAAGGTGCCAGCCACTGAGGTCCTTTCTTAAGCTGAACTTCCATAAACTCTACTTCAGACAGCACAACTCTGATGGGCTGGTCAAGTTGTTCAAATGCCAAATGCACATTTTCCTAAAAGACTATTTTATGGAGAACTCATAAAGGCAATCACTCACAAGGAGGTCAGATGAAGTGATACAAGGACACTCTCAAAGTCTCTAAAGAACTTCAGAATTGATTGTGAGACATGGAAGACATTGATGCAGGACCATCCAGAGTAAGGTGCCTGCATCAAGAAAAGCACCAAGCTCTATGAACAAAGCAGAATTGCAGGAGCTCAACAGAAATAGAAAATGTGCAAAATTAGAACCATCTCCAGTCCAAATGTTTGTATGTACTATTTATGACCAACCCATGGTAGAGTCTTCCAAGCTCATGTGGGTCTGATAAGCCACAATCAGACACACTGTATCTTGACCCCAAGATAAAGATGTCATTTTGGTCCTCTTCAAGAATGAAAGGCAACAAGCAGTCATGATACTGACACAGAGAGAATGACAACAGTAGGCTATTTTATACTTCATGTGTCCCAACATAAAAGTCCTTGGTACTTTCAGCAGCATTCCCAGTAAGAATTTAGAATTTCCATTGCTGTGGGCTGGGGACTAATGATGAGAAGGTAGGAGAAATCTGGCTAATTAGTTAAATAAGGAAGTAGGAAAATTTGTCCATAAACAAAAAAAAGGAGAAAGAACACTAGTAAAGCAGCCATGAAATGTATTTCTAATCCCCAAATCTATCACTAACAAGCTGTGTGATCCCTAGGTTAATTTAAAGTCTTTGTGTATCCTCTTGTGTATACTTTGTGTTTCCTCATTTGTAAAAGAAGTTTAATATAATGCCTTCATCTCTATGACTCAGTTACTACCTGAAATCCCCTATCTCTTCCCTCTTTCCTCCAATTTCTCAAACCCTGTCCTAATGCTGTTTTTAACTTGTGCCAGGGCAATACTTGTACAGGGCAGGATTTACTGTGATAGCTCAGCCTTAATTATACTTAATTACTTTATACTACTGAGTCTTAACTAGATTAGACTTCATAAAATTCCCTCCCAATTGCCAACTTCAGAGGCTCTTGCTCAGCTGTGGGCAAGAAGAACTAAGAGTTGTTACCACAATTCCAACAGTATTATTGAGTGATCGATTGAGCAAATGTATGTAAGAATATTTTGAGAAGTTTAACAATTATATACAAATGCAAGGTAACATTAATGTTGTCGTTATGTTGCTTTATCTCAACAACAATTTTTTTAAACAGAAAAGTTTGCTCTCATACTCCGTCATCCTAAACTTCTACAAGACCAAAATCTCTTGAAAAGAGAAATCTTTCATTCATATATAAAAAAGATAAATATAGCATTTAATAAAATGGGACTATATTCACCAATGGATTCTTCACCAAAAAGTAATATGGGGAAAGGTATTTTGCCGCTAAATCTCAAAATCTGTTTTCAAAGCTAGGGGGCAGTTTAAACCAGCCAACACAAAGAATAGCACTATCAATTTGGGACTTTTAGCATATTCAGTAATCTTTTGGGAAGCATTCTGATGCCTGGTTATATTGCAAAGCATTTTATTATTGGCTTAAAAGTCACTTGAGATGTAATCTCCTTGCCACTTTAAGACAATTTAAGAATTATTGGTATCTGACAAAAAGATGATGAGATAAAAGCCTAAATATCATATTTAAAGAAATCACATGAAAAGTTTTCAAAAAGTAAAGGGAAAAGTGAATGACATCTGGAGTACTTAACATCTGCATGATACTATCAGAAACTCCAACTTTAACTCGTCTTTAAGTGTTACTTCTAAATTCCAGTGATCTAATATTTTTTAAAAGAATTTTACAAGCAACCAGGAGGAAGTCCTTCACACATTAAGGAAAAATAACTCTACTTGTGCAAGACTTCTAATCAGCCATAAGAAATGAAAGAAAAGTTTATACATTTTCAAATAGCAAAAGAATCATTTTACAACCCCAAATAGAATTTTGTGAAAACTTTCAGTGAAAAAAAAAGATGTCTTATGAGCAGAATTGAGAAATTAAAACCATTCTCACTGGAGAAAATGGGTAGCATAGTATGAAGAGAACTTTGCCTGGAGTCAGGAAGACCTGAGTTTGAATCCAGTTTCAGACATCCAGTAACTATGTTATCTTGTCACTTAATTTCTATTTGCTTCAGTTTCCTCATCTGCAAAATGAGAATAAAGTAGCACCCATCTTACAGGGTTTTTGTGAGGATCAAATGAGATACTATTTATGAAGCATTTGCCACAGTACTTGGCACATAGTAAACACTACATAAATGCTAGCTGTAGTACTAGCATTTATATTATTTTAAATGGAGATGAGCAATGCATTTTATATACATATTCACCAAACAAAAGAAACTTAAATAAATTCATATAGCAAGAAAAAGGCCAAACAGTAAGTGAATGCTTTCACTTACTGTTTTCACAAGTCTGACCTTGTCTAAAAGTCAAAGAGAAAACATTTATGGAAAAGCTCGTGAAAGGAGTGTAAAGATCAGATTCAAGTATCCCAGAGAAGGTAAGAAGTAGAGAAAAGAAACAAATTAATTGTATCATAAGATAACGGACTTGGAGCTACAAGAGATCTTAGAGATGTCATGTCCAAATACTTAATTTGGCAGATAGAGAGACAGAGACAAAAGGAATAGAATGGCTTATCTGAGGTCACTGAACACTGGAAGGATTTAGATTTGCACCCAGGTCCTGGAAGTCCAGATTCATTACTCTTTCTGTTTCATCATGCTTCTCTCCTCTTCCCCCACCCCAAGTTTTGCCATGTGTACACAATTGGTTCATAATTTCCACTAGAATTTGCCATCTGTCTCGCTGCTATGCTCTCTAGACAGATGGATATTGCCCTCGAATCTGTCATAACACCATACTGATTGTCATCTACATTGACGCTGAATCCTAAGACTATAAGCCTTTCCTATCTATTCTGTAGATGGACCCTACACATGGGTTATTTTGTCTAATTAGAATTACCTTCTTTGAGAGAAGGGACTGTCTTGATTTTTTGTTTGTATTGCTAATACTTCCCACAAACTAGTCTTTTGTTTAAAAGACTGTTTCACTAAGACACAAGGCAGGTGTGTTCATGTGGTAGTCAGAAGAAGAGATAGAAAGACACTCTCAAGATTTCTCTGAAGAACTTTGGTACTAATTGTGAGACATGGGAGGCACTGACACAGGATTGTCCAGAATGGTGTACTCACATCAAAGAAGGTACTGTACTGTGTGAGCAAAGCAGAATTGTGGCAGCTCAAAAGGAACACAAAATGCACAAATTTAGAGGTGTCTTCCTCCCAAGTGGTCATATAGATTATTTGTGCCATTTCTGTGGTAGAACCTTCTGAGCTTGTATTGGTCTGATCAGCCACAGTCAGACATACTGTACATTGATCCTTGACATTGTGATGTAATTTTGGCCTTCTTCAAGCACAAAGGACAAACAACAACAACATATTTATTAAAATGAAGATGAAAGTCTTTCAAATGAAAAGGAATGAGGTTGGGATGTTGAGAGACATACTCTTCATCTGGCAGAACAAAGGAGGAATCACATCCTTTGTTTTATTTGAAACAACCAAATCCCAAATATCTCCCCATTAAGGTTCCTGCTTTTCCTCTTCTCTTTTCTCCTTTTTCCATTAACTTTTATCTAATGATAATGGTGGAATGTCATACTATAATTAATGCATAAATTCTTGTGCCACTTTTTAAAAATTAAGATGGAAGCCCATAGTAGCTCTCTTAAACTAGTTCAAGATTAGGTGATGTTGACGACAAGACAGAATCCCTTTCATATCCAACAGAAACCTGAAGTCTGAGGAAAAATATATAACCTTCACACTGAGTTACTACTTTTTATTTGGTCACATAAACCTTTTGACCTAAATAATACTAGTTATTTAATTACACTAACTATAGAATAAAACATTTGGACATCATTATAGGATCGCTGAGGTGGAAGGGACAGAAGCCAGTCTATGGAAACAGGAGTCCCTTCTATAACATACCCAACATATCCATTAGACAGAGCCTTTGCTTGGGATCCTTGAAGTACTTTCAGTGGTAATATATATTGTTTAACTGATTCCAAAATACACAATATCATGCCTATCAATCTCATAGTTCCTTGTGAATATCAAATAAAGTTATATACATGCTAACGGCATCTACCATCTTTTCCTATTACCTTAAATTTCTGTCCTAGGTCCTCTTCTCCTTATTCTGTCATTTGGTGACCTCATCAGTTCCCACAAGTGCAGTTATCTTTAGGCAAGTGATTCACGGATCTATTCCTAGTCTCCCTCTTGGGCTCCGGTCCTGCATTATAAGTACCTATTAAGCATTTCATGCACGTTTCTTTAAAGGCATCTCAGATTCATTACATCCAAAACAGACGTCATTACTCCTACCTGTCTTTGCAACTCACCTGTTGCTATTGATGGCACGGCCATTTCTTGTCTCACAAATTTGCGATATGTTCATCTTCAACTCCTCACTCTAATTCACCCCACATAGCCAATCAACTGCCAATTTATATCCCTACCATATCCCTTTCTTTCCACTCACGTAGCCGCTGCTATCAAGGCGTCATCACCACTTATACAGTCTATTGCAATAATCTTATATTTGGTAACCCTGTTTCAGGTCTCTCCCCACTCAAATGCATAATCTAGGATTCTTGTCAAACTAGTTTTCCTAAATCATAAATCTTATCATATCACCCTCCTACTTAATAAACTTCTTATAACGTCTAGAGGGTCTTTCCCTCTCAGACTGATTGTTTTGTGAAGGCAAACTAGGCCATGTTTTGTCTCAATTCTAACCTAGCCTTTAATTACTGAAACACCTATTTGCCACCATTGGTATAGGCCAACAAAATCACCTCTCAGGCCTTTTCCCAGTCTTGTAGTATGGTTATTTGCAGATTTCTCCTATGGCCTCCAGGCAGCGACGAGTGTCTTAGACTGCTTAGTATCCCTTCTAAATATCCAGCACAATGCCTTGCACATAACAGATGGTCAACAAATGTGTGTTGGTTTGAATTGAACAATTTAGTTATGATTTTTGACTACAAAAATAGTTTATAATTCAAGACTCTCATTCAAATTAAAATAGTGCATTCAGTGATTTGCTTTATTCCCAAAGGTAAAAAGATTCAGTGACTACAGAAAGGTATTCATTTGACACTGGATTCTCTATATCACCTAAGGGTGATTTTATCACTACTCTGACTAATAAATACCATGACTAATATTAAAACTCTATGGATTCTTAACATCTATTGGCCATTCAGAACTAGTTGACTATTTGGACTGAGTGAATTTCCTGGAATTCAGCTCTTGTGTACCCTGGTATGATTCTTCATCCACCTTTGGTGTCCACCTTAACTCACCTGTCACCTGTGGCTACAAGAGTATTTGTGGTGGTGACATCCCAGTGAAACCATCTCTTCAGGCTGGCTAAACTAGGTTGAAGGTACCAACAGATCCAAACCCATCTATGGGCTAGGGGGGGGATGTCTATTCCAAGCATGTGAAAACTTCTCCCCCAAAAATGGGCAAATGAGAACAATTGGTTCCACAGTCATGATGGTAGTTACACAGGTGCTGAGGAGCACTTAGAGCTTGGTCAGACATAAAAGATGCTAGGGTCGTCCACTGTATCCCAAGGCATCTCCAGTCTGGATGACTTTTGTCTTGCCACTGGACTTCTATGACTCTGGAAGAGATAGTGAGGCTGATGTTTGGAGCAAATTTGCCTCACTTAAATCCAATTCCCACCCAAGCCAGGACATTCCCCCATGATGTCATCGGTTCTCTTTGAAAGCAAAGAATGAACAATTACTAATATGATAAATATTACTATTATTATGAATAATTAATATTTTGTGATACTTTAAGGTTTGTGAAATGTTATTTCATTTGATCATCATAATAGGGTAGATTTTATAGATGAGGATATAAGGTAAATATTACAGCTGAAGATACTGAGGTTCAGAGAGGTTAAATGACTTGTCAGCTGTCACACAATATGTTTCAGAGGTGAAAGGTGAATCAGTCTGTCCTGACTCTAAGACCATTACTCACATGACATAAAATTGGCTGAATATATAATAACGTCTGTTATTTATTCTAATTACATGAAGGTAAGTAATTTATTTCACTTTTCATTTTAAGATATTAAAGCCAAGTCATAAAATCATAGGGATGAAAAGAACCTTTATCCATTCATTTCTTTGAGAAGTTCTGTAGTCTAGTGTCTTAAAAACTTTAGGGAAGGAAATTTCCAAACTTAGTTATTCCCTTGCCTGCAAACATATCACCTCCGGAAAGAAATTTTTGTAATTTAACATGTAGGATGTGCTCCACTAGTCATTCCTGGCTTATTTCCCAGTAGGATCTTAAAGTTATGAGCCTGTGTGATAAGAAAGGATGTTGCCAGCAGTTCCTGTTGCTAACCTACATCATCTGTACAAAAAGGAAACTAATTTGAGTAAACCAAATATGACTAATTTTAGATCTAATCCTATAACGTGGCTTTCACATGTGTTTTTGTATCCCCAGGATTTAGCACATTGCCTACACCACGGCAGGCATCAATATTACATCACATCCTTATGACTTAGTTATTTTAAAAACCCATTCAAGGAAACAATGGAAATGCAGTCAGAATATAATGGTGATTCCTTGGTACCACAGATCACAGAATTTTTAGGAAGTGGAAAGGAACTTAGAGAACATCTGCCCACTTGTGAATGTAGAATTTCCTGCTAATTTCTTGTCATGAATTTCATTCCAATTCCTAAAGCACAGGGTAAGCCATCGAACCACAATCAATTTTTAATATTCATGATACCTGGAGAGAAGGAAACTGTGAATAATTGAATTTAAACTCTGACATCTGACAAATGTTAGTGACTATCATTTGGTCTCTGATTATATTTCTTTGCAACACACTGGCAAAGTAAAATGGACCAAATCTGAACACTGATAAAATCATTGTATGATCCATCTTTGCTGCAAGTCTGACTTGCAATTCAGGAATGAAATGGAATCTTCCTCTTTTTGTATGTGGACAGAATGAAAAACTGCAATATTTTCTCATTCTTCTTTCCTTTGTGTGGTAGAGAAATGTGACAATGGCAGATGTAGCTTGTTAGATGATAATGAAACTCAATTGGTAGCCAATGAGTCCAATATAAATACTCCTAGACAGAGAGAAAAATATTCCTAGTTACGGTTTTCAATTTTTCAAACTGAAAAAGCCAACTTCCTCTCCATTTTATGCTCAGGATTCTGTCTTTTCAAATATAAACAATGGGCTTGAGCATTAAAATATATACTCTTACCTGTAAATCAGAGTATTTTTTCTCCCTCTGGTCCCCAATCACTCAGATTTTATATCATATGGGACAAAATATAGAAATAAGACAATTAAAGAAAATTAGATAGTAACCTATGCCAAGCACAATTAGTCCCAAATGTCATCCAATTAGACTCAGATCTCATATTATTGTTGCTCAGTTATTTTATTCATGTCCAACTCTCATGACCCCATTTGGGATTTTCTTGGTTTCCTTCTCCAGATCATTTTACAGATGAAGGACTGAGGTTAAATGACTCGTTCAAGGTCACATAGCTAGTATGTGTCTGAAGACAGGTTAGTCTTCCTGATTCCAAGTCTAACGTTCTATCCATTGTTCCACCTAGATGCCTTCAAGTTCGTAAATGTAGGAAGAAATATAATTTTAAAAAAAAACACTCCTTTTTAGAATTGGAAGCTTCTCTTAACTATTTCCATTTAATATCCATTAATACCACTAAATTAAATACCACTCTATAGTGTATGGCATTAAAAAAATAGACATACACAAGTACTTGACAGACACAGGCTATTTCACCCCTCTTTAGGCAACCTGATGCTCTCTTGCGAGTCCTAGTGACTAACAATGTCAAAAACCTTTTGGAAATGGTACAATATGATCTAGAACTCTTGAGCTTCAGAAATCCTCTAACTCCAGTCTAAGAGGCAGTTAGAATGAAAAGAAGATGATTTCATGCTTAATGCATGAGATAGCTGGGAGGTAGTTGATAGAATCCAGAAGATAAAGAGTTCAAATCCAGCCTGAATATTTGGTAGTTATGTGACCATGGGCAAGTTACTTAAGTTTTCTGCACCTCAGTTTCCTGATCTGTAAAATGAAGACAATAGTAGCCCTCACATCACAGGTCCTTATTGAAAGGACCAAATAATTAAGTGTAGGTAAAGTGCTTTGCAAATCTTAAAGTGCTATCCAAATACCAGTTATCATTGCTGTTGCCTGACTTTGGAATATCCCTACTCCTTTCTACCATATTCAGAAACCTGCTAACTTCTGTGTCCTTTCCACCCCCAACAGAATTTTGGCACAAGCAGTACTTTTTCTTGCTTTTTTCCATTCATTTCTTCTCCATTTCATTTTCTTTAGTAGCCTTTAAAAGCATAACATTTTCTCATATACTAGTCTATCTTTCCTCCTGTTCTGTTTTCATCAGAATTGGACTGTATATGAGTTTTCTCTGAAGAAGAATTTTCATTCTTGAAGTTATGATTGTCTCCTCTCATCTTTCTATTCAGGCTAAGAGATCCTTCTCTCTTTCTCTTGTCTTTTCCAGAGAAGCCCTTCCTTGCTGAATTCCTTCCTTGAATCCATAGCAGTGATGAAAACATCATCTATATCCCTATTTTCTTTAGTTTCTTTCCACAAGTTCCTAACTTTCTTAGATCCCTTCTAGAAGTATTATTTCTGCCCATATGAATAACTGGAAGCAAAGTTTGCATGCTCTCCACAAGACATCCTTTTCCAAGTTTTCACATCTCCAAACTAACATATTCTTACTGTAGTACTCTAGAAAGATTGAACTAATGGAGAACCAAAGAGGATTTGTACTTGTATAAGAATTCATGCTTTGAAAGGTATGGAGAAGTGGATATACTCTAGGCACTTGACCCCAAAGACCACACGCATTTCTTTTTTACAGCTAGAGAAGTCTAAAGGAAGTAGAATGACAAACAGCTACTATTCTACCCTTCAAGGTCAGTGTCAGCCTCATCCTTGAGAGCATTTTTTATGCCATTCTTTATTTTCTTTGCTTCACCTCTGTCAGAGGTTTCAGCAGTCTGGCAGTTGAAGGTCATAAAATATTATGGACAATCAAGAGTCACGGTCCCTAAGTCATCTGGACTAGTTAAAGAGTTGTGGGAAGGGGGCCAAATCAGAGAAATATAAGTAGCAAGGACAGCAAACAGAAGCACCTGGAGGTGCTTTATGATCCATAAAATCTCCCTCTCTTCAATCTCCATTCTGGGGTGTTATCCATCATAAAGGTTAACAGTTTTAGTTGACAAATGTCCTTATTTTATGTCTCACCTTATGTTTACGATAAGAAGATACCTGAGCAAAGTTATCTCTGTTATACTCTCCAAGGAATTTTTAATCACTTTGATGTATGGAGAGACCATTTTTGGAGAAGCAATTCAAATGCTTTCTTATAATCAACAACCATTATACATAAGAGTTGCATAGAATAGATTAAGCATGAATGAGATATCATATTTAACATTGGAGGGAAGGTACAAATTATTGAGATCCCAGATGTATTTGGGCAAGAATGACGAAAAATGGGGAGGTCTTTTTTTCCAAGATTATAGAACATAGAGGCTTTTGCATTGACTTGCATATAGAGTACAATGATATTTGTCTTTCAACAAGTGCCAAGCAATCACTAGTCACACTCAATGAAAGTCAAGGGAATTAAAGAAGTCCTTTTCAGGTTATCAGGGAGAAGGAGATGTTCCTTAAAAATAAACCCAAACAGAAAGGGGGAAAGGACCTCAAAAGGAAAAGGAACATACATGTGCCAGGAAATTGGAAGGTGGAAGGAAGTGACATAGGAAAGAAAGAGAAGGATAATTGAATACTTGGAATTAGGTAATATGTAAGAGGTTTTTCTGAAAGAGAAAGAATCTGCTAATATTGTCTTCCAAAGAATGGTGATGTGGATCCACAAATATCATCAGTTGAGATATCATCTGGTAAAGGCCAGAGGGAAAAAAGTTTAGTAAAATGGTTTGTAACTTTCTGGTGTGAGATACTGAGTGAGTATTTGTCAACTTGGGGCAGTTATGTGAAACAATGGATAGAGCACTGGACCTAGAGTCAGGAAGATGTGAGTTCAAATCCAGCTCAGACACTTACTAGCTGGGTTACTAGCTGTGTGACCCTGGGCAAGTCACTTAACCCTGTATGCCTTGGTTTCCTCATCTGTAAAATGAACTAAAGAAGGAAATGGCAAATAATTCTAGTATCTTTGCCAAGAGAACCTCAAATGGGGTCAAGAAGAATCAGACATGACTGAAAGGACTGAATAAAAACATTTTTCAATTTGACAATAAAAATAATTATGCCATCTTACTGGAACATACATTCAGAAAATGATGGAGAGGTGCACCAAATTTGTCAAACTTTGGTCCATACAAACAGAAATAATATTGCCAGAAGGAATCTAGAAAGATTAGGAAGCTATGGAAAGAAACTAAAGACAATAAGGACATAGGTGATGTTTTCCTTACTGCTATGGATTCAAAGAAGGGTTTCAGAAAAGGAAGGCAGATTTGGTATGTGTACAACTAGTTTTAAAAGATTATCTCTGAGACCAGGCCTCAGAACCTTGAAACATGGCTTAAAGTAGTGTTACCATAAGGGCCCTGGGAAATCTGACTGGTTCTATTCAACAGTTAGAACACTAGCAGAACATGTGACTGTCATTCAGATGCTTAGCCCCAACTATTATGGGTACCAATCAACTTCAGATGGTGCTTTAGGATAAATGTCAATCTTGCTGTTCATTCTTCTGGCTCTCAGAGCAGCTGTTTGCCACTCACTGTGGCTGTCCCTTCATGTGGGTGTAAACTTCTAATAAAATATCAGTTGGTTTTCTGTCAATCAGATGTTTGACCCAACAACCATATCATTAGTTTTCTCCCCTCGATACTGTTATGTTTATTAAATGCTTTTAAAAAGTCATTTTTGAATACAAGCTTGACTTAGAATAGTAGAGACAAACTGAAGCAGGTTAACATCAGTAGAAGAACGTTTTCCAGACTACAATTTTCCTTGAGCAGCAGGTAGATCAAAAGCCTAGAATTTGTTTCCTCATATTCCCAGTGGGCAATGGCAATTCGAATACTCAGGGCCTTTCACTCAGGATAAAACTTCCATGGGAGGAGGATGGTATTTAGTGTGATATTGCTTCCAAATCCCCAGTAGTATCAGATATGTAGTTATATGTATGTATGTATGTATGTGTATATATAAACGTATGTGTGTAAAATAAATATATAATATAAATAATATAGATACAAACTACAAACATTATTTCTGTATAATAGATTTTATATATTTAGTTCTATGTGTACACACACATAATTTCTTTATTTGTTCTTATGTTACTGAGTAGGTCCAAGGGAGTTTCCTCCCATGAAATACAAATTGTCTGCTTATCATAGTCCCACTATGGCAGGTGGAGGGAGAAAAGGCAACAGCTCCCACAAAGAGGGTACCATTTTCCCAACCTCATTTCTCATAATAAACTTTATCTCATTTAGAGTCTCTTATCTATAGTTTCCTCTTGGTTGTTAATTTCTCATTTTCAAAGAAGACCAATGACATCATGATGTTGGAGTCAGGATAGAACGTGTTTGTCTGTGACTAATCAGACTGATACAAATTTGAAAGACACTAGATATAGTTTGCAGTGTATCCACACCTGCTATTTTGTCATTCATTTCATGCCACAAAACTTCAAGGTGGATGAAATAGTTGATGATGGGTGTTATCTTAGATGTAAATTTGATTTGTGAGGAGAAGTCATAAGCCTCACTCTCTCTTCTGGCATCCAGTAACAAGACAGAAATCAAGATGACTGGCAATGGCCCAGGACATAGGGTAAACCTTGGTATCTTCTTATGTCTGACCAAGCTCTGGGCACTCCACAGTGTCTGCTTCAGTCTCCTTCATGGTCAATGCCTCTGGTGAGAAGGCTTACTGAGCCATTTCAGAGTTTCTCACCCACCTTTGGTAGCTACCTGTCACCAAACTCCCCTGTAGTTCCAAGAAGCTATGGTATGCACAGAGGCTACATCTTGATAAACTATCTTAGTAGATGGGTCAAATCAGCTCGAGGATGGCTGACGGGCCTCAAATCCATTTGTGAGCTAGGGGGATCCCTACCCAACATGTGAAGACCTCCTTGGGGAGTGGGTGGATAGACTTCCTCTTTAAACCATATGGTGATGTGTACTTTTTAGATATATTCATGCCCAAAACTCTGTGTTGGTGGACACAGATGCTACAGTAAGAATAATGAGCTCTTGGATAGGGATGAAATGCATCTGAAAAGAACTGGTAAAATTTTATTTTCTTGAAATCTTCCAAACTTAATCAAAAAGGTCTTTAATTAAAAAAGGATAGAATGGAAGAAAACTATTCATATCCTCACATGGACAAGCAACGATAGTATATACATCTGCCAAGCTACAATAGGCAGTACCAAAAAAATCCCACCCAGATTTAAGCTATTATCTCATTGTATATGTTCAGCTGGGTGGCAGAGTGTTTAGAATGCGGAACTCAAAATCAGGAAGACCCTAATTTGAATCCTGCCTCAAACACTAGCTGTGTGATCCTAAGCAAGTCTTTTAACCTCTTTGTGCCTCAGTTTCTTTATCTGTGAAAAGGAGCTAATAATAGTACCTACCTTCACAGAGTTGTTGTGAAAATCAAAGAAGTTAAAATGTGCAAAATGCTTTGCAAATCTTAAAGTGCTATATAAATTGGGCCACTGGGTAATAGTTAAAATATCAATAGAGAAACCATAAAATTCACAGGAGACAAAATTCAAGAAAAAAGTTGGCAATAAAACATGAATTCAAGGAATAGGAACAAGAAATTATTTTCCATGGAGATAGCCAGTGACTTCATTTTAGGTATTAAGAGAGGTAGAGATAGGAGTTTTCTAATCAGAGCATGGAAATAAAGTTCCATGTAATTGACGCTCTCCACCTAAATTGTCTATTGAATGCAGAGCATGGCATTAGTTTTCTCTTAAACACCAGGCAAGAAGGGTAATTGGGTCAAGCATCTAGAGCTGTAAATACCTGATGATTGTACCCTCAGAGTCCTGACTGAACTCACAGTGCCATGGATAGAGAACAGTTTGTCTAAAATAAGATTTGGAGGTTTTCGTTCAATGCCAGTTCTTTTGTCTCATCTCAAGATGGTAAGGGATGCATCATGCCTATTCACATGGAGTCAAGTACAGGGACAGGTGTCAGATGACACAAAACAAGAACTAAACAAAGTTTTTAAGGCAAAGAGGACTGGAATCCGAAGTACGGGTCCTGGGTAGGATGCAGAATGTAGAACTGTACAGTTGTTGAATAAATTAGTGGAATCCAAGCAGTAGGGATGGGGAGGAGGAAAATTCCAAATCCAGACTCTAAAACAGGTTAGTACAGCTGGTCATACTAGCTAGCCTCTTCTGTGAATCCTTTCCTCTTTGCCCACTCTTCATGTCCTCACCCTCTTGAAATTACCTTTTATTATTTACTATTTATTTATTATTATTGATGTACATGGTATATTCTCTCAGTAGAATGTAAACTCCTTTGTATCCCAAAGTCTTAGCAGAGTCGCCACAGGACATGTAACTCATAACATCACTGAACCACAAAATTCCAGGGAGAAGAATAAGCCTCAGGGGTCATCTACTCCAATCCATACCCTCCCACCTCCAAGGAATATCCACTACTGGACAAGTAATCCTACACCCTGTACTTGGAAACTCCAGAAAGACTCCTTTCTAAAATCTCCCATTCCCCTTATAAATAACTCTAATTGTCTTAAACATTTTCCCCCTAACATAAACTCCAATTTGCCACCCTAAAACTTCCATCCATTGTTTCTAGTTCTGCTTTCTGGGGCCAAACAGAAAAAGTATAATTTCTCTTCTAGTTAGCTGACATTCAAATCCATGAGGATAGCTACTATGTTTTCCTTTGGTCTTCTCTTCTCCAGCAGAAAGAGTCCCTATTCCTTAAATCAGTCATCATATCATCTTTCCTCAAGGCCCAGAAATATCTTAGTTGCCATCATCTGAATCACTCTCCAATTAATCAATGGTCTTCCGATACAGTGGTAGCCTATAGCACAATATCCCAAGATACAGTCTGATTGGGACAGAGTATAGCTTGACTATTTAGTACCTCCTCATCCTTGAAAGATAAACCTCTTTTAATGAAATCCAGGATTTTTATTAGTATTATTGACTGCCATATGAAACTATTAACTTCATATTGAGCTTAAAACTAATGAAAGCCTCCAAATCTTATTTTAGACAAACTGTTCTCTATCCATGAAGCTTATTTTTTTCAGTTGTGTAAGACTTTAAATTTATCCTTCTTGAATTTCATCTTTCTGATTCAGTTGTTTCTCTAAGCCAGTTAGAGTTCTTTGGGTTCTGACTGTGATCCACTGTGTTACCTATACTTCCTAGCATTCTGTCATTGGCAAAATTGATGAATATGGTATCTTAGCCTTTATTTAAAGAATTGATTAAAATGATAAGATGAACAAAACCAAGCATAGATCCCTGGAGTCCTCCATGGTAGATATCTTGCCAAGTCAACATCAAACTATTAACAGCTACACGTTGAGTCTGGCCATTCAACCAGCTCCAGTTCTATGCAATTGCACTATCATGTAGCCCACATCTCTCCACTTTTTCCAAAAGATTATCATGTGATATTTATCCAATGCTTTGCAAAAAACTGGGTAAACTGTATTAAAGTACCACCACCCTCCCTCTCCCTCTCCCCAATATATCAAAGAAACAATTTTAGTGTACTTCAAGATTGATATGAATCAGCAGTATGATAAGGCAAGCAACAAAAGCTAAAAACAATTTTAGGCTTCCTTGAGGGAGTAGGAAGGTGGTGGTAATCCCACTATACTCTAACCTGGTCAGACAACATTTAGAGTATTATGTTTAGTTCTAACTGCTACATTTTCCATATGAAATTAACAAGGTTGAGAGGATACAGAGCATAGTAACCAGAATGGTGAAAAGCCTTAAAGAAAAGAAACAAGGGATACTTAAAGAGGAAATGACCTTAAGAGAAAGTGTTATCTGTGTTCACGTATGTAAAAGGCTGTTACGTCTGAAGAAGATTGAATTTGTTCTGCTATCCCAGAGATACAATGGGTGGAAGTTGCAGGGAAGCAGATTAAGGTTTGATACAAAGAATGTTTTTTTCAACTATTAAAGGTATTTTACAAAATGAAATGCAATGTTTCAGGAGATAAATTGGGACATCCTCTCACTGGAAGCCTTAAAGCAAAATCTAGAAAAAAATATTTGACTGTCAAATTGTAGAAGGAGCTCTTGTTCAGTTATCAGTTGGACTAAATTATTTTTTGTGGTCCCTTCCAGCTCTGATATTGTGATTTTGAATACAAAGAGAATAAGAAATTGAATGATACAGGCTTCTGATCCATTAAGATTCTGTCCATAACTCACAACAAACCAAGTTAAAAACTAATTGATTACTATGTTCTGTTTGTTTCTATACTAAGCCTTCAATATACTGTGTTTACCTCACTAGTTGATGAGTGAAGGAAAGTCAAATCTGGGCAGGAGCCACAGGCACTGCCTTGCTGCCTTTGTCTTAGATTTTTGCTTTTCTTTATCCTAAGTCTGAGCTAAAAATTTCAGAAAACAATTTGGCTTTACTGTCATCCTGCTTCATAAGGCACAGCAGAATTTGCTCCCAGTCAACCAATTGTACTATATGTCAGCTACTCTGGGAAAAATTTAAACATGATGAACTGGGTGTTGCTTCTGATTTAGTTTCCCCCATGGTAGATGAGTTTCACAGCAAAACTCAACTAGTGAACCAAGACTTTGAACAGAGCTCACAATTCTGCACTAAAAACATCATCATTCATGATTAAGCCAATCTGTCAACCAATGGTAAAATACAGTGGAAACAGTTCAAAATTCCTCTAATTCTCTTTCAAAGTTTCAGAGCCCAGTAGTCACAGAGGAGTTGGATGGCTTTAAAGCAACCTGGCACTGGGAGGTGGTAATAAAGCTATTACCACTCAAAGGGGTTCAAATGGAAGCCTAAATAATATAATTATTTAGATTCTCAGGCCCCACATGAGGCCTCCACTTCTCAGGAGGTAAGGGCTGCCAATTCAAGTTTTATTTCACTCCTTTATGGTTTTAGATTATCAGATCAGATTATACATCTGATAGAATTTTTGGAGCTAGAGGAAAATCCTGCTAGGGGGCAGTAACAGAGATAAAGGAGGCTCTAGTAAAACTATAATTTATTCCTGTAGGTCATATAAATTCCTAGAATTCTAATTCCAACTCCCATTCACACTGATAAACCAGATTTTCTAGAGTAGGCCTAGATCCTCCTCTCGAGGTTCTAGAGGTATCCCCTTGAAGTGTTGGGGTTTCTTCCTCTAACGACATCAGGTCAAGACCCCATACTGATGTGTTCTACTCAATAACCAGCGATTGATGCCCCAATATCATTTAGTCAATTAACATCAATTACCTTTTTCAAAAGGATATTTACTGAGAAGACATAGCAAGGACAAAAGTAGAAATCTTTCCCCCTCAATACCTCAGAGCACCCTCTCTGCCATACCAACTCATTCTCTGGAGAAAAAAACAGTCAGCTCAGACTTAAAGTGGTTTTTGCTAAGCATTTGACCTCATAAAGCTCTCTTTCAAATTTGGCAAAGCCAATAGGCATTAACACTCCTTTGCTTTTAAAGCTGAACACCTTAGGTTCCAGGATCTATCTCCTCCTGAGCTGTGCTGGTTGGATGAACTGGCCACAAATTCTAGAATAGATTCTAGTTCCATACCTCGGAATCTTCAAAGCCCACAAGATCATAGCTGTCTCTGATGGGGTATTGACTCTAGGAACCTCCTTGAACTCTCCTTGAATCTTCCACTTAATCTGGCTTTTCATTCTCAAATCTGCAACCTGAACCTGGCCCCTCCCATTGTCTGTTACCTGTGGATTGCCCAGTCTGTTTCCCACCCTAGCCCTCCGTGGTCTGTTATCTCCCCATTGCCTCCAACAGTCTTCCACCCTTGATCACCTCAGAATTCCACTCTCTTGATTCTGACCTGTAATCACCTCAGTCCCATTAAGATTTCTACTCAAGACCCTCCTTATATCCCTCCTCCCATCATCCTAGACTACTTGGACAACCCTAGATCCCTCCCACAGTCTTTCTGTGTATAAGTTCCATCTTGTCTCCATGAAGATGCTCAGAGTCTATCTAGCTCATGCTCTATCTGGCCTGCTTGTTAATACAAATATCACAAGTTGTGGGTGAATCCAATATGACAAATCTTTAATAAACTTTGTTGTACTTTGGCTGAAAGAAGGCTTAAGTTGAATTCATTCGGGTAGGACCCAGAGTGTCAGTATTTTGGGGTCTCAAGCACCCCAAACCTCAGCATATGGTTCTCTAATCTCATCACTACTACTCCCCTACCAAAGAACAGTGAAGAAAAAATACAGAGGCAAAGAATAGAGAGACTTATCTCAGGCCCTGTCTCATGCCTGGAGCAGAAAGTCTGAGGCCTCTTTCATACACAAAGAAGCTTGTAGCATGACCCTCTTACTCAAATAAAGCCAGGCATGAAAGAGAAAGAAACATGCTTTGGCCAGTTAGTGCTTCTTGAATGTATCCAAGTGTTGGCTCAGCAGCCAATCAAAATCTGTTGCTTCAGCACATAGTTAGATAACTGAAACCAGTTACAGAAATGTGTGCACATACTCAAATTGGGGAGCAGGAAGCTTTCATTAAACATCATTACATGTTTTCAGAATCAGTCTCCCCGGCCTCTTGCACAGGATCAGGAGATGGGGAGAGCACCCTATATACATGCACTGAGACTAGGGTCCTATTTGCCAGGTCCTCACTACACTCCTGGCCAGGTGCCTCAGGGAAACTTTGTGAACTGGTTTGCAAATGCTAATTAGAAGAGTTACCCAGCAGCTCTACACTAGCATAAAGGCTACTGTAGGTTCCATAGGCTTGACAGTGAAGATGTTTAATCTGAGAACTATTTGTCAAAAAATCCAAGCAAACAAACCATTAAATATGGACACAAATTATCAGAAAGGACTGTCTATTGTAAAAGGGTTTCAAAGTCACAAAGATCTCATGTGTTGCCAAGCTGGAATGATAACCCTACTCTCACAGTTACTAGACCATTATATTTTTTAATTCTCATCCTAGATTCTAAGGCCATCAAGGGATATGACCTGATAGTTCCTTATTTGTTACTAAGTGTGTATCATCTTTCTTATTAATATCAGTTAGTTATATCAGCCATCACCTCAATTTATTGAATATTATTTATTATACAAAGTGGAGAAGTTCTTTTCCCATTAGCTTTCATTCTTATCTTAGGATATCAATCCTCCCAATCTCCGAAGTTTTAATAAACATCATGGTTGCTGACTATACGATTTCGTAACAGTATAACAAACAAAATAAGGATATAAATAATTATTTATAACATCTCATCTGTGTGAAGCTCACAGACAGAGTCATTTCTGGCTGTCACTACTACTGTTCATTCCTAAATTCTGGAAACACAGTTCTACTATTCAACTCCCTCAAGATTATCAATTAAAGTCTTTTCTCAAAAACTCTCTTCAGAAGATTTCTTCTTAAGAGTTAAAACAATTTCTTCTCATCAAGGAAGTTATCTTAATCTTCCTTTTGGCCCTAACAAAGTATCCCTCCAGTATCAGACTCTCCAGAATAATGTTCAAATACTAACCTCCTCAAGATTCTTTTCCCTCTTAAAAAGAGTGTAGTGTGATCATATCCAAGCTTCTGTGCAAGAGGACGAGTACCAGTATTCTGAATTAACGAAAAGCCTGGCGAGACATCAGGAAACATTAGTTCTAATATGTCCTATGCAATATCTTGTTATTTAGGCTTCAGTTTCCCTGAGTAAATCCAGAACAAAATACAAACCACAACTTGTGAGTAGTCTGAGCTGCCACAGTGGAGACCCAAAAGACCTGTTCCAATCAGGCAACTCCAACTCCCCTCCCTTCCTCACCTCTCCCCTCCTCTTGTCTCCTCTCCTCTGTGCTGGGTGCTCTGCCCAAAGGAAAATAAATTTTGATGCCTGAAGAAACCTACCTGGATATCTTGACCTTACTGCCTACGTTTCTTTGTTAAAGATCATACATGAAAACCAATTCACTCTGGCTCTCATTGATAGGCCAAAAACAGGGCTCTGATTATTTTTCTAGCCCTGATGCCTCAGAATGAATGCAAATACTAATTTACTTATTGTTTCTCTTTCAGCCAGCAATCCTGAGGGTCTTCCCCTCCCAGTTTGATTTTTTTTATTAAAGGGTCCATCCCTTAACTCACTTCTTAAACAACTCAGATCCTGAATGAGCTTTGCCTGAGTCAAAGTGAGACTCCAGAAAAACCTTAGCTTAAAAAGGCCAAGGTCTCCCACTGCATCCTGGGCCGTCTCCAGTTGTCCTGATCTATATCTTGCCACTGGAACCAGATGGCTTTGGTGGAGAAAGTGAGGCTGGTGACTTTGCATAGCTCTCCCTCAATCAAGTACAATTCAATTGCAAGTCTTGGCATCATCCTCCTGATGTCATGGGCCTCTTCGAGACTGAAGGACAAGCCACACACAACCAGTTATCCAATGAAAGGCTTAGCCAGCTCTAAAACTTCAGGATGCATGATCTTGAACCTACACAAGCTAGGTGAATTAACTGGGAGAAAGAAAAGGCAGCCCTAGGGCAGGTTATTTTGAACCTCTCCTTATCTACTGTTCACACTGGTAAAGATTACACCTGTTATCATGGGCAAGCCTTACCCCCAAGCAATATTTTTAACTGCACATATAAACTTTCATTCATACTAACATTGAAATGAAAAATTTAATCCAAAAGAGGGCACTATAAGCCACTCTATAAAAGCATGATTTTTTTTTTTGTAAATTTTATACCTTCTTGAATCTCAGGAGTTCAGCAAATGGATGAAAATATGAATGTGGGATAATCCACTATATCATGAAAAGGTTTATGTAGCTGCATGAGAGAATCCACAAATGTGTAGATACTCTCATAGATTCTAGTTTAAGGCTTGTTGCAATACATTAAGAGCTACATCCAACCTCGCTGGTATTTTACTCATTCTCTGGGATAGAGGGAAATCCAGCAAATTATGATATTCATTGATAACATTAGCAGTGCCTCCAAGAATACAGGAAAACTTTTTTAGTACATAATGAAAAGAATGCCCTTATTTTTCAAATGACATTTTTATGAGTAGCTTGAAGTAGTTCATAAACTTAGAGAGGCAGCAATAATATAGCAGAGAGAGAGTGTCAATCTAGGATTGAGGGAGAACTGGATTAAAACTCAGGCATCTGGTTCATACTGATTACCTGAGCATACAAATTACTTGACCTCAGAGATCCTAGCAGTCTTCTTAGACTGATTTGCAGAAGAGCTGATGATCCTTGTTGGTAGAGTGAGTGTCCTCACTGGGTGATGAAATTACAGATCTTGACAAAAAATAATAATGAAAGCACTATACAGATGAGCTATAGAATTATTGCTTACATCTGCCAAGGGAAGAATGTATTTAATAGCACACGGCCCTACCTGGTTTAGGAAAGGATAGATGTCTTGATCTTTTGATAGCATTCAGGAAATTTACATTCTCATGCATACAGAAAATCACCCAACCAAACATTCTGATTCTCAGACTTACCACTGCAAGCTTTTCAGTGACAAAAGCATTCAGGAATTGACTTAAATTTTCATACAACTCAATTCAGTTTAACAAGTATTTTTTAGTCTATCATGTAGTGAGTTTATATTGTATCAGGTCTTGAGGATACAAAGGGGGGAAATGGAACAATTTCTTCTCTTGGGAGCTTATATTCTGGAAATGAGAGTGAGAAGAATGGGGAAATCTATGCAGATGAGTAAATATAAGGCAATTGGAGTCGGGAGAAAATGGCTTCATATATGAGGTAGAATCTGAGCTGAATTGGAATTCTAACAAGTAGAGATAAGTAGAAAGTACATTCAAGTCATGGGAGAGTGGCCTATGCAAAAGCATGGAGACAGGAAATGGAATATTGAATTCAGGAGGGAAAGTTAAGCAGTCCACCTTGGCTGGATGTAAAGCACATGAAATGGAATAACATAAAAGTTCTAAAAATTGTACATTTAAGCCATATTAGGGAAGACCTTAAACATCAGGCTAAAGAGGTTTTTTTTCTTAAAGGCAGTAGGGACAATTGACAGGGGCAGTCCTTTTCTTTAGGTATATTGCATTTGATGACTATGTGAAAGATGGCCTAAATAAGGGAATGATTTCAAGCAGGAAGACACATTAAAAGGCCATTACAATAGTGTAGGTGAGGGGTATTAAGGGACTAAATCAGGGTAGTGACCAAGTGAGTGGACAAAAAGGAACAGACTCAAGAAATGTTCATGAAGAAAAACGGATGACTTGGTCACAGATTGGATACGGGGGTAAGGGATATAGGCCATTTATTAAGGGCTCCTCTTCTTACCTCTACTCATCCTCCAAATGCCTTCTGCCACTATCCCCTCCTTCAAACCTGTCTTTTATGAAGAGGTGGTTCTTTTCCATGCCACAAACCCCTCTATATGCACAAGCGGTCACCTTGTGTGTCATCCCCACTGTCATTTATCTTCAATCTCTCCCTATCTATTGGCTGCCTCCCTACTGCCTGCAGACATGCCCACATCTTCCCATTCCTCAAAAATGATGATCATTTGGTTTATCCATCCCTTTCTCTTCTTACTTTTGTGGCTAAACTCTGAGAAGACTGTCTACAACAGGTACCTCTACCTGTTTGGGGAACTGTCAAACATACCAGGGGGCAGCAGCAGGTAGCTCTTGACATTTGCTGGTACAAGCTGGTCAGTTTGTAGTTCCAAGACTAAAGCAATACAACTTTAGGACTTTAAGCATCTGTAACCACTCTAAAATGGGCATCTTACCTTCGTAGCATCTCTTCTATATGAGCCCTTCTCTCCCTTCCCACAGCCACCACTGTAGTAGCTAGGGCAGCTAAGTGACTCAGTGGATGAAGCACTGAGCCTAGAGTCAAGGAGACCTGAGTTTAAATACAACCTCAGATGCTTAGTAGCTGCGTGACCCTGGATAAGTCACTTAACTTCTATCTGCCTCCATTTTCTCATCTGCAAGAGGATCATCATAGTACCTACCTTAAAGAGTTGTAAAGATCAAATGAGATAGTAATTGTAAATCACTTAGCACAACGCCCAACACATAGTAAGTACCATATAAATTGTAGCTATTATCGTCAGGAGTAATAGTATAGGCCAACGGTGGGGAACCTGTGGCCTCAAGGATCCATGTGGCCCCCCTAGGTCCTCAAGTATGACCCTTTGATTGAATTCAAACTTCAAAGAAGAAGTCCCCTTAATAAAAGGATTTGTTCTGTAAAACTTGGACTCAGTCCAAAGACCAAGGGCCTAGAAGATCACATGTGGCCTCTAGGCTGCAGGTTCCCCACCTATTGTACAAGACTTCATCACTTCTCACCTAGAGTATTTTGATAGCCTTTTTTCCTCTCCACTCAGCCACTTTCCTAAAGCACAGGTCTGATCATATTACCCCCCTGCTCAATAAACTTTCAATTAAGCTCTGGCTTCAAAAATGTGTTTTTATGTGCACATATGTGTGTGCATATATACAGACAGACATAGATGGATGCATAGATAGAGGTATAGATAGATAGATATAGATAGGTAGATAGATCAACAGGTAAATTATTAAATTTTTGGTGTGACCATTTATACCTTGGAAATCTGAAAAATACAAATTCAGTCTTGATTTATTGTTGACCGTCTGAAGTTAAGAAAGTGATGGGGGAAATGTTTATACAGATTAAATTTTCAAGTATGTTCTAAGAAATTGTTTTTTCTAAGCTGGTTGTTGAACATTGACCAGCACACCTACCTTCACCTCTAAATCCATAATCAAGGATTTTTCCAGTGCAAAAGGAAAGGGGGAAGGGGAAAGTGGACCTGAAGGGGGATGCAGCAATATAACCACAGTCTGTACCTATTTCACATTTAGGATCCAAGCAGGTGCTGTTCATCAGGTGTTCATACCCATTTGTCATGCATAATATTCAGCACTAGAGAATATTTAGAGTTAACCACTGAATTGCAATCAGAAGGCATGACTGTCACTCAACATCACCCCTTAGTGGCTAATATTGCAATTTTCTCTTTTGCCTGAAAACTGGCAGGGATTATCCAATGATATCATAGTTGGATCCCCCTTCTTCTTTATTATAAACTCCTTTACCTCATCCTGTCATAACTGCATTGCATCTTAGGACATTTACACAGCATAGTTGTATAAACTTCTTTACCAGACTGTTATAAATGAAGACAAACAAGTATCATCAATTAAATTCCATGAGGTATAGATCTTTCTAAAATTTCTAGGAAGATAGGGCTTTCAGAAAGTAATTGGAACTTGCTTGTTTAGCCTCTCACAGAGCAGGAGGGGATACTTCATAAGGTTAAAAAGATGTTGATTAAAGAGGGAATAGGTAGAGAGAAATGATTAGAATTTACCTGGGGAAAAAAGTCATTTGAAGCACCAGAAACAAGAGACAGACCTCCTCTTTTGCAGGGACTGAGCATAGTTTCATCAGTCCCATCAACAGAAAGCAAGCCATCTCCCCCAAATACTCCTCCTATTTTGGTCCTATAACCACTCCCTGGGAAGGGATGGTGTTCTTCTATTGGTATTCCACAGAGACTCTACTCAATAAGTTGGGAGGTAAGCTTCATTCATTTTTCAGTAACGGAAATCACATTAAGGAAGATGCATTACTGTCTGCTTTACTCATGCATCCTAAAGACCATAGGGCCTTTCCTTCTGACTTGCATCTGAAACCTCCTGTGTGTGTTGTCTCCCCCTATTAGGATGTGAGCTCCTTCAGTGTTATCTTGTTTTTCTCTTTTTATTCCCAACCCTTAGCATCGTGTTTTGCATATAACTTAATAAAAACTTATTTGTTCATTCATTGTGTTTTTTTATATTTCATGGGTATTGGTGAAACATTTAGGCTGTCCATCCTCCATCTTGCCAGATGATCAGTCCCCCTTCCTTTCTGACTATATGTTTCCTCCATCATACTCTTTATGACACTTCTTGAATGTAGGTCACCACTGAAAATATGACGCATTCTACTTTGCCCACCATATGTCTCTCCATTGGCTTTTGGATCACTCATAACATCAATTCCTCGGGCATAACAAAGCTGCATGATTAACTACACAACATTGCCAGAGGAACATTTGTGTTGGAAAAAAAATAGTATAGCACCAGGGAACAGTTTATGAGAGTTAAGGCATTGCGGAATTTCCCAGATGTCTTCGACCTATTCAATTCTGAGCCCAATCTCCTGGATCCATCTGCAGTACCTGTTCCAAATATATGTACACAAGTCAAATCCAAAATCAATAATTTGGGTATCCAAACACATGTCTGTACAATGGACATATTTCATCCATTTAGGAAGGCAATGTTTAAGAATAAATTGGATATTTTCTGAGGTGCCTTCCTTTAGATCTTATATCAAAGGTGACCTTTTGATAAGAAAGACTCAAACACACTTTGGAGAACATCTCATTTCCTCCCTGCCTATAGTATTTGTGAACCTCAGTATCTGACAGTTCCTTTTTCTTCCTTCCCTATCTTGCCTGCTCAAGAATATAGTCACCAAACAGCTCAGGCAGTTGTATAGAATCAAAAGAGCATTCTCACCACAAAACATTTTATTTATAAATTAAGGTAAACTGATAGGATTGACATCAGAATCCATTAAAAAAAATTATACCTACCACTGAGTCACCCTTCCTCAGAGACCTGCAAGTCATAATCATAGCAGTTCATAGATCTGGAGCAAGAAGAGACCATATAAAACATTTAGTTACAAACCTCTCATTTTACATATCAGTAAACTGAAGCCCAGGGAGGTTAAAAGACTTGTCCAAAGATTCACAAGTAGCAACTAGTAAAATGAGAAACAGAATCTAAATCCTCTTTCCTCCAAATTCAAATTGGAGGCAGCTAAGTGGTGTGGTGGGATAGAGGGCTAGACCTGGAATCAGGAAGACCTGAGTTCAAATTCAGCCTTAGACACTTCCTAGCTATGTGACACTGGATCTCTGGTTCAGTTTCCTCATCTGTAAAACTGGGGACAATAGTAGCATCTACCCTTCAGTGTGGCTGTGAGTCCAAATAAGGTAATTGTCTCAGTGCGGAGCTCAGGACATGACAAGCACTATCTAAACGTTCTTTATAATCATCGTCGTTATCATTAATTATTCTGCCATGCTGTACTTTCATTACTGCCATGAGAAGAGCTTTTATGGTGGCTCTTAGGTTTGGTTCCTCCTCATTAATGTTCTCTTCCTTGGATCTTCTTTTATAGAGCGTCCATTCCCCTTTCTTCCCAGCTCTCATAAAGAGCCACCCTCAGCTGACATCTCTGGGCATGGTTCTCCGTCACGGTCCTTTACTAGCTCTGCGTCTGCATCTTTCAGCAGGTGCAAGTCATTCATTCATTCATTCATTCACTCTTTCATTCATGGCAGGAATGCTCCTCCATCTGTCATTATTTTGTAATCCTGAAATTTCCTCAGCCTCAAGCTTTTGGAATTTCTTTTCCTTCCCAGGTGTTCCCTCTGTAACACAGTTCACAAGGGGGAAAGATTCATAGTGTGCCTCTAAACCAGAGTGATCCAGTTTTTTTGAACTTTCCTTCAAACACTAGCTCCAGAACTTAGGCCTCACACACAAGCAGTAGGCCAGGAATTTAAAAGGACCATCACCCTTATTCCTCTAAAGTGGTTCTCTGTGGCCCCTTCCCCACCCCATTCCATGTTGGAACATGGTAGCTTATTGCCATTTATGTCTTCTCTTACCTAATAGTATGTCTCTGGCTCATGTCAGCAAGCCAGTTGAGTCTAGGGCATAAAGGGCTACTTCCTCTTCTCCCCTCTCTATGCTTGTCCCTCTGTTACCATGACTTGCCCTTGGGCCATTCAAATTACCACTTGTCCAAATCTTTAGAAGTGGGGGTCTCCTTTTCCTCCTAGTAGCTTGCCTTTACTGGGGAAGTAAGGATGTATTGCCTTCTACCATCTCTTTGGAGAATGAAACGGCAAACCACTCCTGTATCTTTACCAAGAAAACCCCAAATGAGGTCACAGAGAGTTGGACACAACCGAAATAATGGAACAATAATAGCAAAAAGTATTTTTTTATATCTTTAGTAATAATTTCATATGTAGGTACTTTGTGTTTTGATGTGGTAAGTACTTTATGCTCTGATTGATTCATTTTCTAAGATAATAAATATTTGTTGAATTGAAGTGGGAAATTAGCTTACTTATTCCTTTCTCTCTCCCTACTCCCCACCACAGAATCACTTCTCTAAGGAGGATTTTAATCTACTCACCACACACACACACACACACACACACACACACACACACGCACACACACACACGTACGCACACACATCCTGCTGCTGTCACAAAGGGTCAACTTCCAAACTAGCCCAAGTTCTGGCATAGTAGATCCTCAAGTAATTGGGGAAGGTCTAGGGTTCCCAGGCTTCCTGAGACCTTCTATTCCTCATGGGGAAAAAAAAATCAGTATCACTTCCTTCTCTGCTGCCACCTCCCATGGAGAAGGGAACTTTTAAACAAGTCCTTGGGAATATGCATTGCCTTTCACAGAGCCCAGGCATAGGCATTTTGCTATAAACAGGATAGATTTTTCTCTGATCCAGGTTCCTTTTGATGTGTTGTAACAAGAAAATTCTTTGAATTTTCACTATTTAATGGGAACCACAGTATTTGTTGGGACTTCCTGTTCTCAAGATGAATAGGACTGTTATAGTATGGGGTGTTGTAACTGGAAAAAATTAAATTAGTTAATTGAAAAATGAAAAATAGGGAAATTAAACCAGCAAGTTCTCCAAACATATTGTGCCAATTTATAACACAGGTTTACACTGATTTATTGTTTTTAATAAAGTTCATATGTGAGGAATAATTAATAGTCTGCAGCATAAATAAATATTGGGGCAATAACATTTAGGAACACAAAGGTATGACAGAGAAAACTGTCTCTTAAGTTTTGGAATCTTTGGGGAAGGCAGCACCAACCTTTGGGGAGAGGAAAAATGTAAAAAGTATGAGATAACATCTATAATCTAATACTTTCATTCATGTTAAAGATACAAACTTTGCCTCTGATATCAAAACAATTTGTCGAATGTTTTTCAGAACACAGGAAATCACACAGAGTCATGCTCCTAATTTAACAACCTGAACTCTTTGAGGATAGGGGCTATTTTAAATTATTCTTTATGTTCTTAGTGCTATTATCTGGCACATAAGAAGCCCTTAATAGGTGCTTGTAGACTAACTGCCTCCCATCAATCAGCTCCAGTTATTAGTGGCAAAGTGCAGACCACTTGTAAGTCAGATCACTTAATTCCCTTTCACCTGGGCTCTCTCTCACACACCATGCTGCCTTGCATTGTCACCATTAGGTCAAAGGTTGTTTAAGGAAGAAATTAAGATAGTACAGTGTGGGTTTCTTTTGAAGTTTCCTGTAGTAATCCCCTCCTTGATTAGGATTCAGGCCACTGATTGAAAAGTAAAAGCATGCTGACCTTAAAAAGGATATTTTCTTCTCCAGAGTTTGCAACCTTGAATTTGTTAAATCTCTGTATAGGATCCATTCCCAAAATCTGGTAGACTCTGCATTCTTTTCTTTGATACACTTGCCTGATATGAGGAATAAGAACTTTGTCTCTTTTTCTAACAGTTCAATAAAAAAGGAATGGTTATTATCTGCCCTGCTGTATTCACCAAATACACAATCTTTTAAAAACACATTTCAAATAAATTCATCCCTCAAGTAGTCCTGGAATGCAAATAATGTCCCTTTGCCCTTTCACCAAAGGAATGAAACACACAGAAATCAAATTATTTATATGTGTGTTCTCTCCCCCGTTGGAATGTAAGCTCCTTCAGAACAGAGGCTGCTTTGCTTTTTTCTTTGTATGGCCAGGGCCTCACACATAGTAGGCACTTAATGAATGCTTACTTGCTTGTTTGATTACAAAATTACAGAATTTGAAAGTTGGAGGGACCTCAGGAGTCAACCCCTACACAAAAGGGATCCCCATTGCAACATATCAAATAAATAGTTGTTTAGATTCCGCTTAAAGATCTCCAAACTGAGCCCAGACTGAAGCATGGGAAAGACCTTAATTTAGAAAGGTCAAGGTCATCCACCGAATTCTGGCCCATCACCAGACTTTTGTCTTGCCCCTGGACTTCAGTAACTGGAAGAAAGAGTGAGGCTGATGACTTGACTCCGCTCATCTCACTTCAGTCCAGTTCACAGTGACCCTCCTGATCTCCCTGGTCCCTCTAAAAATGAAGGACAAAGAAAAACAACAATAGTTTCATTTTTAGCCATCTTCAGTAATAATTTTCATGGAGCACTTTAAGGTTTACAAAATGCTTTACATGTGTGATCTCATTTGGTACAACAACCCTGTGAAATAGGTGGGGTTATTGGGAAGACTGATTTACTGTTAAGATTCAGCTGATAAAAGTGACTCTCTGTTTGACCCTTGATTGACCAAAGGATTGATGGATATGTACTGGGAAATTCCTGTGCCCCAAAGAGAGACTTCGTCTGCTGCATATATGCAAGAAATTCAAAGTCCTCCTGATCCTAAACAGTTTAGCACACTTCATCTAATTCAAGTATGCAAAACTTTCCTAATCATAGTCCCCTTGTGGGGACTAATGTGGGGACTAATAAAGTGGAAGTCCATGACTGATTATCCCTAAAGTTCCTTTCCCATTTGGTTCCTATGAATGTATCCTGCAAAAATAATCAGATAATAGGGCAAGGACTCAAAGATCTGGACTCTCAATCAGAGTCCCCATCCTACTCTACGCCTGAGCCACTATTCATGCCTGTCTGTAATACTGTAAGGCTGGCTAGCTTCATATTTGCAAGCCTATAAAGTAACAAAATTCCTGACTTTTGATTCTATGAGTATTCATATTTCTTAGAGGTACCTCACCAATAAAATCCTCATGATTAAGATTCTTATTTTACAGATGAGGAAACTGAGGCGGAAAAGGTTAGTGACTTGCCCAGTGCCACTAGACTGGACTTGCCCAGCTAATAAGTGATTCAAGCTCAGTATTCCTGACTCCAAGTCTAACACTCATTTTTAGAAAACTTTTCCTGGCATCCAGTCTAAACTGGTCTGTTTTCAGCTTTTATCTATCGTACCTGATTTTATTCTCTGGGGCCAAACATTACAAATCTAGTCCTTCCTCCATGTGAAATCCCTTCAAATACTTGAAGACATCCATTCTATTCCCTCTGAACCTTCTCTTTTCCAGGCCAGATTTCCTAAGGTTCTGATGGATTTAAGGTCCTTCACTATCTAGGTTGACCTACTCTGAACACTTTCCAGCTTATCAATGTCATTTTAAAAATTTAATTCAACTTTTTCTTCAGAATTCTCTTCTTCCCCTACCCATCTTTCCCATTCATTAAAAACACAAAAGCAAAATTAATTATAATGAATTTTTTAAAATTATAAACAAAATTAATGTGTAGTTACATGAAATAAATTCCTGCATTAGATGTGTAGAAAGAAAGGAAGGAAGAAAGGAAGGAAGGAAGAGAAAGAAAGAAAGAAAGAAAGAAAGAGAAAGAAAAAGAAAAAGAATGGAAGGAAGAAAGAGAATGGAAGGAAGAAAAGAGGAAAATATGCTTCATTCTTTATTCTGACTGCATCAGCTCTTTCTCTCTCTGGAAGAGGATGGCATGCTTCATCATGAATCCATCGGAATTGGAATTGATCATTGTGTTAATCAGAATTGCTAAGTTTTTCAAAGGTGATTGATTGTCTTTAAAATTTTTCTATTATTAAAGAAATTGTTTTCCTAGTTGTGCTCATTTCTTTGCATCAGTTCATAAAAGTCTTCTCAGGTTTTTCTGAAACCATATCCTTCATTATTTTTTACAACACAGTAAGTATTCCATCATATTCATATACCATAATTTGTCCAGTCATTTTGCAGTTGATGGCATCCCATCAATTTCTAATTCTCTGCCACTACAAGAAGAGCTGCTATAAATTCTTTTGTACACAAGGCTTCTTTTCCTCTTTCTTTGATCTCCTTGGGGTAGAGAACTAGTAGTGACAGTGTTCAAAAACGTGCACAATTTAATAGCTTTTTGTGAACATTCCAAATTGCTCTCCAGAATGATTGGACTAGTCTACAACTCCACCATAGTGTATTTGTTTTCCAAAAGCCTCTCCAGCATTTGTGATTTTTCTTTTTTTTTTCATCCTCACCAATCTGATGGATCTAAAGTGGTACCTCAGAGTTGTTTTAATTTACATTTCTCTAATTATTGTGATTTAGAGCATTTTATATGACTATTGACAGTTTTGAATTTTTCCTATAAAAACTGTCTGTTCATATCCTTAACCATTTATCAACTGCAAATTGCTCTTATTTTTATATATTTGATAGTTGAGATTTTTGTCCTTTGAAAACTGCCTATTAATATCCTTTGACCATTTATCATTTGGGAAATGGTTCTGTTTCTTTCAATGTCCTTCTTAAACCACAGCACTCATAATTAAACACAGTATTGCATATCAGAGCAGAGTACAGTGAAATTATCATCTCCTTATTCCTGGAGACTACTCCCCTCTTAATGTAGCCTAGGAAATCATTAGACTTTTTTTGGTCTGCTACATCATACTATTGACTTACATTGAATTTGCACTAAAACCTCCTAATCTTTTAGGGAACAACTACTGTCTAGCCATGTCTATACCTCCATATCTGGATCATACTTATTAACAACTATAGGATTTTTGAAGAAAATCAGGGTAAACCTTACCCAACCCATCTTGCTTTTTATTCAATCTGACCCCATTTCTTTTTTCTTTGCCAGTTTTTGGATAACATGAACTGGTTAAGAAAATTCAGTAGCAGCAATAATGTTTGCTGAGTATCTAGTACAATAAGAAGGTTGAGAGACAAGAGGAATAACCAGATGAAGGATTGCTATGAAAAGTTATGATTCCTGCTATGAAATACTAAATGTAAAAATAACCATGAAATTGATTTTCATAAAAAGAACTTTAGAACATTTACAAAGCAATCTCTTCTAAATTTTTACATACTTTTACATTTAGGGGGCAAGGTTGCTTTTCTTTGTTTTTCTTAGTTTTAGGAAAACATAGGTTAATTACTGACTTTCTATATAGAGTGATAATGGAATGTTCTAATTAGTGAAAATTATGAACTATACAGAAAGTTCAAATGTGTTGCCCAAGTGTCTTGTTATTATAAGGATGTATTTGAGATAAGGAAAATTAAGTCACTAGTTCTGTCTTCAGCAATCACTCGATTTACAATCATAAGCATGATACAGTCCTATTATTGGCAAAAATAATTAATAATAAAGGTTTTAAATAACAGTGCTTTAAGGTTTGCAAAAGGCTTTGAAAACATCATCTCACTTTATCTTCAAAACAACCCTGGAAGGTAGGTACTATTCATTTTAAAGATGAGGAAACTGAGGCAGGCAGTGGTTAAGTGACTTCCCCAGGGTCATGTAGTAAGTGTCTGAGCCTGAATATGAACTCAGATCTTCTTAATTCCATGGCTTCCTCTACCATTTATGACACAGAAAAAAGTAAAAGTTATAGTGTCAGGTTATGCAAAGAATATTTTATTCTTATGGTGAATAATAAGCAAGATGAACTTTTTTGGAAAGTAAATCTTCCCAATAAATATAGAGAGAATTGTATCATATTCATAGTTACAAGAACTCAAAGAAAATGCTTTTCAATGAAAGCAAGATTCTCTTTCTCATCTTGATATTTACAAAGGTGAGAATCTGATAAAACAAGCATTGCAACAATGGAAAAAAAACTCAGTCTGAAATTCTACTGACATTTTACTCAAACATATTTAAAGCTTTCCATTGACCACTTTGCCTAAAGCTATCTCCCAATAAGTATCCAGAGGTCTTCAATAGGTCAACATAAAAGTCAGTAATCTGATACTCAAATGGGATCTATGATATAAATATGAGAGTTCCTCTCAGTATTACAGATAGAAATCCAAACATGTCTGCCCGTCCTGTGCAATTCTTCTTTGTCTTTTCCAAAAAATATCCCTATAAGGAGTCCATCCAACACACCAAAGTTCTTCCTTCCATTCTTTTGACATTGATACAAGAGTACCAATGGAGTGCTCTGGCTGGGCCCCTGTCATCCTTTACTCTTGCCACATGACCAATAATCATACAATTCCTTGATGGTATTTACTTTTCTTTTTCTTCATAGGTACTTACTGGTTATACCTTGTATCTGCTCATATCCACTATGCACTTTCCCATTGATCTCTGTGCAATACTCATCCTTTGTTAGGTATATATTTCCATGTTTTATACTTTGGATAATGTTTATTATCAGAGGTTCATTGAATAGGGTTATCTCTCCTGTTAATGCCTTTCCATGAGTCTTGAATAATCTTGATATCAGGACAGGTGATACTTTGCTATAAAATAGCTTATAATCAAATGCTCTTTTGTAATGAAAAAATAATAACCCCAAGGTTCTCTGTATCTTTTCATTAATTGTGAAGTGGTAAAGATGTGGCTTCTTGTTGGGTATCACTTTTGAGAGTCTCCCTTCTAATACCATCCTCAATGATGGTGCCTTTCAGTGAATATTGTACAAATGCCTCTCATAAAGATTTTCTATAAATGAGCAAGTACAGGTTAGCAAACATTGATGTAATCCATCATTTTTTTGTTATTGTTAGCCAAGTTTAAAATGTTTTCCATCCCCTTTGACACCTCCCCATCTTCACATATTCCTTGCTTACTGATTCATCCATGCCTTCACAATTTTATTACTTCCAGAACAGCTCTCCTCTGAATATACTTGGTCCAATGTGGTTGTTGTGGTGTTAGGGTTCAAGGGTGGCAGTTCCCACACTTTTGATGGAAAAACAACTGGACCTTAATATCACATACCCAGATATTCCTATGGAGAAGGTAGAAATGGCATTATAGAGAAGAAAGATGGGAAAAGCAAATCCAGATTGAATCAAGTATATATAGAGGAGAGCTATGTCAGAAGTGAGAAAATCCAAAAATGGCAACAAAAGTGTCATTAGTAAATGACAACTATATGAACTCAACCAGTCATATATTGATGAAGAAGTTGGAACAAATGACTGGGTAAAGTATATTTGTTTACAAAAGCAAAGAGGTTTATGATACTGATACAATATCAGGTCATTGCTAACAGAAATTGCTGGATATTTTCTGTAAGGAGATCGAATTTATTGATCAAGGTGGATTTGGCAAGAAAAACTAGAAACTATGTAAAATATCACTGCACATGAGCAAAAATTTAACACCTACTGAATACCTAGAAAATCATGGTAAAGTAATCAGAATTACATAATTAAATGAGTTATATTTTATAAGTTAAAAAATTAAATGACAAATATTAATTCTAAAATATCCTTAAAAATTCAGCAAATAAACTCTAGTGGAACTGGAGAATTTAGTACAGACAAATTGTTGTCTACAACCACCTGGACATGGTACTAACATAAACATTTAAGAACAACATTTTAAATACATGTTGCCATACTGAATATGAGCAACTTCCAAAGAATGTGAAATAAACAATTTTAAATTTATAAAGATAGCAAAAATAAATAAAACTATGTGGGAATTGAATGAAATATGTATCAGCCATCTTATCTTATTTACTATCAAGTTGTCTCATAGATGCTTTCAGTGAACCTAGAAAAGATAAAATGATACCCCAATACCTTTATTCAATTACAAAAGGCAATCATTTTACCCACTTGAACAATAATCTGATGAACATTAAACATAAAAAAGTGAAAGGATAGCATTCTATCTGAACTCCATTGAACATAAAATGAAAAGATCAAGAATAACTTTAACAAAAAATGACACATGTAATCCTTTATGGTTTACAAAGTGTTTGTACATTTATTATCTCTTCTGATATATCTCTAGTGGTTAAACATTTTCCACTTCATCTCCAGTGCAATGACCTTAGAAGCCAAGAGGATATGATAAGAGGCGATTGAAGAAAGGACATAATTCTGGTAAACTAGATCATTAATTTTTTTTTTAGAAAGAAACCAAAGGATATTTAATCACCCGTCACTTTTCCAATCTTGTAGCTACTGAGTTTCCTTTAGATAGATGCTGTTGTTGTCTGGTCACTTTTCAGTCATGTCCGACTCTTTGTGTCTCCATTTGAGGTTTTCTTGGCAAAGATATTGGAGTGGTTTGCCATTTCCTTCTCCAGCTCATTTAACAAATGAGTCAAACAAGGTTAAGTGACTTGCCCAGAGTCACACAGCTAGTAAGTGTCTGAGGTGAGATCTGACCTCAGGAAGATGAGTTTTCCTGCCTCCAGCCCTGGCCCTCTATCCACTGTGCTACCTAGCTGCCCTTCAGATGGACATTATACTTTGAAATCTAACTAAATTAAAATTAAAAACAAAATATGTCAAACCAAGTAACTGCAACTTGTGGTTTTTTTTGTGGTTTTTACTCCCAGATTCAGCATCATGCTCACTTAACATGAAGGAGTCAATAGGCAGCCAAGAGAACTGAACTGGAGTGGAAAGAGGGAGGATAGGATTGTGAAGTAGAAAGTATTCTTTGAACCAAATCAAAGGAAATGAGACAAAGTACTGGGCTAAGAAAGCTCCAACAGAGATGATGAGCCATCACTGTGATATATTCTCTGAATAATCCTAAAGAAAGCCCAGCGCTTCATAGGGAGTAAATGAATGTCCAAGCATGCTGCCACTAAAGATCTTGCCTGTAATAAGACTCCAAATAGTTGAATTCAACAGAAGCAACCCATGCTTCAGCAGATAGGAAGGCAGGGAAGTGAGCTAAGAGTTACAGTAATCACCATTTGATGTTAGTAAAGTGTAAAGGAGAGTTTTAGGTTCACATGAAAGGACTTTTAGGTCTCAGCCAACACATAATAAGGTGAAAATTTGGAGCATGGCTAATTGTGTACTTCAATTTAGAAAAGAAGGCTCTAAAGCAAGAATCTCCAGTAGTCCCTCAAGGACCACATTAAAAGAATTTACATGCAATCTGCATATGCCTACACTACTTGGTATAAGGGGGAGAGAGGCAGAAATGACTTGCAGTTAAGAAAATAACCTAGCTCTTTAACTTCCCAGCATTTAACTTTGGCTTAAATTTCCTGAGTCTCAATTTCCTCATCTATAAAAGGAGATTAATGACACACTACCTCCCATTCCCATAAGACTATTGATAACATAGACCATGGTAAACTTTAAAGTGCTATATAAATATGAGTTTTTATTTTTACATTGATCAAGAGTTATTTTCATACAAATGTTTGCTTATTACTGCTAATAAACCGGTTGTTTGTTGATGTTTTCCTGATTTGTTTTATCCCCTCAAGATCATCATTTGTCTAACGTCCAGAACACCGATCTTTGAGCCTGGAAGACCTTACTTCAAATCTAGACTTGGACATTTACTAGTCACATGACCCAAGGCAACTTACTTAACTTTGTCTGCCTCCATTTCTTCATCTGTAAAATGAAGAGAATAATAGTATCCCTGCCTTGTTGCTGTGGGGAACGAAGTACCTTGCAAACCCTAAAGTACCATAGGAATCCTAGCTGTCATCATTTTCATCCCCATCATCATCATTGTAATTGGATATTCTAGTGTACCAGAGGATAAAGAAAGCCAGAAAAAAGGAACAAAGGAAAGGGTACAAAGAGAATTTTTAAATTCCTTTTCTTCAGGCCTGGTCATAAGTCGCCCCTTGGACTCACATGGTAAACACTGTTTCAGGAATTTAGTCCAAAAGTCAAGATAGAAGAACCAGGAGTCAGGATGCATTGAACTTCTGCCAGACTTTGCTATTGTCTCATGGGATATTCTGTACCTCAATTACTTTATGACCTTGAGGTGATGCTAACCTACCACTTAAAATAAAAGATTTTAAATAAGAAAGAAAAGTCCTGCAAAGAAAAATAAAAAGTACACACACACACACACACACACACACACACACACACACACCTCTAAGTACCCACCTGTGGATATATAGATGCATCAGACACTTTTATGGACATTGAAAATGCTGATATATTTCGGTTAAATATAACATTTCAGCATGTTTTAAAGACCACAGTTATATACAGTAGAGAACGGCATGGTATCATAGAGTTTAGAAAGATCCTACAGATGATCTTGTACCTTTAGATTTTTCAAAATACTTTAATTTTATTTTATTTATTTTTTGCTCCACATTAAATTCTAAATTGTCTCCCTCTCTATCTACCCATACTACAGAAGACCACCATTTGATATAGATTTATAAATCATACTATGAATACTTCTTTTTTTCATTTTTTAATTCTTTTTCTGGAGGTAGATAGCATCTTCCTTCATAGGTCCTTTGTGGTTGATCTGAGCATTTATAAACTCAGAGTAACTTCATTGTTCACAGTTATTATTTGAACAATATTATCGTTATTGTATACAATGTTCTCTTGGCTCTGCTCATTTTACTCTTCATTATTTCATGCAAGTATTTCCATGTTTTTCTACAATCAACCTGCTCATCATTTCTTATAATGCTGTAGTAATCCTACATAATTATATGCCACAACTTGTTGAACCAGTCTCCAATTGATGGGCATCCCCTCAATTTCTAGTTCTTTGTCACCACAAAAAGAGCTGCTATAAAAATATTTTTAGCACATATAGGCTATTTTCCTTTTTTTCTGATCACCTTGGGAAACAGACCTAATAGTGGTATTGCTGAATCAAAGGGTATGCACAATTTTATAACTCTTCAGGCATTATTACAAACTGCTCTGCAAAATAGTTGGATCATTTCACAGTTCCGCTTGGTTGGTTGTTGTCCTTCATTTTCAAAGAGGACCAAAATGACATCACCATGATAAAGTGAAGTTTCAGTGTGTCTGACTGGCTGATCAGACCAATACGGGCTCAGAGTGCTCTACCACAGATTTGGTACGCACAATCTGTGTGAATATTTGGGGTGGTTATTCCAGTTGCACATCTTATGTGTCCTTTGTGCTGTCTCAGTTCTGCTTTGCTCATAGAGCATATCACCTTTTCTGATGTGGGTACACCATGCTGAGTGGTCCTGTACCAGTGTCTCCCATGTTGCATAGTCAAATCCAAAGTTCTTGAGAGAGACCTTGAAAGTGTTCTTCTACCACTTCTTCTGATGACCACGTGATCACATGCCCCTTATGAGTTCTCCATAAATTGTATGTGTGTGTATTTGCCCTTCGTTGTCAAAGAAGACCATTCCATCAGAGAAATAATGACATGACTTGCACTTGACTTGTTTTGAGTGAGGGAGGGCTGTGCAGGTCACCAGCCTTACTTTTCCTCCAGAGTCATCTGAATTCAGTGACCAGATATTCATCAGGATGACTGGAGATTAACCCAGGATGAGGCAATTGGGGTTAAATGACTTGCCCAAGGTCACACTGCTAGTGAATGTCAAGTGTCTAAGGTGAGATTCGAACCAAGGTCTTCCTGACTCCTGTACTGATGCTCTATCTACTGCATCCACCTAGCTGCCCCACAAGACATATACAGAAGAATGGAAGGTAATCTCAAAATCGTTTTGGCAAGAGCACATTTTTCATTCAAACAACATGACCAGTCCATTGGAATTCTGCTCTCTGAAGCATAGTTTGAATGTTTGACAGTTCGGTTCGAGCAAGGACTTCAGTGTCTGGTACCTTATCCTGCCAGGTGATCCTCAGAATCTTCCTGAGACAGTTCAAACGGAAGCAATTCATTTTCCTGACATGGCTCTGGTAGACTGTCCGGTATCATAGGCATACAACAATGAGGTCAGCACAATGAATCTGTAGACCTTCAGTTTGGTAATCAGTCTAATACCTCTTCTCTCCCACACTTGTCTTCAGAGCCTCCCAAACACTGAGCTAGCTCTGGCAATGCATGCATCAACCTCATTGTCAATGTGTACATCCCTGGAAAATACACTACCAAGGTAAGTGAACTTATCCACAGTATTCAAAGCTTCTCCATTTGTTGTATCCCATGGTTCCATGTATAGATGGTATGGTGGTGGCTGATGGAGCACCTATGTTTTCCCGGTGTTAATTATTAGGCCAAAATTAGCACAGGCAGCAGAGAATTGATCCATACTTTGTTGCATCTCAGCTTCAGAGGCTGCATCAAGAGCACAATCATCTACAAACAGAAAATCATGCACCAGCACTCCCTCCACTTGGATCTTGGCTTGTAACCTTTTCAAATTGAAGAACTTACTATCTGTGTGGTAGCTGACCTTGATAAATTACCATTGAAAGTATTTGACAACATGGTGGAAAACATCATGCTAAAAAGCATGAGAGCAAGCAGGACAGTCCTGTTTCACTCCATTGGTGACTGGGAAGGTAAGAGGGCATTGTCCAGTATCCCAAACTCTGGCAAGCATGCCATCATGAACTCTCTGGACAACCAAATTTTGACATAATTTTCCATAAGCCCTCATGACTAACAGTATCAAAGACCTTGGTCAGATCTACAAATGTTGTATACAGACCTCTGTTCTCTCCTGGCATTTCTCCTGGAGTTGTTGGACACCAAACACCATGCCGATTGCTCCTTGGCCCTTTCTGAAGCCACACTGGCTCTCAGGTATATGACCATCTTCCAGGTGAAGGACCAACCTATTAAGGAGGACTCTAGCAAGAATTTTGCCAGCAAAGACTAAGAGAGAGATCCCCCCTGTGATTGTCACAGAACAGTCTATTCCCTTTACCTTTATAGAGATGGTAACTCTATAAAGAGAGTTGAATTCCTGGGGGATAACCTCCTCTTGCCATATAACCTGGATAATTTCAGGCAACTTTTGTATAAGCAATAGTCCCCTTAACTTGTCAATCTCAGTTGGAACAGAATCAGTACCAGGTGCTTTGCCACATGAAAGAAGCCTAATGGCCCTCAAAACCTCTTCTTCAGTTGGAAGTTCAGCTAGGAGAGATTGACTTCAATCTGAGGTAAATGATCAATGACCTCAGCATTGATTGATGATTGTCTGTTGAAAACACTATGGAAGTTTTAAGTTCATCTCTCTAGGATCATGTCCTTATCACTAATCAATGTGGCTCCATCAGCACTGAGTAGTTGTGATATACTAGGTTTTTGGTCCATAAATACCTTTCAGGAAATCATAAAAGCACTTTGGATTGTTACTATCAGCATACAACTAAATTTTATCTGCCTTCTTACTGAGCCAAGAATCTTACATCTCTCTAAGCTTTGTTTGTACTTTGCTTTTGATATAATTAAATGCTGCCTTCTTAGAGGGGATGAACTATCCTCTTTGTAAATCCTGTGGAGTTCTTGTCTTTCATTTAGCAGTTTCTGAATTTTCCCAACATTTTCATCAAACCAGTCTTAGCATTTGAGTGTTCTGACCCAGATGAGCAAATGAAGTGCCATACACCAAATTTCTGAAAGCTACCCACTCCTTTTCTGCTTCACTGTTGCCAACTATGTGCCAACTTTCCCTCCAAGTTAGCAACAAACTGTTCAGACTCAGAGAAGAGCTCTAATTTGTTGACGTTAATTCTTCTGGTAATCATTTTGCCTTGGGGGAAGCACTTTTGATAAATGTGAATATTTAGCTTGAAAAAGAAAAGTCTATGATTAGTCCAGCAGTCTGCACCACACATTCATTGCCTTTGTCACTCACATCTTGTCTGTCTCTTCTCCTTACAATCACATAGTCTAGTAGATGCCAGTATTTGCTGCAAGGGTGCATCCATAAAGTTTTATTGCATTTAGGTAAACGGAAAACAGTGTTGGTGATGAGGTCATGTGATGCACAAGTATTCAGCAGTAAATGACCATTGCTGTTGCTCTTTCCAATTTCATTCCTCCCTGGAACTCCCTGTCAAGTCTAGTGGTCTGAGCCTACTCTAGCATTAAAGTCACACAGGATTATAAGTTTGTCCTCTTCATAAAATTTTTCTTTGACCTCAGAGTGGGAGCATAATTCATCATAGTGGGAGCATAGGCATTGATGGTGGTGGCATGGCATTTTCCTGCAAGTGGCAATCACATTGTCATGAGCCTGTCATTTAACTCCTTTTGTCAGGCATACCAACATGCTGACTAGATTAGTTTTGATTGTAAAACCTATGCCAACTTCACGGTGCTCCCCTTCACTGCGACCACTGCAGAAAAATGTGTGTCCGGTAAGCTGGCCTTCATTTGCCACAGCTCTACTAATAATGTATTAATGTCCCATTTTTTCCCACATATTCTCCAACATTTATCATTTTCCATGTCTATCATTTTAGCCAATCTCATAAATACCTTTATATTTAATACAGGTCAAATTTCAAAATGTGGCAAGTTTGAATGTTTCCAGTACTGAAATTCCTTGAACAAAATTGGTCTGGTTGGTTCTCAGAAGAGACCACCTAATGATGGGTGTACAAAGTGAATCTAGTGACAAAATTTCATTCCATCTTTCTGTCCTCCTTTTCTAGTTAGCACTGGCTTAAACCAACAACTACGTCTCTAGGTAACTCAATGTAGCACTTGCCCGGGATGGCCTTTGTCATAGACACCTAGAGTCCCCTCATCTGAATACCTGTGAAACCTGGACAGTATACCAGCACTATGTCAGGAAACTGAATTGCTTCCATTTGAATTGTCTTGGGAAGATTCTGAAGATCACTTGGCAGGATAAGATACTGGACAGTATCTTATCAAACTCCACTTCAGAGAGTACAGTTTCGATGGACTGACCACACTGTTCGAATGCAAAACATGTGCTTGCCTAAAAGACTATTTTGTGGAGAATTCACGCAGGGCAAACATTCACAGGATGGTCAGAAGAAGAGATACCAGGATATTTTCAAGGTCTCTCTTAAGAACTTTGCAATTGATGATGTGACATGGGAGACACTGGAACAGGACTGTTCTGCATGGTGGGCCCACATCAGAGAAGGGGTTGCACCGTCTGAGCAAAGCAGAATTGAAATAGCTCAAAAGAAATGCAAGATGCACAAATTTGGAGACTCCACCCCAAATATTCCCATGGACTATTTGTGCCCGACGTGTGGTAGAACATTTTGAGCTCATGTTGGTCTGATCAGTCACAGTAGGATACATTGAAACTTGACTCTAGCATACCGATGTCATTTTGGTCTTCTTCAAGAATGAAGGACAACAACTAATCAACCAGCTAAGCCACTTACTCTTTGGGCTGCCTTGCCTCTCCCCAACCTAACCATTTTTGACTTCGCAGAGAAGGAGCACTGCAATGTGGCTATACCTCAGATTTTCTCAAGATCTTAAGGGGGACCTTGTGGTGGGGACAATGTACTCCCACTACTTCTCTTTGTCACTCCTGAACCTTTGCCAGTGTACTTCTTATTTACATAATGATAGTCTTTCACAAAATCATATTAATATCTCTTAAATATAGAACACTTATTTAGAAATAGGGCATGGATAATCGATAAATCATAGTCACTCAATATAGGCAAGTGTAGAAATCATCTGTATATCCTGGTTTACACATTGGTTTACATATTCTTCCACAAGTGCACAGAATATCCATTGGAAAGATTAAGCCTATACTCATAGAAACCTAGCAGGGAGATATATGAGTGAATGGCACGTATGTGGTCAGAACAGCTTATGACTCTGGACTGCAAACCTTGATGTCCTTGGTCTTTTTACCAAAACAGATGTTACACAAACCCATTTCTCTGCCAAGTGCTCACCTTCTGAACGTCATTGCTCCTCTGTTGGGCAGATATTTCTCTTCTATTGACAAACTGATAAAGCAGTGCTGTACCCTTTTACCTTCCAATCACTTTTTAAAATGGAACTGAGATTACTTTATTGTCATGATAAGCAATTCTCTTAATCCAGAAAACTGAAAAGCTCCCCAGAATGGCTCTCTGGGCAATGCAAACAAACCCAGTCAGACCTCAACTAGATGCTACGTTGTCTAATAAGTTTTGTCTAATGGCAAAGCAGAACTCAGCAAAACTCAGGTTGCCTATGCAAAGTATACAAGCCCAACTGGATCTTCACTCAACAGCATGTTGTGTTATACCATCAACTTTTAACAGAAAAACAGATGGAGAGCCTTCCTTCTCTTTGTGCTTTTCCTTTTCAAACCAATCAGGGACCATGGAGAGCAAATATTTGAAGGGTTTTACCTCTATCTAAGGGATGGTCAAAGGGGAGAATTCATCTGTCTTCCAGACCACTTCAGTCTTTTTCCAGTTAATTAGCAGCTCCAGGACAAGGATCTGAATCTATCCCATAGGTTGACAACTCTTGCTAGTGTCTTCTCTCTCAATGTCCTCTTACCTTCTCTCCTCCTACCTCTCTCCTGCTATACTCTTCAACGCACTCAGTGATTCAAATGAGTCTCCTGGAACTCAGTGGGTCCTCTTTTTCTTGCAAAGCAAGACATATATTTCATCTCTCTGCTAGTTATGACGTTTTCATCTTTCTGCTAGTGTTTATTAGTTTCCAAACAATAATTTGGTTTGTTACTTTGTGAGTTTTAACCTCTCAAGTTCTAAAAATAATGACATGTAAATGACCTGAGGGACCAGAATGCCCTGCAAGCTCAGTGATTACTCTGGCCTCTAACAGATCCTCCTACTTTGTGTCTGACATTTTAATGGGCTAACTATGTTGATTTGCACTTGAATTTTATCCATTTTTGTAAACAAAAGTTATTTTTCAATCCCTTTCTGCAACCAAACTGTTTACATGCAAAACAAATACTACTTTATATTCTTCACATTTAAATTTTTCTTTTTTTATGAAAAGCTCATTTTCTGCCCCAAAAGACTATTGAAAGAAATCTGAAAATTTCCTTCAACAACAAAACTGTTCGCACAAAATATTGGTAGAAGCTTATGCTGGGATGCAAATAACCTCTGAGTCTAAGGGCAGTATGTTTTCTTCCAGGTTGCACTCCATTGGACCATGCATGGAGCTAGACTTTTTAAGAGAGAGTCCTTATTTTCACAGGGTCTGAGGACAACATATAAGTGCCTGACGTACAAAGAAACCCAGCCAAGTATCCACTGATCCTCAGCAGAGAAAAGCACTTAAATTCCAGGAACTGAAAACAAACTGTCCATAAATTGTACACATCACGGAGGGTATTTCAGTTATTAAGTGATTAAATGGTCTAATCTAGGGAGCAGGGATTTTGATGTTAAAAAGTACAGAATATTTCTCCAGGGACCATGCTGAAGGAAGCCTTTCTGCTCAAAGAATCACAGAAATGAAAGACATCATTAATAAATCAATGACAAGAAAATGAATATGGAGGCAAATGAATCAGCTCGACTGATCAAGTCACAGATTAAAAGCAGCACATGCATAGCTGCTATAGGTGCATTAATAAATATGGCTGCGGGATCAGGTGGTCTTTCATGCTAATATTTGGAATAATGAAGCTTCAAAAGGGATTTAATGTGAATCAATTTTTAATAAAGTATTTGGAACAAACAATAGGAGTCACTATTTTGCCTTTTCTTTGGTAGGTAGCGGAAGGTTGAAGGAATACAAATTGCTGCCTCATTTTGGCTCCCTAGCAAGGTACAAGCAAACAGCTAATTTAATGTTCATCTTGTGTTTACCAGCTGAAGTCACTGAACTGAGCTTAATTGATATTAAATCCAAGCTGATACTTTTCATCCTAAACAGTAACAAACAACTTCCCTAATGAGGACAACTCAGTCTCTACTTCAGCTCTCTTCGTAGGCATTAATTTTAGTTTAATTTTGTTTCCACTAAAGATATTAGCAAAATTTAAAAATTGAAACTGCAAAACATTTTTCTCTTCCGTCACATAATTTCTATTTTGCTTACTCACAGATGTGTTGCTCGCTTGTTGGTAAACAAGAAAAATTTCAGTACCCCATTTAGTCCGTAAATGGAGCAAAATTGGCAAGCATTGGTAATATCCATGTCCAAAGAGACCAGACATAACTTCAAGGTGTTCTCCCATGGAGTAGAGGTGAAAGTTAGAGATGAGAAAGTTAGACAGTTGCCTAGGGTGTGACAAACATTGAGGTGTGATAAGGGACACTTTAAAAAAATTACTTTGATGATTTACTTTCATACTTTCATGAATCCCTAGTTTAATTCATGTGGGTTTTTACTGCCTTTGCTGACACAGATCTCACCCCCTTCCTGTCTTTTCATTCAATTCTAATCAGCATTTTCTCATAAACCCTCCATAAAGATTCTGTGTAGTGCACTGGGGTCTTTTTTCTTGTTTACTGACACTCTCAGGGGTGTCAAATGTGTCATTTGAGCTGTCTATTTTTTGCTTCACATTCCCTGTTTATGATGAGCAACTCACTTCCCTTTTTTAGTCATATATAACTGTGATCATGTCCTTTCTGTTAATTCTTGCACAGAAATCAGAATAGGTAGCGTGATTCAACCTACTTATGCTCATCAGATATCTTTTCCATTACCCTTTGAATCAATTGAAATCTTAATTCTTCTGAATGATTATATCCTATAATTAGCCATCTTTTAGCATTCACTGCACCTTTCGACACTTTCCTCAAATGTATTACTCCTGTTTCCTGATGCTTTCATCAGTGTCTTTGTTTTTGCAATACTAATTCCTAAACAGCCACTTTTCAACATTTTATGCTGATGTTCCTTCTTAACTGAACCCATTTCCTTATTTCTTCTTCTGTACTTTAGCTGATTTAAATTCTTCCTTTAATTTTTTTGTGTGTCTATTATCCGTTTTATTGGGCCTTGAGGAATAGCTTTCTGTGTTGCTGAAGTTACTGCTGATGCAATTTAGGTACATATTTCTTCTGATATTTTTACCTCTGCTTCTTTAATTCCCTAATAGTTTTTCACTGTATTGACATTCTTCATTTTGTGCATATTTAGAATGATTTAAAATTTTCTTGTGAAGATTGCTGGAAATTGTGATTCTTAGAATTTATGTTTTTTGAGGAGATGTGGAAGACTTAAGAACATTTTTAGTTTCTCACTTTGCCACCTTTCCTATATGTTAACTATGCCAATACCCGAAGAATATGGTGTTAAAGAGAAAGAATTTTATAGCAGTGAGCTATTTGGGATAACTGAAAGTGTTGCACAGTTTTCCAAATGTGGTCTAGCCTTATTTCCTCCTTCCTTTCAAGTCTAGTTCTAGCTCATGGTCCATCTGCACCCCAGTCCCAAGTCCAAGATACACATATTGCTTCAATAATTCAGTGGGCTGTCCATCTAACTGCATGTCCTAGTCTGTGTAAAATGTGTAAAATGCATTTTTCTTCCACTTTCAGTTTGCTTTTTGCCATTGTGGATAATTAGACTATCTAATTCATTTTTTCTGTGAAATGCATTGAGAAGACTTTACAAGACTGTTAAATGTCTAATGAGAATCTGAAGAGTTTTAAATACACATATTTTCAATGTCAGAAAATGTTACTGTTCATGTCATGGAAGGAGGAATGCGCTAGAGCCAACTCAGAGAGGCTTGTAAGAGCTGGTTGTTAAACTTTTGCTATAAGCATTTGCAGCCAGAAATAAACAAATGCTGATGTTTTGTTGATTGTCTACCAGGAGTGGGGAACATACGGCCTAAAGGCCACATGTGGCCCTCTAGGTCCTCAAGAACAGTTCTTCTGCTCTAGACTTAAGAATGATGGAGAAAAATGTTAAAGTGCAGATTAATTTTAAAAGTATATTGTGTGTATTTTTTTGAGAGTCATTTGTTAAACATTTACTAGCACACCCCTGTATGTAAATACTTATTTTGTATAACTAATCAATATATTACAGCAAATGATGAAAGTTTTAGTTGGGCAGTAATATGCAAAGGAATACATTTCCAAACTTAACCAAAATGAAGGAAAGACCATGCTTCTCTGCATTCATCATATTCATCTTTCCTTACAGTACAATAATATAGTATTACTTTCATGCATTCCAATTTGCTTAGCTATTTATCAGTTGATAGGCATTTGTTTTCTTTCCAGCTTCTTTGCTCTCTGATATCATGGTCTTCTTCAAAAACAAAGGACAAACGCAGACAGTTTTTTTGCTACTACAAAAAAGTGCTGCTCTAAATATCTGAGCGTATATGGAATCTTTATTTCTAACTTTGCTCTCTTTAGGGTATGCACCTAGCAGTAGGACCTCTGGGTCAAAGGATATAGACAATTTAGTCAGTTTCTTAGCCTAATTTCAAATTGCTTTCAGAATAGGGGACCAATTTCCAGCTCTACCAACAATGTATTAGTATGTCTTTCTTTCCACAGTTCCTCTAAAATTGATTCTTTTGTCATATCTTTTGTCATCTTTATCAATTTTCTGGGTATGAGGTGAAACTTCAGAGTTGTTTTCATATGCATTGAATTGAGAGGAACAAACACTATACTTTATTTATTTATTTAATTATTTATTTTTTACAGTTTCACAACTAAGTATCTTGCACGTACTTCAAATTAATTCAAGATTCCTTGGAAGATATGGTGATAGAAATGATCCTGTTCAACTACTCTCTGATAATAAGCATCAGATAAGTCCTAAAATAGGGAGATGTATGCTTACCAAAGATATTTGTCACTGTGATGGAAATCTAAGAGACTTCATGTTGAAGAAATTCCCTATGAATGGTTATGTCCTCCAGATGCTTTTGTTTTCAGATGACATTAAGGTCTAGCATACGGTAAAGTTTCTTGGAAAAGACCTGTAATTACTTAAAAGAGTTTTTGACTTGTCCATCTATACAAAAAAGACCAAAAAGATGAAAGTTGTCTATTGCCTAAATTTCAACACACATTTGGATGGACATTTTTTTTATTTATTTATAAATGTTCTACAATCACTTCCTTAAAATTAAGATTTTATACCCCCACACCTTCCCCCCCTACCCCCCTCCCTCCCCATGACAGCATACAATTCTGTATAGG
>CM053769.1:452080687-452107395 GCA_028658325.1 Potorous gilbertii
AAGAGTGCCACTATAAATATTTTTGTACATGTGGGTCCCTTTCCCATTTTTATAATCTCCTGGGGATACAGTCCTAGTAGTGATATTTCTGGGTCAAAGGGTATGCACATTTTTGTAGCCCTTTGGGCATAGTTCCAAACCATTCTCCAGACATCTTATAGAACTTGTCCAACACTACGTGTATTTGAGAAAATCAGTTTGAACAGCCAATGAGTTGAAGTCATAGGAGTGGATCTCAAAAAAAATGGGCACTGGTATGTGCAATGGTAACACGCAGGTCTACCATAATCCATTGCTAACTCTAATGTAAAATTAATTGGCCCCTCCACATTGCTGCCAAAAGAAAAATTACCCATTGATCATTGTACAAAGTCTCCTCAGGCAGTACTGACTATAAAAAAGATAGTGGCACGGACAAAAATGATCATGTTTCCTTGAATCCTCAGATCTGCAGAGTTAACTTGTTGAAGATCTTCAAAGTCACAAAAAGTATTTTTTCTAGTCAGAGGACTGATGCACTAAAATAATGTTTAATAAAGATAAAATCTGCTAGCAGTACCTCATTATCACCAACCTCCCGTTGTAGTTCGGGAGCAGGAGTCAGGAAAGTTAGCAAGAAGAAGCCTTAGAGATTGTCATGGTTCATTGAGCAGAAGATCAGGGAGAGAAGGGAATTTGTTGAGGGGCCAGACTAGGTAGAGAAGCTAATGCTGAAAAGGCAAATTCCTGTTAGATGAAGTAGTGTTTGTGCCAAGCATGTAACCCCTCTTATTTTTAAAGGATCTTTTCTTTACTGTAAAAGAAATGTTGATTTCTTTCTGGTTTTGCACATGTCAACACGCTGACCAGCTTCTGCTCAATATGGAGCATTTTGAATCAACAACAGCAATGTTTCAGTTCATTACCACCTGCAAGGTCAGTCAGTTTCAAGCTTACAGATCCATTATGGGTTTTCCTGATTCTGACTTCTGATGGCCAGAGTCAGTACACTTCTCTCAGGAATAGAGGAGAAAATTCAACTATTCAATGACCAAATGCAGATCTCTTGGGCTAGAGTGGGGGTTCTCACCCTTTCTTGTGACATTACACCTTGAGCCCCTCAAGAGCAGGAACTGTCTTTTTCTTTCTGTCTCCAGCACTAAGCCCAGGGCTTGGTGAATGTTGTGGGGTGGAGGGGAGAAAGTAGCATTTAATTTATACAACATCTACTATATGCCAGGCACGGTTCTAAGAGATTTTACAAATATTACCTCCTTTGATCCTCATGACAACCCAAGAGAGCGTGTGCTATTGTTATGCCCATTTAATACCAAAAGGCATTAAAGTATCAGAATTTCCATAAACTTACTAAACAGATAAAACCAAACAAACTACCAGAGTGGACTCTCAGTCAAGTCCAGAAAATAATATGGGGACTATAAAACCTTTGTTATGATCTATGTAAAATGATGACTCCCTTTATCATAATTAGATGATTTTAATTTTTGTTAATAACTAATATTTTTATATAGCACCTACTATGTGTCAGGCACCATGTGAAGTACTTTACTATCTCATTAGATCCTCACAAGCCTGGAGGCATCTCCTATTATTAGCCACCATTTTTCAGTTGAGAAACAGAGGTTGAGATTTGCACGATATCACACAGCTAGTGATTATTTGGCTCTAGATTTGAACTCAGCTCTTTCTGACTCCAGACGATCCAACAGTACTGATATAGTTGTATGATAATCAATTAAATATCTGAAGAAAATTATTAATAAACCTTTAGGATGCCTTAGAGATTTAACATGGAAACCTATCTTGTCTGAAGAACAGAAATTTTTCTTCCCAGCCCCTATAATTATGCTAAATATGATAGGTATGATTTCTACCATGCCCTAAAAGGAACATGATCTAAAGGAAGGAAATCTGTCAGAACTATATACTAGTGACAACTCTACTAGAATTTCATTATAATTTTAAAAATGTGCTCCCCAAGAAACTTTTTTCTCAGAGCACCATTAAAATTCATATTGTTGCTCAGCATATACCAAATCTTAAATCACATATTTAACTGAAAAAATAGTCTTTTACTAAAATATCGATGATCAGTAAGTTCACATCACAGTCTGATATTGGTTCTGAGGGCTGTAATGCCGGTGATCACCAGGGTAAAATAAGTGTGGGTGTGACTGACCATGCAGATAGTGTTCCTTCTACTCTCCACGGGTGTTCTTCCGATTTGGTGCACACAGAAAGTGCTTAATAAATGTTTATTGTATTGGTTGATGAATTGATAGAGAAGGGTCTTCCCTAATACCATATATGGAGTGGACAAGTCATTGTACCCCATGCCTAGAATCTATAAACAAGTTTTCAAGACAAATACCAAGTTAAAAATACAGTTCTGTGATAATTCCAGGAAGATGTCATCAGGAAGAGATATTTCACCAGAAGAAACATGTGAAAAGCTTTTTTATTCCTCTGAAAGAATACATTCACAGATAGAGGCTTTGAACTCTTCTGTAACAGTTCCTTTACTGACTGGCCTCTTTCCAGACATCTTTAAAACAGGTGGAAACTGTAATGGAAAAATCAATGTTGTTCTCTTTGATGATGTCTTTGTCCTCTCTTTAGACACTGATACAATGAACTGAGATGATCCAGCCAGTGCCTTCTGAAGCCTCAGGTAGTATGTCTTGGTTTTTCTTGGATCATCTCCTTGCAACCAATATTTTCCCAAGAATGGACAGCTTGGGTCAGCCAGAAAGGAAGGTAGATAAGGTCACTACTGAGTGTTGGTTTGTAGGATGTGAATAGGGTAAGATCTGTTTATTTAACAGAATAGGGAGCAAGAAGATAACAGAAAATTTCTCTGAACCAACACCAAAGTAGGTCATTACAAAACAGAATCAGATCAGAAAGAATAATATTGGACATTATTCTAATCTTTTACTGTAATATTGACTACCCTGACCTACACTGCCTGAGGGTTAGGTGTATTTCATTTCATTCTTCCCTTTGAATTCTTTAGTCCCTTAGTGGGGTTGGGAGATGTCTAGATTCTCTGCCAATGGCCCTAGATTCTACTAATGGTATTCACTTTGTGGTTGGGGCCAGTCCCTATGCCTTTGGAGTATGCCCATTTCATCTAACATGGAGGCACCCTAAGAGACTTGAGTGACACAGGAATGATAAGACCTCAGATTATCAAACCTACCTTGGGATTTATTGAGTTCACATGCAAGGGAGTCCCACCAGCACTATTGACTCTTCTAAAGGAGCAAAGAGATAAAAGCTTATATATGCATAAATCATGAAGAAGGGGGAAGGCTTCAGACTAAAGGAAATTGGGAGGGGATTTTCAAGAGCTAACTAGTTACATAAGATGTTGTCTGTCCTTTATTGTCAAAGAGGAGTGGTGACATCACAGAGTGATAGCTTGACTTGTGCATGAATTGGATTTAAGAGAGGCAGAGTTGCACAAAGTCCTCAGCCTCACTCTCTCTTACAGAATCATTGGAGTCTAGTAGAAAGACAAAAGTCAGCACAATTGGCAATGCCCTGGGATACAGTGGATGACCTTGGTACTTTCAATCACTGACCAAGCTCTAAGCACTTCATAGAATCTACTTCAGTCACCTTCATGACTGTTGGAACAAACTGTTCTCATCACCTACTCTGCCAGGGGAAGTCTTCCCGTGCTTGGGGTAGACATCTTTCTAACTCACCAAGGGATTTGAGGCTAGTTGGTTTACCTCAACCTGATTTAGTCTGTCTGCCAAGACAGTTTACCAGGATGTGGCCACTGTGCATGATACAGTTTCTTGGAGCCATAGGTGAAAGTAAGGGGCAGGTAGCTGAAGCACCCAAGCTGAATGTATAGTCCTGAAAAGAGTTTGACAAGCTCTCACCTCAGAGGTGCTAATCCTCCTTGAACACCCAATTAGGGTGGGATATGAGATATGGCAGGTAGGGTTGCAGTGGATAGAGTGCCACACCTGGAGTCAGGAAGGCTCATCTTCCTAAGTTCAAATCTTGTCTCAGATACTAACAAACTGGATGATCCAGACAAGTCACTTAACCCTGTTTGCCTCAGTTTCTTCATCTGTAAAATTATCTTGAAAAGGAAATGACAAATCACTCCAGTGTTTTTAACAAGAAGACTCCAAATAGGATCATGAAGAGTTGGACACAATTGAACAACAACCTGCAATAGGAACTGAATGTACAGTTTCATTGATATGAAGAATTCCCAAGTGAGGAAGCTTCCTCTACCATTGCAGATCTGGATCCTCTTCCATTAGATAAGATAACTTGACCTGAATGACCAAATTAATTCTTGATATCCTGGAACTTTTGAAGTCTCCCTGAACAGATGTTATCTCATAGGATGTTCTTGAGGAGGAATTATTGGGATAGGGAGCATGGTAAGGAAGTCCTTTAATTGATGAGCTAATGTTTAACACTAGATGGAGAGACTAGTGCTCAGTTTACCATGATGGAGGGGGTTATGCTCAGTTTGTGATCCACATGGGTTTGTTTGGGCATACCCAGATTGCTTCTCATGGAGGCACTGTTCATCCACTACCATGAGCAGGTATAATCTCCACTCATTGACTGCATAGGTGAAACAGACTAGAAAAGGCTGAGTTTTGGCTAGATGGACATAGATTCTTTCTGGCTCATGTACTTTCCTGCTGCATCCAGAAGCTGAAAATCACAGTTCACATACAGCACAGGTGCCATGAACTGAACCAAAAAGAGAGGAAAGACTTCCTTCTTTGACTCTCCCTTTTATTTCTTAAGTCCAGGTTTTCTCACGGAGTGGGGGGTCTTTGTTTTGTACTGAGTCATTTGTCCTTCTCAGTTTCAGGTACCTGCAATGATCTCTACCAAATGCACTGGTGACCTTTAGAGTCAGGATTCCAGGCAGAATGCTATCACCACCTGGGCAAGGAAGCCCTAAAAAGCAAAGGTACCTGGGACTCAAGCCCAAAGGAGATTTTGGACCTGGAACTTGGGACTGCTTGATATAGGAACTGAGCTAAGTTATGAACCTAATCTCTTTCACCAGTCCAAAGACTGAAATAGTGCAAGAAGGAAGAAGGATTATGCTTCCCATGGGGAGCAGGGTAAATTTGTACATTTGTGAGCAGGAAAGTGAATGAAGGGAAAAGAGAGACTCTCTAAGTGTGGCCAGTTTTAAAGAGACAACCTGCTATAACTTACTCTAGTCACATACCCTATCAAAGGAGGGAATATCTATCTGGAAAACAGAGAGTGCCTCCATATTAGAAGACCTGGGCATGTTCCAAAACCTCCTTACATTACCAATATGGTAGAATTTACTAGTCCTTTCTCACCCCCTCCATGTGAGGTGAAGACCAGCATGAGCTTGTGGGATAATGAGGTCAGGAAGTAGTGCTGTGCTGTTCTGTTTGAACACCTTGTGTGATAACTATTCAATGTATATTCATCTATATGTCTGGGAACAGAGGGGCCAAACCCACTAAGTCAGTCATTAGAGATTTTTCTTCCATATGGTATGAACAGAAGAGATTTCTGAGGAAAGAGAGCTCTAGAGGAGCAAGACAGCAGGTTGGCTGTCCCCCTCTCCTCCTTTGTATGTACGGCTGCCATCCCAACTGGGATGGATATTAGAAACCTGAATGATTGCAGTAGGAATTGGAAGAATTGGAAGATGGGGACAAATAAAGCAGAATCAAGAATGGAGATGATAGATAGATAGAGAGAGAGAGATAGAGAGATAGATATAAATAGAGAGATACATATATATGGAGAGGTACATAGATAAATAGATGGATATGACACAGATTATATATATTTATAACAGCTCTCTTTGTGGTGACAAGGAACTGGAAATCATGAGGAATATTCCTCAGAGAATGGCTGAATAAGTGGTAATATATGATTGTAATGGAATACATCTGTGCTATAAGAAATTATGAACTCAATGATCTTAGAAAAACATGGAAAGACCTGCATGAAATAATGAGTGAAATGAGCAGAGTCAAGAGAATGTTGTAGACAGTAACAGCCACAGAGCCAAGACGGTGGAGAGAAGTCAGGAAGTTGCCTGAGTTCTCCCCAGTTTTCCTCCAAAACAATAATAAATCAAGCCTCTAAGTGGATCCTGGAGCAACAGAACCCACGAAGAAGATGGAGTGAAAAAAATCTTCCAGTTTAGGGTAACTTAGAAGGACTTTAAGAAAGGTCTGTCTCTCTTGGGTAAAAGGGGAGTGGAGGATTATACTGGGAGAAGAGGAAAAGGGGGAGGCAGAATAGGGTAAACTGCATCAGATCAAGAGGGGCAAAAGACCCATTACAGTAGAGGGAAAGAAGGGAGGAGGTGAGCATTGTTTGAACCTTACTCTCATCAGATTTGTCTCAAAGAGGGAATAACATACACACTCATTTGGATATAGAAATTAATCTTACCCTATGAGGAAGTAGGAGGGGAAAGGAGAAAGAAAGGGGAACAGAGGGCAGATTGAGGAAGGTAGTGGTCAGAAGCAAAACACTGGTGAGTAGGGACAGGATGAAAGAAGAGAGAAAGGGGGAAAATAGGATGGAAGAAAATGTACAGTAATCATAAATGAAAGTGAGTGAGATGTACTCTCCCATAAAATGAAAGCAGATACCAGAGTGGATTAAAAACCAGAATCCTACAATATATTGTTTACAAGAAACATATTTCAGAGAGATACACACAGAGCAAAGGTGGAAGGCTAGAACAGAATATATTATGCTTCTGCTGAAATAAAAAAAAAGCAAGGGTAGTGATCCTCATCTCAGACAAAACAAAGTTAAAACGACAATTAAAAGAGATAAGGGAGGAAACTATATCTTGCTAAAAGGTACTATAGACAATGAAGTAGTATCAATACTAAATATATACGCACCAAGTGGTATAGCATCAAGATTCTGAGAAACTTAGTTAAGTGAGTTACAAGAAGAAATAGAGAGCAAAACTATACTTGTGGAGGACCTCAAACTCCTCCTCTCAAAACTACATAAATTTAACCACAAAACAAACAAGAAAAAAGTTAAAGAGATGATTAGAATTTTAGAAAAGTTAGATATGATAGGCCTCCAGAGAAAATTGAATGGGAGCAGAAAGGAATATATATTTTTCTCAGTGGTATATGACAATTACAACAAAAATTGACCATGCATTAGGGCATAAAAATCTCACAATTAAATGCAGAAAGGGAGAAATATTGAATGAATCCTTTTCAGATCATGATGCAATAAAAATTGCATGTAATAAAGAGCTATGGAAAGATAGATTAAAAATTAATTGGAAATTAATAATCTAATCTTAGAGAATGGATGGGTCAAATAGCAAATTATAGAAACATCCAATAATTACATGAAAGAGAATAGCAATAATGAGACAACACACCAAAATTTATGAGACACAGCCAAAGCAATTCTTAAAAGGAAATTTTATGTCTCTACATGCTTACGTGAATAAAATGGAGAAAGAACAGATCAATGAATTGGGCATGCAACTAAAAAAGTTAGAAAAGGAACAAATTTAAAACCCCCAATTAAATATCAAATTAGAAATTCTTAAAATCAAAAGAAAGATTAACAAAACTGAAAGAAAGAAAACTACTGAACTAAAAAATAAAACTAAGAACTGGTTTGATTAAAAAAATAAAATAGATAAACCTTTGGTTAATTTGATTTAAAAAGAAAAGGAGAAAACTAAATTACAAGTAACAAAAATGAAAAACGTGAATTGACCATTAATGAAGAAGAATACTATATAGACTATTTGGAAAAATAGGTATAGAGTTCTACCAAATCTCCTTTATGACACAAATGTGATGTGGACACCTAAACTGGCAAGAGTCAAAATAGAGAAAGAAAATTATAGACTAATTTCCATAATGAATATTGATGCGAAAATTTTAAAATAAACTATAAGCAAAGAGATTACAGCAATTTATCATGAAGATAATACACTACAACCAGGCAGAATTTCTACCAGAAATTTAGAGTTGGTTCAATATTAGGAAAGTTATGAGTATAATTGACTATATCAATAACAAAATTAACAGAAATCATATGATTATCTCAATAGGTGCAGGAAAAGCTTTTGACAAATAAATTACCCATTCCTGTTAAAAACACTAGAGAGTATAAGAATAAAGGGAGTTTTCCTTGAAATGATAAGTAGCATCCACCAAAAATCGCCAGCAAACAGTACATGCCATGGGGATAAGTTAGAAACTTTCCCAGTAAGATCATGGGTGAGAAAAGGATGTCCATTATCACCACTGTAATTCAATATTATACTAGAAACTTTAGCACTAAGAGTAGAACGAGAAATTGAAGGAATTAGAAGAGGCAATGAAGAAACAAACTTATCACTCTTTGTAGATGATGTGATGATATGTTTACTGAATCCTAGAGAATCAACTAAAAACTATTTGAAATAATTAGCAACTTTAGCAAAGTTGCAGCATACAAAATAAACCTACATAAATCATTGGCATTTCTATATATTTACCAACAAAGTGCAGCAGCAAGCAATAGAAAGAGAAATTCCCTTTAAAGCAACTATGGACAATATAAAATATTTGGGAGTCTATGTGCGAAGACATACTCAGAAACTATATGAACACAATTACAAAACACTTTTCACCCAAATAAACTCAGATCTAAACAACCAGAAAAATATCAACTGCTCATAGATAGGCCAGGCCAATATAATAAAAATTACACTTCTACCTAAATTTTATTTACTCATTCAATGCTATACCAATAAAAATACACCCCCAAAATTTTATACAGTTGGAAAAAATAATAAAAAATTCATCTGGAAAAACAAAAGATCAAGAATATCAAAGAAATTAATGAAAAGAAATACAAGGAAAGGAGACCTAGCCAAATCAGATCCCAAACTGTATTATAAAGCTGCAATTATCATAACTATTTGGTACTAGCTAAGAAGTGGTAGATTAGTGGAATAGGTTAGGCACACAAGATTATAGTTATCTACTATTTGACAAACCTTAAAACTCTAGCTTATGGGATAAGAACTCACTATTTGACAAAAACTGCTGGAGAAACTGGAAAACAGTATGTCAGAAACTAAGCGTAGACTAACATCTCACACCCTATACCAAGATAAGGTCACATGATTTAAACATAAGGGATGATACCATAATCCCTTGGGATAATGGGCAAAGATTTCTTCTTCTATAACTAATTTCTCTTGAAATTATATGTAGAGCTGTCTCTGACTTGTGAGGTCCCATTCAAGGGGTCAGTTCTTTAGCCAGTGTCCAGAGGGTGACATCCAACTTAAGCAGTCACTCATCTACAAGTGGAGGGCACTAATCCTGAGGGAGGCAAATCTAGGAACAGGTTAAACAAACAAAGGTCCAAAAGAATAAGATGGCAATAACCAGAAGTAGGGTAAATATAGTAAAGATAACATGACTGGTGCTTCTGGAGTCCATGAACCCACTGAAACTGCACTAATTCCTATCTTCCTTACTGCAAGATTTGCATATATAAGAGAGATCTCTACCCCAGTATCTATTAATGCCTTAGTTACAGTAAATTATAAAAGTCCTATGAATAAGGTCAGTTGGTCATGAAGCAGGAGTCATTCCAAATGTAGCCAAGAGGGATTAGAGCAAAAGTAAGAGATTTTCCTTTTTTTAGCACTTTTGATTACTTTCCAGCTCATATTCTTATATCTATATTGAACATTGGGTCTGCTGTGCTACACATAAACTCAAGCTGGTGGGAGGAAGGCATATTCTACTCTTTTTTTCTGAACATCATTGGGTGAGCATATAGAGATAGTGAAACCCTTGGAAAGGCCCTTGTATGTGCACTGACAATCCTCTGGCACAGCCTGTCATGGACTAGTGACTTGAAGGTTGTACCACCTGGATACTACATTTCCTAAGTGATTAAGAAATTTATACTAATTAAATTATATATATATATAATTAAATAATATCCTGCTTCTCTGTAGATTTCAAAAGGTAGGGAAATGAGTGAGAAGATGAGCATACCTTTGGCAGTACTGTGAAGTATATACCTAGCAAACCACCTTCCACATTAGCACTATCTCTTTTCCTTCACTTAATAACCCTGGAAGCTAGTTGGTAAAATGGTACTGCTTTCATTTTGCGGAGCCAGAAACTTAAGCTTGGAAAGATTAAAAAGCTTGTCCAGCCTCATATAGTCAGTATGTGTCAAGCATAGGGTTTGAAATTAGATCTTCCTGGCTCCAAGTCTAATACAATTTCTATTATACTCAATCAAAGCTCACAAGGGACATTCCCCTTAATATAGTCAGTCAATCAAAATGGATTTATTAAGCACCTACTACGTGCTAGTTACTATGCTAAGAAGTGAAAAAAGGAGGGTGATTCAACTAATATAACATTGTTCCAAGTGTCGACATTGATACATAAATGGAGTTGCAGATGATTGCAGGCTGTCATCCCATTTGTTTGTGACTTTTGTTCAGACTTGGGATTTTACTAGTATAGGAAACGCTTAACAACAACAATACAGGTTAGTATCTTATCTTCAATTTAAAGTCTTAGAAAGATTCCTGGGGTCACTGAGAAGTTAAATGACTAGTCATACTCTTGACAGTTGCTCACATAGCATATGTATTTTAAATGCAGAATTTGAATTCCCGCTCTTCATGACTCCAAGGAGACAGCTTGATGATATCATGAATAGAGCACTGGACCTGGAATCAGGAAGACCTGAATTCAAATTTCCCCTCATGAAGTAGCTGTGTGATCCTGGGTAAGTCACTTAACCTGTTTATCTTGGTTTTCTCCATTGTAAAAGGAGGATAATAGTATTACGTCTAATAGGAGCCATCTCTGGGGGGAAGGGAAGGAAAAAATATAATTTGGTTGTATATTTGGAGAGAAGAGCGAATCGTACATGGTAGGTTTGTGGTTTCATATGCAATCATCCTTTTTATTGTACTATATTATGGAAATGCTTATTTTATTCCCTGAATTGAAAATAAAATAATTTTTTAAAAAAAAGACATGCTCTGTATGTTTTAGAAAGCACGTTTGGCTTTGTGATATTCTTGTTCACCAACAGAGGTGATGTGAGATGGAGAATTTGTATCACTACTTTTAGCTTTTCATTTTGATCATTGCTTTATTTATTGCAACTCTTTTATGTCTTCACTAATAAATGTCTACTTTTTGGAAATAATAGCAATAAACACCTCACATAGAATTGTTATAAGGATCAAATGAGAATATTTATTTAAAAAAGCATTTAGTACAGTGCATTGCACATAATAGGCACTATATAGATGCTTATTCCCTTCTCTCATTCCCTTCCAAGGTTATACCACTATGCTGTCTCTCTCAAATGCGAGCAAATGGTTAAAGCCAATGTTTATAAATCCATTAAGCATTAAATGTAACTGCTTGATGCATCAAATTTTGAAGCTTATAATAAGTTTATTTTGTAGCATATAAGAAGAGTGAGATCCCTTTAACTGAAGCATAGGGTTTTTTTTCATCTTTACATATGCTAACTATATTACTCAACAAAGGGAACAATAGTACCGAAATTGACTGAAATAAAAGTAATTTACTCCCATTTGGGGAGTGGGGGAGGTCATGGCTTATTCCACAAGAGCCTTTTTGGTATTCTCCTGCAGACATTAGAATTCTGCTTCATCTAAGGTCAGACTGATAGTATTTGGTTAAAGCAGAATGGGTGAAAAACAATCTTACTCACTACACAATGACTCTTTCCTAGAAGAAAATGATGCATCAACACAAACAAGGAAATCCTTGAGAGACACGAAAATTCTGTCTGAAATCCTCATGTGGAGATTAATATGGAAACTATGATTAAAAGTAATCATAATAGCTCACACATGAAAAGTGATAAACACGAAGAGTGCAAGGAAATATCAAAAGATTGCTAAGTGATAAAAAGATTAGCAGAACCAGAACTGTGTATCCAGTGACTACAACTATTTAAAAAAAAAACCAGAAAAAAAGTCAAAGGCAGTCCTTCAGATTGAATTGGAAAGAAAATTTCAAATTTCTGTTTGTTTTCTGTTCATTTTTATTTGTTTTCTGCTACAGGCAGTTGAGAAGCACAATGGATAGAGTGGAAGAGTTGAAGTCAAGAAGACTTCAATTCAAATCCCACTTCAAATACTTATTAGCTGTGTGAAACAATGCCAGGCACTTAACCTCAGTTTCCTTATCTGTAAAATGATGATAAGAAGAAAACCTACCTCACATGAATGCTATGAGGATCAAACAAATGTGTGTGCGTATGTGCATACATATGTATGTATCTAAGCATACGTACATACACATACCTAACACATGCAACCATGCATACCTAATACACACACACACACACACACACCACAGGAGCAGCAAGGTGGTATTTTTGGTTTTTGTCTTTTGCTCTTAAAGAGGACCAAAGACATCAGCAGGAGGATGTCTTGACTTGCAAGTGAGTTGAATGTAATTGAGTAAGAGCTGTACAAAGCCATCAGCCTCACTCTCCTCCAGAGCCCTCTGAGTCCAGTGGCAAGACACAGGTCAGGATAACTGGGGATGGCCAGGATGCAATGGGAGGCCGTGGCCTTTTTAAACTAAGGTCTTTCCTGAGTCTCAGTTTGTCTAAGGTAACTCCCATTCATGATTTAAGACTAGGTAAGAATTGAAGCAAAAGCTAGCCTACTAAGCCTACTCAAAAGAGTTCATTTGGGAAGGGAGGACTCTCAGGGTTCTGGCCAGAACAGAAACAATTGCTATTTACACTCACTCTGAGACATCCAAACTGAACAGTGAGCTAAGTGGTACATCAGATAGAGTGTCAAGCTCAAGAAGACTTGTCTCCCTGAGTTCAAATCTGTCCTCAGGTGAGGTTGAGCCAAGATGGCAGAGTAGAAGGAAGGACCTGTAGAAGCTTTCTCCCCATAACTCATAAAATATCTGTAAAAAATTACTCCAAACAAATTCTAGAGCAGCAGAAGCTACAAAATGACAGAGTGAAAGAGATTTTCAGCCCAAGACAAGCTGGAAGGCTGACAGAAAAGGTCTATCACACTGGGCTCTGAGAATAGGGCAGTCCAACCTTGACTGTGGGGCATTGTACAGACAGGTCCAGAGAAGGCATCAGGGAACGGAATCATGAGTAGCAACTGTGGTTCCCAGATTTCTCAACCCATAAATGTCAAAAAGAGCTTCAAAGGTCAGTAAGAAAGCTCTTTCACCCGGGTGATAAGGGAGCCTGCTCCAGCTCCAGGGAGCCAGCAGAGCCCACTTTTGGAGCCTTTGGCCTAAAGACCGTGGGAGAATCAAGCAATGGATCTGGATCTTAGCCCTGAGTGGTGGTCTTGGGGTGAGCATGGTGGAGCTGGTGGTGACTGTGGAGAGGGAATCCTACTCGCAGATTCTGGGCAGAAAAGCTTGTGGTTGCTTGCAGAACATAGTGAAAGCCAGGAAAGAAGTAAACTCCTCTCACTTCATTGTGCCACCTTGGAGAAACTGAGTATACTCTCCACTTGACAAAGTACTAAAAAGTCAAGTAATTGACTGGGAAAATGCCCCCAAAAAGGGAAAAATAAGTCTAAGGAAAGTTACTTTCTTGGTGAACAGGAATTTTCTTCCAACCTTTCAGATGAGGAGAAACAAAGCATACCATCATAGAAAGACATAAAAATCAAGGCTTCTATATCCAAAACCTCCAAAAAATTATGCAGTGGTCTCAGGCCATGGAAGAGCTCAAAAAGGATTTTGAAAATCAAGTAAGAAAGGTGTAGGAAAAATTGGGAAGAGAAATGAGAGAGCTGCAAGAAAAGCATGAAAAGTGAGTCAACAGCTTACCAAAGCAGACCCAAAAATTTGCTGAAGAAAACAACACTTTTAAAAAATAGAATAATTCAAATGACAAAAGAGATGCAAAAAGTCAATGAGTAGAACAATGCTTTAAAAAGCAGAATTGGCCACATGGAGAAGGAAATTCAAAAGTTCATTGAAGAAATAGTTCTTTAAAAATTAGAATGGAGAAGATGGAAGCTAATGACTTTGTGAGAAATGAAGAAATAAGAAAACAAAACTAAAAGAATGAAAACAATAGAAGACATTATGAGATTTCTCATTGGAAAAACAACTGATTTGGAAAATAGATCCATGAGAGATAATTTTTAAATTATTGGTCTACCTGAAAACCATGATCAAAAAAAGAGCCTACACATCATCTTCCAAGAAAACTGTCCTGATACTCTAGAACCAGAGGGTAAAATAGAAATGGGAAAGAATTCACTGATCACCTTCTGAAAGAGCTCCCAAAAGGAAAACTCCTAGGAATATTGTAGCCAAATTCCAGAGTTCCCAGATCAAGGAGAAAATATTACAAGCAGTCAGAAAGAAACAATTCAAATATTGTGGAAATACAATCAGGATAACACAAGATTTAGTAGCTACTACACTATAAAATTGAAGGGCTTGGCATATGATATTCCAGAGGTCAAAGAAGATAGGATTAAAATCAAGAATCACCTATCCAGCAAAACTGAGTACAATACTTTAGGGGAAAAAATGGAATTTCAATGAAATAGAGGACTTCCAAGCATTCTTTTTGAAAAGACCAGAGCTGAATAGAAAATCAGACTTTCAAATACAAGAGTCAAGAGAAACATGAAAAGGTTAACAGGAAAGTGATGCCTTAAGAAACTCATTAAAGTTGAACTGTTTATATTCCTACATGGAAAGATGTTATTTGTAACTCATGAGACCTTTTTCAGTATTAGAGTGGTTAGAGAGAATATATACATATAGATATGTATTTGTAGGTGTGTATTTTATATATGTAGCTATGTATATGTACATGGGTGCATGTGTGTATGTGTATATATATATACTTACATATACATATATACATATGTGTGTGTGTGTGTGTGTGTGTGTGTGTGTGTATGGACAGAGGGAACAGGGTGAGGTGAATTTGAAGGGAGAATACTGAAAAAAACAAAATCTACTGTTGAATGAAATGTACTAGGAGTAAAAGAAAGAGAGAGGTAGAATGTAGCCAATCATCTCACATAAAGGAGGGAAGAACAAGCTTTTACAAAGGAGGGGAAGAGGGGGGAGGTGAAAAGAAATAATTGAGCCTTACTTTCATGGGATTTGGCTTAAGGAAGGAATACACACTCAATTGGACATAGAAATCTATTTTACCCTGCAGAAAAGCAAGGGGAAGGGGTATAGGATAGGGAAGATAATAGAAGGGACAGGAAACTGGGGAAAGGGATAATCAGAAGCAAACACTATTGTGGGAGGACTGGTCAAGGGAGAGAATGAAATAAATGAAGGGCAGGATAGGACAGAGGGAAATGTGATTATTCTTTTACAACATAACTATTATGGAAGTGCTTTGCATTGTTACACATGTATGACCTATATTGAATTGTCGTTTTCTTAGTGAGGGTGGGTAGGGAGGGAGGGAGAGAATATGTAACTCAAAGTTTTAAGAATGAATGTTAAAAATTGTTTTAGCATGTAACTGGAATTTAAGCTATACTGGCAATGGAGTACAGAAATCTATTTTGCCCTACAGGAAAATAGAGGGGAAGAGGGATGGAAGAAGGGTGGGTAATAGAAGGGAGGACAGACTGGAAGAAGGGGTGGATGAGATGCATGCTGTCCTGGGGTGGGGGATGGGGAAAGATGGGGAGAAAATTTTGAATTCAGATTTTTGTGGAACGAAAGTTAAGAACTGAAAATTAAATGAATTGTATGTTTAAAAAAAATCTGTCCTCAGACACTTAACAAGTCACCTAACTTCTTCCAGTTCCTTATCCATAAAAATAAGCTGGAGGAGGAAATGACAATCTACTCTAGTATCTTTGCCAAGAAAACTCTCAAATGAGGTCACAAATATGACTGAAAAGACTGAACAACAAACATATTGCTTGGCAAACCTTAAAGCCCTACATAATTGCTACCTATTATTAGTTATTGATGTTGTTAATAAGCATTTATTTGGTTCTACTTTATAAAATAGAGATTTATGTAAGTTTTTTTTCTATCTTTGTGTTTCTTTGTTATTTCCTATTGAATGATCCTTCCTCAATCTAATTTTTTAAAGTTTATATGTTTTTTTTTAACTCCCAGGCAGGACTCAAAGCTCAAAAATCACAGAGGTTTAAATCACTCTTAAGGCTAGAGGGAATATTTTTTCCTCTAAACTTACAAATCCTAGAAGGCTAGTCAGTTCTTGAATATCTATTATACTTTGTTCAGTCATTTTTCAATTGTGTCCAATTGTTCACGACCCCATTTGGAATGATTTGCCATTTCCTTTCCCAGCTCATTTTATAGATGAGGAAAGTGAACAGGGTTAAGTGACTTGTCCAAGGTCACACAGCTAATAAATGTCTGAAGCTAAATGCAAATTCAGAAAGATGAGTCTTTCTAACTCCAGAGGTGCTCTTGTCCATTGTTCACCTAGCTGCTTCATCTATTAGGCTATCAAACCTCTAAAGAGCATCAAATACCTATTGAAAAATTATTGTGAAAATGTAGGGAGCATTACCAAACCCCTTTTAAATGCTCCTAATATCTAAAACAGACAGAAACAAAATTTAAAAGAAAATTATATATCAATATAACTAATGAATTTTTAAACAAAGAGCTTTTCAAATATTATGTCATAAGTAAGTGAGGCCAAATATGAACTCCAGTCTTCTTGACTCCAGTTCCCATGCTTCATTCACTGGATCTTCTAACTGCCTATGGTCAGTCCGACTAATTTTCCACCAAGGAGCATATTGCTTGCATCTTCTAGTGGGGGCCTTTTGCATGTATGAGTTTCAGCTCAGCAACTAATTAATAGATTTTTCTTCACCCTGAGCTAAGTAGATAGGAGATAATTACAGAATATTGGGAAGGCTCTGAATTGGATAGACAACATGAAGAGCACCTTGTCCATGCTCTGAGGACGGGGCCAGTTCCCATTACTGCTTGCACTGTAGTTATTTCTGTACTTTTTTTCCCACCTCCCACCCAACTCTCACCCCAATTATACTATGATTTGCTTGAGAATAGGCACTGTTTCATCATTATCTTTTGTGGGGAGATTTTCTGATCAGAATATATTCATTTCTAAGTTGAGAATGATACCCTAATGATAAAAGAGCAGTAGACATAACAGAAATGGAATATTCCATTAGTAATATTTCTGCTTCCTTTGCTTCTACTGAGGTTTCCTGCCAAACACTTCATGTGTAACTGCTTCCTTTGCATCAAAACTTGTAATGTTCTTATTGAAGGAATTGGGGAATGGCTGAACAAATTGTGGTATGTGATTGTTATGGAACATTGTGGCACTATAAGAAATCACAAGCAGGATAATTTCAGAAAAACTTGGAAAGGTTCACATGAATTGATGCAGTGAAGTGAGCAGAACCAGGAGAATATTATACACAGTAATGGCAATGCTGTAAGATTATCAATTGCAAATTACTTTCTATACTCAGCAATATAGTTATCTAAGACAATCCCAAATGACTCTTGATGTAAAATGCTATACACTACCAGAGAAAGAACTGATGGAGTCTCAATGCAGATGGAAGCATGCTTTTTTGAAACTATATTTTTCTTGGGATTAGTTTTTTCTGGTCTGTGTTTTCTTTTATAGCATAACTAATATGGAAATATATTTTGCATTACCACATATAAATAATCTGTATCAAAGTGCTTTCTTTCTCAGAGAAGAAGAATTTTAAAATTATTTTAAATATTAAAATTGTTTTGTATGCAATTGAGAAAAACAAAATAAAAAGTCTTTAAAAAATTTTGAAAACATAACCCTTAAAATACCTGTAAAAATGCCTCTAAATGAATTCTAGAGCAGCAGAAACCACAAAATGACTGAGTGAAACAGATTTTTAGTTCAAGACAGTCTGGCAGGCCAACAGGAACAGTCTATAGCACTAGACTTCAAGCGGAGTAGAGCCCAGCATGGGACACGTGGCAGGTACAGGACTGGATTAAGTTTCAAAGTTCTGAATTACAGCTAGCTGCTGTGGTTTCCAAATTTCTCAAACACCAAAGATAGCTTCAAAGGTCAATAAGGAAGCTCTTTCACCTGGATGAGAGTGAAGAGTGGTCTGGCCCCAGCCTCAGGGTGGTGGCAGCTTACTGAGGCAGCAGCATTCACTTTTGGAGCCTTTGACCTAAAGACCCTAAGGGAATAGAGCAGCTTATCTTGATCTCAGTCCCAAGGGGCTGGAGTGGTGGAGCTGGTGGTAACTGTGGAGAGGGAATTCCACTCTCAGTTCCAGCACAGAAAAGGGTGCTTTTGGTTACTCACAGACCAAAGTGCAGACCAGAACTTTGATTGGGTCACCTTGGAAGAATGGACAACTTAAAGGTTTCTAGAGATATCTCAAAGAACAGCTGCACAAAACCTCTGAAGCCTAGGGTAGTGTACCCTCCACTTCACAAAGAACTAAAGGACTCAAAAGTCAAGTAACTCACTGGGAAAATGCCCAAAAAGGAGAAAAAATAAGCCTATAAAAGGTTACTTTCTTGATGAAAAGGTATTTTCTTCCATCCCTTCAGATGAAGAATACCAATCAGAGGAGGACAGCAAGGTCAAGGTTTCTACATCCAAAGCCTCCAAAAAAAAATATGCAATAGCCTCAGGCCCTGAAGAGCTCAAAAATGATTTTGAAAATCAAGTAAAAGAGATGGAGGAAAAATTGGGAAGAGAAATGAGAGAGATGCAAGAAAGTCATGAAAAGTGAGTCAACAGCTTCCTAAAGCAGACCCAAAAAAATACTGAAAAAAATAACACCTTTAAAAATAGACTAATTCAAACAGCAAAAGAGGTCCAAAAAGTCAATGAGGAGAAGAATGCATTAAAAAGTAGAATTGGACACACAGAAAAGGAGGTTCAAAAGCTCACTGAAGAAAATAGTTCTTTAAAAATTAGAATGGAGGAGATAGAAGCTAATGACTTTATGAGAAACCAAGAAATTACAAAACAAAACCAAAAGAATGAAAAAAATAGAAGACAATGTGAACTATCTCATTGGAAAAACAGCTGACCTGGAAGAAAGATCCAGGAGAGATAATTTAAAATTTATTGTTCTACTTGAAAACCATGATCAAAAAAAGAGCCTAGGCATCATCTTCCAAGAAATTATGAAGGAAATCTGCCCTGATATTCTAGAACCAGAGGGTAAAATAGAAATGGAAAGAATTTACTGATCACCTTCTGAAAGAGTTCCCAAAAGGAAAACTCCTAGGAATATTGTAACTAAATTCCAAAGTTCCCAGGTCAAGGAGAAAATATTACAAGCAGACAGAGAGAAATAATTCAAATATTGTGAAATACTATCAGGATAATACAGAATTTAATAGTTTCTACACTAAGGGATTGAAGGGCTTGGAATATGATGTTCCAGAGGTCAAAAAAGACAGGATTAAAACCAAGAATCATCTACCCAGCAAAACTGAGTATAATACTTTAGGAGGAGAAATGGAATTTCAATGCAATAGAGGACTTCCAAGCATTCTTGCTGAAAAGACTAAAGCTAAATACAAAATTTGACTTTCAAATTCAAGAATTAAAGAGAAACATGAAAAGGTAAACAGGAAAGAGAAGTCTTAAGGAACTCATTAAAGTTGAACTGTTTACATTCCTACATGGAAAGATGTTGTTTGTAACTTATAAGACCTTTTTCAGTATCAGAGTAATTAGAAGGAATATGTGTGTGTGTGTGTGTGTGTGTGTGTATGCATATGTAGGTGTGTATGGCTATGTATGTGTATATCATATATGTGTAGGTATATATATATATATATATATATATGTACATGGGTATATAGGTATATATATATATATGTATGTATGTGTGTGTGTGTGTGTGTGTGTATGTGTGTATAGACAGAGGGCACAGGGTGAGCTGAATATGAAGGGATAATACTTAAAAAATAAAATTTACTGTTGAGTGGAATGTACTAGGAATAAGAGAAAGGGAGAGGTGGAATGTTGCAAATCACCTCACATAAAAGAGGCAAGAAAGAGCTTTTACAGTGAAGGGAAAGAGGGGAGGAGATGAAAGGAAATAATTGAGTCTTACTCTCATGGGATTTGGCTTAAGGAGGGAATAACACACACTAAGTTGGACATGCAGAAAGGTAGAGGGGAAGGGGATAGGGGAAGGAAGATAATAGAAGGGACAGGAAACTGGGGAAAGGGATAATCAGAAGCAAACATTATTGTGGAAAGACAGGTCAAGGGAGAAAATGGAATAAACGAAGGACAGGATAGGACAGAGGGAAATGTGATTAGTCTTTTGCAACATATGGAAGTGTTTTGCATGACTACACATCTATGACCTATATTGATTTGTTTGTTTTCTCAATGAGAGGGGGTGGGGAGGGAAGGAGGGAGAGAATATGGAACTCAAAACTTTAATAATGAATATTAAAAATTGTTTTAGCATGCAGCTGGAAAATAAGATGTACAGACAATGGGCTAGAGAATTCTATTTTGCCCTACAAGAAAATAGAAGGGAGGGGATGGAAGAAGGGGAGTAATAGAAGAGAGGACAGAAAGGTGTGAATAGGGTTCATGCTGTCCTGGGATGAGGTGGGGGGAGAAATTTGAAATTTTGATTTCAAATTCTTATGGAAGTAAATATTGGAAACTGAAAAATAAATAAATTTTATATTTTAAAAAAGAAAAATTTATAAACATAATATTCTTTGTTTTATTTTGTTTTTTGCTTTTTTATTAATTTATTTGTTTTTAGTTTTCAACAATCATGTCCATAAGTTTTAAATATTGTCCCTCTCTTTCCCCCTTCCCTCCCTTATATGACATACAATCTTATGTGGGTTCTATACATACATTCTTATTAAACATATTTTCACATCAGTCAAAAATACAATATTCTTGAGCCGGAAAGAACATTCTGGATTTGCAATATTAATGCTGCTTGTTCTGTCTATTTTAAAGAAAAGAAGCAAAGAGCTAGAAGAATCATTTGCTTCTAGTCTTCCACTATTTTGCTTTCAAATAGAGTTTTCTATAAGGCAAGATTCATGTTTATTTTCTAAATTATCTAAGGTGTGCTCAAACTGACAAGAGCACACTTAGTGAGCAGAAGGTGGGGGGAATGTACAAATACAGTCACAGTCTCAAATGAAACCTATTTGGAGTCAACCTTTATGAATAGGTATATGACTGAAGGTGGAGCCACATCCCAGACATTCCAATCTTCAAAGCGAATGATTTTATGAAATAGGAGCTGCCACTAATGAAAGAATCTAGGTTATAAAATGAAAAGGAGAGAGCCTGACATAAGTAAAAACAAAAAGCCCTGTCTTGATTTGTGTTCTGCTTGGTACACTACTCTTTTGGGGTTTTAATGAAAGACTGTTAGAGCTTAAAATGTTGGGCTATACAAATTGGTTAAACATACATTAATTTGTCCCCCAAAGTGCTAGAAAATTGCAAATGAGTACAATCTCCTTGTCTTGAGATCTGAATTATATGCTTTAAACCTTCCTCACATTCCCATTAACTATTGATCTGCTCATTTACTGTGATTTCAGAACAAGACATTGATGGAAGCTACAGTAACTTGACCAGAAAGTCAATAACTCTTTCTTATCAGATCACCTAATCCATGTATTATGCATTTGCTCATTGGGAAGATTTCATTTAGGACATTTCTCAGCTAGGATTCAATTCACTTACTGTTCATAATAATGAAAACCTCCTATTAAATCTAAGCCATTTTCCATTCTAATTATTGTACCATTCCTGATTACTCAGTATGTAGTGACTAATGCACCAAGGAAAGTGAATCACTTCCTATTTTCCCCTTTCTGATGATGAATTAGAGGCTATTGCTCCAAGGCTTAGATTCAAAACTATTGGCTAACAGTATTTCAAAACCAGAATCGATCCATGTCCATAGTCTGTCTAAGTAATTTAATGCTGCTTTTTAAAAGTTAGAACAGATAAGTGGCTAAATGATTCTATGACCCTAAATATACCACAAAGTTTGAAGCTGTAAGAGCTAAGTCTCCAAACACAAGAATATATCTGAAAATGAAATTTTCTGCTGAGAATAAGCTACCTGAGATTCCTTTGTTATAGCCCCTTTTTCAGGTCAAGAAATCTTGTCCCTTCTTTCAGGTGACATACCTGATTCTTCCCTCCAAACTTGACTTCCTGAAAGCTTTGTCACCCTTGAACCACTGATAGATAATAAGAAGGCTGATGCCCATTGGATAAAGCTTCAGATGTTCCAATAGTGAAGAAATTTTCTAGTTGAGAGGAAATTTTCTTGGAATTTATTTTGATCCAGAGACCAAAAGGTGCTAGTGTTATTTTATTCTTCACTAAAACAAAATTCCAAAAAAGGCAGTCCTCTGGATTATCAGGGCTTCCTTTTTGGTTAGAGTAAAAGCTAATGGAAGGACATCCTTTGCAAGAAATAGCACCTTCAAATTTATTTCTTGTACCATCATCCAGGAGGAGCAGTAGAATAAGTGACCTGGATTTAAGACCTAGATCTATCATTAATTAATTAAGTTAATTAATTAAACTTTAGACAAGTTATTTTGGACATCAGTTTTGCCATGTATAAAATTTGGGAGATGGACTCAAAAAGGACTTTTCTGAAGGTCCTCTCTCTCCCATTCTATGAGTCTATGTTCCCCTCAATTCTATTACATTTTATTATTAGAATTCTATTACTATTAATAATTTTGTTATTCTTTTATTGTTGTTGCTTAGTCACTTTTCAGTTATGTCTGACTCTTTGTGATCCCTTTTGTGCTTTTCTGGGTTTGCCGTTTCCTTCTCCAACTCATTTTCAGATGAGGAACCTGAGGCCAACAAGGTTAAGTAGCTTGCCCAGGATGACACAGTTAGTAAGTGTCTGAGGCTAGATTTGATCTCAGGAAGATGAGTTTTCCTGATTCCATGCCAGACACTATATTCACAGCACCACCTAGCTATCACTGCTATTTCATTCTAGTACATTCAATTCAACAAATATTTATGTAGCGTCTCCTATGTGCTAAGTATCAGAACTGATACATTGGAAATATAATCAGAGGGTTAACGTAATGACAGAAGGCCCAGGAACTTTGATTCAATCAATAAATGAAAATGATGAAATTTTAATGTGCAAAACAAGATGGTTTACAACTTAGGATTTCTTTACAAGTATGAACCTTATTGGTTGGTTTGATATTTGAAGCAGTAAGATTGTCTGAAAGTATCGGGTATGCCCACTAGACCTACATTTGAAAATAGCAGTCAATTCATTGATAATTCCAGTCTATCAATGAGCCAATCTAGTAGTAGAAGTTCCATATTATAGGAGTAGAGGTAAATCCCTGAGAAGGAATAGCTTTTTGGCAAAGGGGGGAGAAATGAAGTAGAGAGAGAGAGAGAATCTCTCTCTCTCTCTCTCTCTCTCTCTCTCTCTCTCTCTCTCTCATTAACCCTAACTGATCATGTCATCAGAGATCCAGACCAATAACAGTGAATCCAGCTGGGATCAAAGAATCTGGACCAGTAGGAGACAGCACATTCATTCAGGAGTGATAATTGGCTACAGAAATGCACCTTCGGAGACAATGACCACAACCCTACCCTGGGGCAGAAAGAATGTCAACTATAATCTCAGAACTACATTTAAGGGGGACTTCATAAAGACTCTACAAAAGGAGGAAATAATTTCCAGTACCCAAGGGTGTGATGTGTATTCTCTGACCTGATATAGCTTCTTTGGCTTCCCTTTCCAGCACTAATTACATTTTCATTTATACCCTAAACTCATTGGTCAAGGTCAATTCTTCTCCAGTGCATTTCCAGATGCTGCCTCTACCTCTGTCACTCAGGAAACTGTGCTCCTTTGAGGTTCACTCAATCCATATATACCACCCAACAAGATTCAGGTAGCTATTATCTACTAACCTACAGGATATTCTCTTAACTTCTTCAATAAGTTCAGTGCCTGGCTTACAGTCTTTCCTCCCTAACTTCTTACTTCATAGTAGACACTTTAGCATACCTATTGATACTCTCTCAAACACCCACAACTCCTAGTTCTTAACCCCGTTAGACTTACTCCTCTACCCTACCTCAGATACGTACAGAGATAGTCATAATTTTGCTTTTGACATCACGAACTGATGGGCCCTATGTATTTCATAAACGCTGGCATTTCCTTGTCTGATCACAACTGGTTGTCTTTTCACCTCTCCCTCTGACAGAAATGATTATTTCTCTGTTATGTTAATAATGACTGAATCGGGACCAGGATTTTTCAGAAGTCTGTGGGTCATTCAGTCTCTGAAAGACATTATTTGATGGAAGAGATTGCTCAAATCCATGGGACACTTGCCTTTTGATCCTAGGTGGGAGATTTCATCCATCTAGAGAACCTCACAAAAAATTTAATCTAATCTGGTGAAATCTGGCCCTTTGTATTCTAGACAGACAGGTCTGTGATCAAAGTCCCCAAGTCTCCTAATTAGAATAGGCCCACCTATCATTATAATATTCATTCTCATTACTTGTTAACCAATCAGAGGCGATTGCCACCCTTAGGAGCACCTACTCTTCCAAGGACATAATAAGCTTTGAGTGGGTTCTATGAGGGGTCTTTGGCATTCAAGAGCAATGACCCCCTTTATTAGTTATCTGCTAACATGATTAATAAAATGACTAATTACAAAGAATTATGTGTCTCAAACTTATGGGTCATGCCTTCTGGCAAACCTAAAAACTCTTCTCCATCCTAGTCTTGATATATACTAGATTACTAAATGATAGATATCCAATCGTTTATGGAACTGGAAAATTAGGTAAAATCTGCAAATAATGAATGCATCTGTAACATTTGTTTTATATTTTCACATTTTGCTTTGTGCATAAATACTTCAAAAGATGTATAATCTCATTGATATGGATATTTCCTTTTTTATACCTTCTCATTCTGTGGAATTCTTACACATATTCTCCCACAATTTCGTTAAAGAATATATATTCAACATATTAGAGGACTTCCCCCTTGGTCTTTTAATATTCTGTTGATACCACTGGAACATTACTGCTGTTCACTTTATTTCCTTTGTTTTTGCCACAAGACCTGCTACTGAAAGAGCATTACTTCTGAAGGTGGAAAGTTTAACTTCAAAACCCACCTCCAAAACAGTCCCAGAGAAATGAGGCAAGTCATCACTCAAGTCTTCTGACTCCAAGTTTTGTACCCCACACATTTCCTTTATGTACTTGTTCTCTGCATATGTTTCCTTCTCAATGAGGGTTAAGGGGAATGAAGAATAAGGGTAGGAAAGAGCAGAAGAAAGGTTATTGAAGTATTCAAAGTGACTTATTCAACAAAGATCTATTTCTAAACTCAACCAAAGTTCTGTACTGTCTTCCTTCAACCTGAATATTTCTCCAAATTTATTCTTAAGGACAAATGGTCAGGCTTTTGGAGAGCTGTATTTTTGGTCCACATAGCCAAGACCAGTAACCCAAGAACATCCTCCGTACCTCAGTTGCTTCTTAAGAAGTTGGATTGCGGGCGGAGCCAAGATGGCCAAGTAGAAAGACTCACCTATACTAGCTCCGAACCCACAGCCCATGGATTTCCTCTAAAAAGAACTTCCAACAAATCCTGGAGCAGTGGAAGCCACGCAGCAACCCAGGGAAGGAGATTTCCGTTCCAAACAGCTGTGAAAAACCGACCCCAAAGGTCCGTCTCTTACCAGACGGGAGTGGAGCCCTCCCCTGCCCTGTCCTGGCAGTGTGGCACTGAGAGGAGCGAGCAGATCCGAGCAGGCTTCAGGGATGGAATCTCCAGCGGCCACGAAGGTCCCTCCACCCACAGACACACAGGTCAGTGAGAGACATGGATGCACTCAGAGGGGAGCAGGGTGTCTGAGGGACTCAGGCCACCTCAGGAGGCAGCTGCAGAGGCAGCAGCAGAGGCAGCAGGTAGCCAGAGGCAGGCAGGAGCTCGACAGCAGCTCCATTACAAAAGGTCTCTGTATAAACCCTCTGAGGGAACTGAGCCTGGGAGGCGGCCCTGCCCCCACCTGAGCACCAGGAATTAAGCTCCCATTGAATAGCAGCCAGGCCTGCCACCAAAAGCCCTGAGGCTGGGGAGCAGCATTTGAATCTCAGACACCAAGCACTAGCTGGGCAGACCTAGGCCAGGGTGGAGAGGACTCTCAGAAGTCAAGTAACTGGCTGGGAAAATGCCCAGAAAAGGGAAAAAAAATAAGACCATAGAAGGTTATTTTCTCGGTGTCCAGATGATTGCACCATTCCTCCCTGATGAAGAATAAAACTGCTTACCATCAGGTAAAGACATAAGAGTCAAGGCCTCTGTATCCCATACATCTGAAGTCAATATCCCGTGGGCTCAGGTCATGGAAGAGCTCAAAAAGGATTTTGAAAATCAAGTTAGACAGGTGGAGGAAAAACTGGGAAAAGAAATGAGAGAGATGCAAGAAAAGCATGAAAAACAGGTCAATACCTTAATAAAGGAGACCCAAAAAAATGCTGAAGAAAATAACACCTAGAAAAATAGGCTAACTCACTTGGCAAAAGAGGTTCAAAAAGTCAATGAGGAGAAGAATGCTTTCAAAAGCAGAATT
>CM053769.1:452107895-452162288 GCA_028658325.1 Potorous gilbertii
GAAGAACGCTTTCAAAAGCAGAGTTAGCCAAGTGGAAAAAGAGGTGCAAAAGCTCACTGAAGAAAATAGTTCTCTCAAAATTAGAATGGAACAGATGGAGGCCAATGACTTTCTGAGAAACCAAGAAATCACAAAACAAAACCAAGAAGCAGAGGCACAGCATACAAAGCCAGTAACCAAGTCCCTAACTTCCCAGTACAAGAAATGAAGAACAAATCCCTGTGCCCCAGAAGCAGAGATACACTGTAAAAGCCAGGAAAATAGCAATCACCAGGAGTAAGAAGCAAATTAGAAAAGCAAAGACCATGAAATCTTATTATGGGAACAGGGAAGATCAAAATACAAATCCAGAAGAGAACAGCATTGACACTATATCCATATTGGAATCTCAAAAGGGAAAATGATCTGGTCTCAAGTCCAAAAGACATTCTTGGAAGAGCTCAAGAAGGACTTTAAAAACAATATTAGAGAAATTGAAGAAAATTGACTAATAATTTTAAAAATACAATTGACAAAATGAAAAAAAAAAAGAATTCACTGAAGAGAACAGCTCCTTAAAAAGTAAAATTAGCCAAAAGGGTAAGGAGGTGTAAAACCTAAAAGGAGAAAATAATTCCTTAAAAGGAACAATTAGACAAATGAAAAAGGAGATACAAAAGTGAACTGAAGAAAACAATTCATTAAAATTAGAACTGGGCAAGTAGAAGTTAATGATTCTATAAGACATCAAGAATAGGTCAAACAAAACCTAAAAAGTGAAAGAAAGAAGAAAATGTATAATATCTCATTGGAAAAACAACCAACCTGGAAGATAGATCCAGGAGAAAAAAATCTAAGATTATTGGTCTACTGGAAGGCCATGATGAACAAAAGAACCTGGACAATACCTTCTTAGAAATCATCAAGGAGAACTGCCATGAGGTCCAAGATCCAGAGGACAAAATAGTCATTAAAAGAATCCAACTTTCACCTCCTGAAAGAGATCCCAAATTGAAAACACCAGGGAATATTGTTGTCAAATTCCAGAATTATCAGGCCAAGGAGAAAATGCTACAAGTACCTAGAAAGAAACAATTCAAATATCAAGGAACTACAGTCAGGATCACACAGGAGCTTGCAGTTTCTATAGTAAAAGATCAGAGAGATTGGAATATGAAATTCCATAAGGCAAAGAAACTTGGACTACAACCAAGGATCAATTTACCCAGCAAAATTGAGCATAATCTTTCAGGCAAAGAGATGGACATTAAATGAAATAAAGGATTTCCAGATCTTCCTGATGAAAAGGCCAGAGTTCAATAGAAAATTTGATGGTCAAATACAAGACTCAAGTGAGGCATAAAAGGGTAAACAGGAAAAAAAGGAGGGAAAAATGTGTTATTTAATATGGGCAAACTGTTTACATCCCTATATGGGAGGATGACACTTATTAATCTTGAGAATTGTATATTTATTATGACATTTTAAAGGGACATACATAGATGGAGGGTATGGGTAAAAATTAACTGATATGGTGATATAAAACCTAATTAAGGGGTGTGAAGAGAGAAGAAGAAAGGAGGTGGCAGAAAAGGGTGAACTGTATCACATAAAGCAGCACAAAAATATATTATAGTAAAAGAAAAGAAAGGAAGAAGATGAGCATTGTTTGAGCTCAACTCTCATTGGATTTGGTTCAAGAACAGAATGGCATACTCAGTTAAGTACAGAAATCTAATTTATCTTACAGGTCAGTAGGAAGGGAAAGTGGCAAGAAAAGGGAGGGGGTGGATAGAAGGGAGGTAAGAAATAGTAAGGGAAAAAGGAAAGAAAAGGGAAGGGGGTTGATAGAAGGGAGGGAATATTGAGGGAGGCAGTGGTCAAAAGTAAAACTCTTTTGAGAAGGGTAAGGGAGAAGGGAGAAATAAAAGCACAACCTGGAACTGGGGGTAAGGGGAAGGAGAAGAGAAATAGAATGGAGAGAAAGATGCAGATAGTAATCATAACAGTGAATATGAATGGGATGAACGCTCCCATAAAATGGAGATTGATAGCAGAATGAATTAAAAACCATAATCCTACAATATGTTGTTTACAAGAAGCACATTTGAAACAAGGGGATACACACAGGGTAAAGGTAAAAGACTAGAGTAGAATATATTATGCTTCAGCTGAAGTAAAAAAATGCAGGCGTAGCAATCTTTATCTCAGACAAAGCAAAAGCAAAAATAGATCTACTCAAAAGAGATAAGGAAGGAAACTATATCCTGTTAAAAGCCTTGGACAATGAAGTAATGTAACTACTAAACATATATACACAAAGTGGTATGGCATCTAAATTCTTAGAGTTACAGGAAGAAATAGACAACAAAACTATACTGGTGGGGGACCTCAACCTCCCCCTTTCTGAACTTGATAAATCTAACCTCATAATAAACAAGAAAGAAGTTAAGGAGGTGAATAGAATTCTGGAAAAGGTAAATAAGATAGAATTCTGGAGAAAACTGAATGGGAATAAAAAGGGATATAACTTTTTCTCAGCAGAACATGGCACATACACAAAAATTGACCATGTATTAGAGCATAAAAACCTTGCAATCCTGTGCAGAAAGGCAAAAATAGTCAAAGCATCCTTTTCAGATCATGATGCAACAAAAATAATATATAATAAAGAATCATAGAAAGATAGACTAAAAATTAATTGGAAACTAATTAATCTAATCCTAAAGAACAAATAGGTTAAACAACAAACCATAAAAACAATCAATAACTTCATTTGTGAGAATGACAATGATGAGATAACCTACCACAACTTATGGAATCCCAAAGAGATCATAAAAATGGGAAAAGGACCCACATGTACAAAAATATTTCTAGCAGCTCTTTTTGTGGTGGCCAAGAACTAGAAATTGAGGTGATGCCTATCAACTGGGGAATGTCTGAACAAGTTGAGGCATAAGAAATGATGAACAGGTGGACTTTAGAACAACGTGAAAAGACTTATATGAACTGATACTGACTGAATTGAGCACAGCCAGGAGAACATTATACATAGTAATAGCCACAATGTGCAAGGACTGTTTTTCATAGATTTAGCCCAAGGACTCACGATGCAAAATACATGATGCCATGTATATCCAGAGAAAGAACTATGGAATCCAAACACAGTATGAAGCACACTTTTTTCTCCTTTGTTATATTTTGTTTTTCTCTTGATTTCTCCAATTTATTTTAATTCTTCTATGCAACATGATTAAAGAGAAAATATGTTTAAATAGGAATGCATGTGTAGAACACATATAAGATTGCATTCTGTCTTGGAGAAGGTGGGATAAGAAAGGGGGAGAAAATTTGGAACTTATGAAAGTGATTGTTGAAAACTGAAAAAATAAATCGATAATTTGGGAGAAAAAAGAAATTTATCTTCTTCATGACTATTCCTTTTTCAACTAGTTGCATCCCCTCCTGCTTCTTGTCACCATCTATTTCTCAGTTGATTTTAAATGTTCTATACCAGGCTTGTATGTGTGTGTGTGTGTGTGTGTGTGCATCTTTTACCCAAATTCAGATACAGCAAAGTACATGAAGTGTCAACTCTTCTGATGTATCCCAATTAATAGAAATTATATATTCCTTCCCATTTCTTCCAGTGTATTCCTTTTTCTCTCTCTTTTCTTTATTCTATTAAAATGAACAAAACAGAAAAATTACACACAGGTTTTGGGTTTCTCATTGTGAGAAACAGAGTTCAGTCATTCCTTGGGAGAGTTAAAGGATTAGCCCGAACAGGCTGCCACAGCTCTCTGCTCCTCTAGTAGCATACCATATGGAGTTCTGCCCTCCCTTAAGAAACAAAACTCAAACTCAAGTGAGTGAAGGAAGCGTTTATTTATGGGTCTTCCAAGAAGCAGGTTTATGGTACTCCATAGTACACTCACACACACACACACACACACACACACACACATGCATGCACACACGCACGCACACACACACACACACACACACACACACACATTCCTAGAGAAGCCAGAACAAGTCTTTTATGGAGTTAATTCTTCCTTGTCCCTCTGTAACAGCAAGCACCCCAGCACACACAGGAGGACCTGCTGCACAAGTTCTTAGATCTGCTTTTCTAAGGAAACCAACCTTAAAAAGGGTAAAATATCTTACTTTAATCAAGCATGTATATCATTCACTTAGTTCAGGGGAAAAAGTCAGCATCCTGAACTTTAGAGAAAATACAAACAGAAATCACAAGCAGAAATTACAAATGGAAAGACCAACAGACAGGGCTACCAACTGTCTGATCATAGACAATGCATACATCATTACCAGAGAAAGCAGCACCAACATGTGGGTTTTCAAAGTGGGGTGGGGAAGCTTCTTAAAGCTACCCAAAGTCTTGTCCGGTTTAATCATACAAACATTCTTCCAATGATTTGAGCTTCAAAGCAAAACTTCATCTCAGAGTATACATATATACATATATATATATATATATATATATACACACACACATATACATACACATATATATATATATATACATACACACACACACACACACACACACACACACACACACACACACACACACACACATATATATATATATATATATATATATATATATATATATACACTTTTTAGAGCTGGAGGGCATAACCCTTGTGACTCAGCGCCTCATTAGCAATTCATAAAAGATGTGGGCCTTCATACAAAACAAGCCTCACCTGATTTTCAGTCCTTTGATTTGTTCTGTTATTGCCATCTCATGGTATCATTGTAGTCTGTTTCCTCCATTCTAATTTTCAGAGTCGGTTACTTGAGTAAAGTTTTGCACCTCTTCTGCTAAACAGTTTTATTCTCCTAATTCTTTCTTCTAAAGTTCACATTTAATTTAGAATAGCACTTTAAAATTTCTTCCTTCATTTTCCCCCAGGAATTCCAGTAGAGCTGGGAGGCAGAAATGAAGAGGAAATTAATTCCAGGAAACAGGGATGGTTTGTGTGATTTCATAGAAGCAGGATAGATGCTGAATAGAGGGGAAAGAAAGATATACATTTTGGTTAGAATAAAAAATTTATGACAGGAAGTAATGTGAGATAAAACTGAGAAGATAAGTTGAAACCAGTTTGTGAAAGGCTTTACATACAATAAATAGTATTTTGCATTTTATCCTAGAGACAAGAGGAAGCTCCCAGCAGTTTTTGAACAAAATAGTGACATAGTCAGATTTATGCCTTAGGGAGATTATTTTGGTGGCTATGTAGATGGATTAGAAAAGGGAGAAACTAAAGGAGAGATCAATTAAGAGACTATTACAATAGCCCAAGCAGATTCCCTCATTCTTAAAGGCCCTCATTCTGTTTCACAATTCTATGGGCTCCCTTTCTCAGCCAAATTCTCTGAAACATCAAGCTATAGTCAGTGACTGCGGTTCCTTTCCTGTCACTCTCTTCTTGACCATCTGCAGTCTGGTTTACTACCTCATCCCTCAAGCAAAACTACTCTCTTCAAAGTTACCAGTAATCTCCTAATCATCAGATCTATTGGCCTCTTCTCAGTTCCCATCCTTCTTCTCCATACAGCATTTGACAAAGTTGACCATCCTCCCCTGTATATTCTCATTTTTTGGTTTTCATGATACTTCTCTCTCTAGGTCCTCTTCCTGTATTACCTACAGAGTATCTATCTAAGTACTTCAGTCTCCTTTGGTGGTCCACATCATACCTACTAACTGTGATTATACCCTAAATGCTCTGTCCTGGATCCTCTCTTTTCTCTCTACACTTGGTATATGCTTTTCTCTTATTTTGTGAACTCCCTTAGCTCCCATGGGTTCATTCACCAACCATGAACTCCCAAATCTATATATCTATCACTAATCTGTCTCCTAGGTTCCAGTCGTGTATCTCAAACTGCCTATTGAACATTTCAAAATGGATATATCATGTTCATTTCTAACTCATTATGTCCACAAGAGTATTAATAATTTCCCCCCAAAACCCACACTTTTTCCAAATTTCCTCATTACTATCAGTAGCACCACTATCCCCTAGTCACCAAGACAATATGTAAACAATTATGTCCAAACAAGATATACACAGGATAAAATGAGGATCTTCTCAGAGGGAAGGCACTAAGATAAAGGAAGACTAGGGCTTCTTGTAGGATTTTAGTTGAATCTTTAAAAAATCCTGGAGGGAGAAATGAGGAAGGAAAGAATTCCAACCATGGGGAACAGCCAGTGAAAATGCACAGAGTTAGGCCATGGAGTGTCTTGTTCTAGAAATTTTAAGGAGACAACAAAACTGGATTGAAGAGTCTGTAACAGACTAAGTTGTAAGAGAACTAGAAAAAATAGGAAAGGGTCAGGTTATGAAGTACTTTAAAAGTCAAATAGAGGATTTTATATTTGATCCTGAAGGTGATAGCAAATCACTGGAATTTTGAAGAGAGTGAAGAGACCTGCACTTTAGGAAGGTCAACTTGGCAGCTGAGTGAAAGATGGGCTGGTTTGTAAAAAAAAAAAAAAATAGAAGGCAGGGTTTCCGGTTGAAAGACCATTGCAACAGTCTACAAAGCATGAGAAAATCAGGAGAGAAACTGCAAAAAGATAGATTAAAAGAGAATGAAGAAAGCTTCATTTCTAAAAGAACTATTTTAACCCTTATTTGGTGAAGAAGCACTAAATTTTAAGTAGAATTCTTTGAGAAATCTCTGAGGAGACTGACAAATTTTAACTCATTATGGGCAATTACCGATTATGACTTAGAGAGAGACTGTGAGGAGAGAAAGAAAGAATTTCTTTATTGAGAGAATTGAGTTTAATTTTCATATTATAAATAAATGAGAAGAGGATTCTTGGGAGAATTGGAATGCAATATTGAGACTTCAGAGGTGGATGTATATTCCAGAAGTGAAGAGACATAAAGAATGGCAGTGATGATTAGGGGTAACTCTGGCTATGATCTTTCTCTCAGTTAATACATTATTATTAATTGTTAATTTCTTGTTTATTTATTTGTTACGTTATATTCGGTTGCAACCAAATACCGAGTAACTTTAATATTTATCTAAGACTTGGAGATTGAAGATCTGGTTAGAGAGAAATGAACAACAGTTCATGGGAAGAAAGATGTCTTCACTTTATTAAATAAATAATATTTAATAACCCCGGGTACTCAAAGTTAATTGCTTAATTAATGAGAAAGATGCTGCAATTTTAGTAATTAATAAGGAAATATTCAAACATATCCCTGGATTATCTTAGAATTTGAGATATTGAAAATGAATATGGTAATAAGTCAAGTAGCAGGCTGTGTTTACCATTCCATGCAGGCTAAATATGAGTGTGGCTAATCCCAAACTCCTTTTACATTAATATAGCATTTTGCACATAATAGATCTTTAACAAATATTTGCTCAATTGAAAAAAAACTGAATTAAATTGAATATGAATGACCTAATAGTTTCCCTCCCATGGAAGTCAGAAGACAGCAGGTGAGACATATGATAAAGGCAGTGTTTTCTTAGCTCAAGACAGTCAATTATTCAGCACAATAAAAACTATAAATTTCTTCAGACTGAAGGTGGGTGGACACTTGCCAGGAATGTTGGAGAAAGGTTTTGTGTGCAGGTATGGGAGGGTCTCCAAAGTCTCTTCCCACTGAGATTCTTTGAAGAATTCTGAAAGTGTAGAGATAACAAAACTAGCTCAGAGGGCTGGAAGGCAGCCAGAAGCATTCACACCACCATCCTGGAGATAACCATAGGTATGTGTCCTTCTTCAGGTACTAAGGATGTACAATAAGAACATAAAAGCCTAGGTATATTCAGTGATTTCTAAAAACCAGAATGTAATCTTCATGGTGTGAATTGGAATAATGTGAATGGGTTACAGTGAAATTTATTTCCAGGAAGAAAAAGAAAATGTTCACATTGGCACATCAAAATAACTATAGTTTTATGTGGGAGAACACTCAAATATGTTTTATTTTGGAATTTTTCTGTCTTGACACAGGAAAGAGAGAGATTTCTCATGAAATGATAAGAATGTCCACAATGACGATCATTGGATTGTATTTGCAGAAATATTTCAAATGCTTTATATTGAAACTATTTTTTAAATGAACACATCATAATCTCTTAGTTATAAAAACTGACCACATAAGCAGACAAAATAATTCTCTTTACTGATTCTGTGGAATGATTTCATTTTTCACTGATGGAAGGTCTCATTGTACACATTTCATAGTAGAAGAGCACATCTTTCCTCCCCATTTTGTTGCCTAATAAATACGTCCACAAAAAGAAAGATGGTAATTTTATAACAACATTAGGATTGGAAATAGGTAGAAGAGAGCTACCGCAGCCGAGATGTACCAAACCAGATTGCAATGCTATTTTTATAGCAAGAGCTAAACATGCAAAAAGCATCTGATTATATGTGGTCCAAAATCCAGCAAATGTTAATCTAATTAAATCTGCTACAAATTGCGTGGCAAGCTCCAAGGTCTAAAAATAATATTCATGTCTCTTGTGTATGAGTAATACAGAAGATAGAACATTTTTGTTCTCCTTTTGTTATGATGTTGAATTTTTAACAGCAGATTCCTAGAAATAGAAGTAAATCTTATATCCCTGACGCTGCTAGTTTGAAAGGAAGGTCCAGATGTGAGAGGATGGACAGAGGCAGAATCAGATTTTCAGTATACATTCTTATTCCCTTCTGCAATTTTTTCCAGTGCTTAAGAATACATTCTTGATGCAAAATTCAAACTGTTCCAATTCAATCCCCATTCTTGTGGATGGGGATGAAGGATGGGGAGAAGCAGTGACTCATTGACAGGAGACCACTGTTGAACCTAAGTAGCAAACATATGGGGCTCATAAAGTTCATTTAGCTCTATTGCCTACAACCAATATCCGTTAGAAATAAAGTCTTTTGTTTATTTCACAATCTGTGTCTATCCTAGAAAGAATATTTCCAAATAGAATCCACGTGGAGTGGTGCCAAGCAATCCAAGGCAACCATGATCTCAGAAAGAGGTGTCTTGATCCTTTAGTCACACAAACTGAATGGGATGTCCATCACTGAGCATAATACAAAGCATGCTTACATACACAATACTCCCAAGGAGCCCTTACCTGTTCCTATGCATTCATGCTTCACAGAACCAAAGAATGGCATGAAATCTCTGAGGTATAAGAGATTTGGGGTTAACTAGTCTGACTCCAGCTTAAACAGGAATCTTGTTTAAAACAACCAGTGTCTTCCTTAAAACCTACAATGATTTTAAAGTACATTGCATCCTAAGGCAGTTCATTCCACTATTGAATTGGTCCAATTATTAAAAAAATAATAATTTTCCCCCTTATGTTGAGAGTAAATTTGCTACTCTGTAACTTCTACCCATTACTTCCAGTTCTGCCTTCAGAAGCTAAGTAGAACAAGTCTTACCTTTCTCACATGGGATATTTCTTGAAACATTTGAAGGTAAATACAATGTGTTCCCTAAATGTGCTCTTTTCCATAATAAATGTATGGTGCCCATGTAGGTTAAGTACATGTTCACATGAGTTTGTCTAAACTTGGATATCTTTGGAATCTCACCCACCTTTCTCCAAGGGATACTTTGATTTCTACCTGGAGAGAGGAGTAAGACCCTGAGTATAGTAGACTAGCCTCACTACTCTTTTCAGAGGAGGTATACCAAATTAGTATATACACTCCTAAATATTGTTAATCTGGAGGAAATTATTTATAAATCCAAGCTTCTTTCGTAGTCTCCCTTAAAGGAGAAGGTGTGCAACTCTTATCTGGGGACTTAATCCCCTTCTTACCAAATGCCAGCTACACAAAAGAACACAAATAGTGAACTGATAATAAGTTCATTTATCTGAGCAGACAGTAAACAGAAGTCAGAGTATTTATACAAATTTGAATATACGGTCAATTCTGCTGTAACACTTGCTCCGAAAACACAAATTTGTTCTAATGTGATTGACGTATTAGGGAACAATTTAAACATAATTCAAATTTCATGTTTCCTAATGCACTATCTCTTCCACAAGAAAGTTAAAAGTGCAGAAAATTCATCACTTCATAATAAACAAACTACAATCCTTCTAACTCCCATTTACATAGTAAACCAGATCTTTTTCAAAGAAAAGTGTCATATTTACTGTACATCTTCTGCTACACTAGGAGCTCTGGCCAAAGGAGCACTGGTCCATGCCACAATTCCCTCTCTTTCCCTTGCCCCCAAATCTTCCACCATTGCCTTCTCAGCCTGGATTTTTGACCTGCCCAACTTGCAAAAGACTTTGACAGCAGAGCCTGTGGCAATGATCAGTAGCCTGAGATTTAGGACAGTGACACTTTTTTGTAGTATTTTTGTATTTCTTAACTATTTAACACATATAAAACCATGCTATGGTTTTGAATAGATTCCTTTTTGTATACATATATTAATGATGAAAGTTTTGTGTATTATACCTTTAACTCCATTTTCTCCATAAACTTGTTTATATTGTATGATTTTTCATAGTTTAGTAATGTTTAGGAGCATATATGCTGAATCATAGTAAAAAAAACTCAATATGCCATGCAATATGCAGTCAGTGAATTCTCCCAATGGAAGTGAAATATCTTAGTTCAACCAAAAGTATCTCCAATCTCACCCAAAGGGAAATTTTCCAAGTTTCTAGGGAGACAAAATAGAAATCAAGGGTATGTTAAGGCACAAGCTCCTCTGCATATCTGCCACTTCCCAAAGTCCCTTTTTTCCTCTTTTTCCCTAGTTTTCTCCTCAAATGGGGTCTGAAACTATGTGTATTTCCTTCAGAGTAGAAAGTAAGAGGATGTTCTTTGTCTCTCAAGCTCTCATACCAACTCTGCCTCACTCAAGCATGGCAGTAAGTAATTATTCTCTCTACCAATCAGGAATCATACCTTCAAAGCAGCACCAGGTTCCCTAAACATCCACTATTCCCCTACCTGATACTCGTATTGCTATAGCCTTTATTGCTATCATTAACCTGACTTCTGTTTGTCAATGTCTTTCTAAAATGTGACAACCAGAACCCCCCCTAAAATAATACTCCTGATATGGCCTAATCAGGAGCTCAAAGATATAGAAATTTCTCCTTTGGACATGAGATTATGAATGAGTAAATTTATCAGTTTTAGCATCAAGAAAAGACTATGGTATCATATGATATGATGTCAACTCTTTCTATACCCTAAGTCAAATCTAGGTATGGAATTCCTCTGCCCTATTATCAGTTTTTAGAGGGCTTGGCTACCTACCTACTTAGGCTCATGCCCACCATTTTTACACTGCTTCCTCCAACATCTAGGGTTAGGGTTAGAGTTAGGGTAGATTGATTTATACTTACATCCTGCCAAAAACATCTTATCTTTTAGCTTTAGTATCACACTACCAGATTCCCACTTATTGTGCATCTTGGTTATGATCAATTTGGGGGATTCCACATAGTTTATGTGCATAGTTGTAGCCCAAAAAGAGTAATTTTCCTAAAAGTCTATGTTGTCCTAGTGGTAACTGAAATAATTTGCAGGGGTCCTGCAGGGGCCGGGACAGGGGTATGCTTATAAATGTTAAACAACCAGCTCTTCAAATAAGATGCACTTTTAAGCTTAATCTGTATTATAAATACTTTCTTCTTCACTCTCAGAAAAACAGTAAAAATCAAGTCTTGATTTTGAAGTGCAAATGATCACAGTCAAATTTTAATAATTGGCTCTCTGGAGCCAGTATAAGCTCTTTCCAATACAACTCTGGTCCAGACCAGTGACTCTAGAGAGCAAGCCACTATGGATCTGAATAGAAAAACATTGCAATGTGCTTACCCTGAATATATTTTATCTTCTTCCCTTTAGGGAAGGGACTTATTGCTCATTCTGCTTAATTCATCTATTAGAAGGAATTTAGGAAAGAGAACATTCTGCTTTCGGTACTGTCAGGCACATTGCCTATGTAAGGTAGCATATGGCCATGGACCCTGGCTGGACCTTGAAGTCAGAGCTCCTTACCTCTTGCCAGGACTGTTAATATGTATTTAGCACAGGTAAAGCATAGATTTTTGCCCTTATGTAGGCTATTAAGTTGTACAATCAACCTGATCCCATCTGCCTCATTGATCGCCTTAATCCCAGGATTTGTTATCCAGCACCCACTATTTCTACTCTCCAACTGTTGCCATGGAGAATATGACACTCACTATTCTGGTCTTCATCCTGAACAAGCATCAACTTGTCAAGTTTCTTTCTAAAATGTGGTTCCCCAAACTGTACACAATATTCCAGCTGTAGTCTCACCAGGGTAGCACTCACCCATCGGCTACATCCATTATCCAGCACACTAAGTGTCTAAAATAGAATCACTTCCCTATGTCTCCACTCTTCATCTAAGATCACACTTGATCTTCCAAATCCTAGATTTAACTCAGACACAAACTCTTACTCTGACTTTCCAAAGTTCTCTTGAACCTCATTCTACTTCCCACCTTACTCCAATTCTGTGTGCAAAAGAATAAAGTGTTCTCTGTTTAATCCCTATTTTGCCTATAATACTATGTATAAAATAATAAAAAATTATATATTATGTGTATATATAAATGACATATAATTATAATATTTCAGTCTGCCAAAAAGACAATGAAAAATTTTCTCTCTAAATAAGAGCAATCATTCCTTTGACCTCTCTATTTTTCCTTGATAATCTTTCTTTAAATACCATCTGTTTTTCAAAACTGGTTATACCATTGAAATGTATAGGGAGTGTACCTTCAAATCAACTTCTTCTATATTTACTATGATTCTTCAAAAGAATCACAATTTCATCCGTGCCAATCCTATTCCACCAATAGAGATCACAATCCCTTCATGTCTTAGTAGAGCATTCTTCATGAGTTTCTGTGGTCAAAAATTGAATTAAACAATAGCAAAAAACATCTGGTGATGAGCCTCTCTAAACTTCACAAGATTTGGCCCCAGAGCCTTTGCCAGGTCTGTGCTTCGTCTTTACAGTTTAGTTGAACCAGTCAGAGAATGACTTCTGCTGGCATAACCCTGGAGAACCCAGGATCAACTACATCTCTCAAAGAGGCCTTAAAGTACACATTGAGAAGGAAGCTGGCTCTATACAAATTTTTTAAAAAATCATGTCAATTTCCTCCACACATAATGTGTTAACATGAACAAATATACACACATGATTTTTAGCTATGACTAGATGGTTAAGTATAACCCCAACTCCCTGGCTACCTGGAGCCCTTAGGAAATGAGATTTTTATATAATCTAAGTTTCCAAATAGCTGATGTATTATTCCTTTAAGTGTTCGTGTTCAGTCATTTTTTCAGTTGTGTCTGATACTTTGTGACACCATTTTGGGTTTTCTTGGCAAATATACTGGAGCGGTTTGCCATTTCCTTTTCCAGCTTATTTTCTAGATAAGGCAATTGAGGTTTAAGTAACTTACCAAGGGTCAGACAGCTAATAAATATCTGAATCAAGATTTGAACTCAGGTCTTCCTGACCCCAGGCACCAAGGGAATGATAAATCAAGGATCCAAAAACTCTACCCTGAAAACAGAAATAGAAAGGATCAGAAAAGATCAACTAGAGCTATCTCCAAGAGCAATACATCTTTATCCAGTCGATATCCAACCTAGAGACTGGATTTAAGAAACCTTGGCATGGGGAAATCCTCTTCCTTGCCAGGACTGTATCAATTTGTCATGGGCATGACTTCTGTTTTTGTTGTTGAGTAAGCCTATTGATTAGTTAGGTTATGCAAACCTCTTGCCCAAGAGAGTCATTAGGAGATATGCTGGGGACCATATAGGACATATGAGTGCTCTAACTGTCATGAGTAGCCCTGTTAGGCAAAAGTAGTTGCCTCATCCTTAGTTAGGAAGATCATATGAGCTCACTCCTCAGCCTTTTCTGTTATTGTAACAGCATCAACCTGATTGTTTAGTTCTGCAGAAGGCCTCTGATGCATCTTGTGGTTGCTGATTTGCTCCATCAATAACTAACTGTATGTTGTAGGAGAAATCAACAAAATTTCTTCATTTGTCCTGACCCTAAAAGAAAGGTCTTTGATTATTCAGTCCTATAATCTCCAGGTCCAGTCCATTCAGGCAGACCCAAAGCCACCACCCAGGATTAAGTATAAATAAAGGTCTTCTCTGATCCATCCCTTAAGGCTCTCTCACATACCAGCTATGTGGTTCAAAATTCAGTTCCCCAGGACCTCCATCTCTCAGGACATCTTCCATTACTGGATTCATGCCTGGCAAAATTTAGATGCTTATGCCTCTCTCATAGTGACTGAAGTCATTGATGAAGCAGATAAAACATACCTCAAAATCCAAGTCCTCATAGGTATGGGTCCACTGGACTAGTAAGTAGTCTCAGACTCTGACAGAATCATAATCTATTTGTGGAGGGTGCTAATGTCTAGGGACCCAGGAGAGCACAATAGTAAATGTTACCATTTACATTTAATAATAGTGCCTTAAATATTCTACCAATCTTGTAAAAGGAAATATTTCACAACTCTAAATGAAGTATGAAGACATGAATCTGTATTATCTGTTCAATAGTAAGTGGGATCCACTAACAAGAAGGCATCTTCTTGTTTGTAGTTCTAGAAATATAATGGTTATTTAACCTGACCAACCTTAGTTTCCTATTAAAGGGTCTACCAGGCCCAGCGTTCATGAAGAAAGACTTCCAAAGACCTGGGCTCCATGGAGTTCTAAGGGCCTGGGGGAAGAGACTGCTATGTAGTGGATTTTTATATCTTGCAGGGCTACAGCCTGTTTGGGGGCCCACTCAAGAGAGGCTACTCTGAAGGACTTTTGATAAATGGGAGCTATTATGGTTAACAGGAGCCTACATCTGAGACAAAGTAAAGTTGACCAGTGACCAGTGCTGTGCCACAATACTCAGATTGGGACAGCCCAAGTGTATAGGAGATCTGAGATACCTCAGATCATCATAAAGCACCTTGAAAATTTAGGTATTAGAGTCTCAAGGATCAGTGGTGGGAATGGATATTGGATCAGCCTTGGGATGTAGATGTAAACACAGAAATCCAGAGGACCTGCTGCAGCCTAGGGAGCCTAAGGTCCCCATTTCAATGCTTCCTGATGACCCCAGTGCTTTCTCATGGAAGCCTTCTTCCCTTTCTGCTGGACAAAGAAACTTACATGCTACGCTTGTGATCATCTGTAGTGCACTGGGAGGTTACCATGTACTGACATTGGCTTTGTTGGCAGGAATTCCAATTCCTATTGCCTATGGGATTCTAGATGAATTTGTATGCTATTTTTGGATGGAAAAATAATCACTTACTGTGTTTTCTCATTGGATTTCTTTATTCGTATATATTTATTCAGTATGATGCAAATTTCAGGGTTTTGCCCTAGTAGGTATGTGGAAGCTAGGTCTTCTGCCTCACATCCTGGAAATTATCTTGATTGGAAATCCCCAAAATTCTATTTCTTATTTTTATTACTTGAGTTTATTATATTCTATGTATATAGTCATCTAGATTCTTTGGATTTGGGGTTTTCAAGAATATAGTTGCATATAGTAGTTTCTGATCATTCTCTTTCTTATCTGTTGTGAATTCACCTTGGTCATTTTTTTAATTTTTGCAACTTGATAGTCTTTTTCTTTAATCAGCTTACCTAATAATTAGTTAATTAAAAATTTTAAAGGTCAGTTTTTTATTAGTGTAAGTATTTTCAAGTTTCTCTATTTCTTCTCTAATTTTTAAGATATCTTCTCTTTCACTTATTTACTTGATTATTTTTTCTATTTTTTATTTTCTATTATTTTATTTTCTATTTTTCTATTATTTATTTCTATTTTTCTAGTCATTTTAATTTCACATTTAGTTCATTGACGCATTTTCTATTGTGATATGTTTTCAGCTACATTTTCACCTAGGATTTTCACCTAAGGAACAACTTAGCAGTATCCCATAAACTTTGGCAAGTTATCCAATTATCACTATCCTTAACACAATTGATACTTTTGTAATTCGTTCTTTGACATATTCATTATTCAGGATGTTTTGCTCATATCTCCTTAATTTCTGTTTTCATTAAGTTATAAACTATTAAAATGTTTCATATTCTGTTTTCTATGTTTTTGTTCGTGATTTCATTAACCCTATAACATGATCAGTTTTAGTAAAATTACCATGAAATATGGAGAAATGTGTATATTCTCATCTAGAAGTTTTTCTAGGCTAGTCAAAATTTTTTACAACATTCTGTTCAGCTCAATAGTTTTCTTCTTGTCTGTATTTCTGTTGGATTTGTCCTTCTCTAAAAGTGGAGTATTACTGATCTATAAGAAATGACCAACAGGATGGTTTCAGAAGAATCTGGGGAGACTTACATGGACTCACACAAAGTGGAGTGAGCAGAGCTGGAAGAACGTTCTAACTATGAAAATGCTGCAATGATGCCTAACTTTGAAAGACTTAACTATTCCCATCAAGACAATCATCTAAGATAATTCCAAAGGACCCATGATAAAAAATGCTCTCCAGCTTCAGAAAAAGAATTGATGAAGTATACTTTTTCACTTAATTTTCTTGCATGAGTGCATGCGTGTGTGTGTGTGTGTGTGTTTTTCAACAGGGCTAGTATTGAAACACATTTTGAATTCTCCAATTTCTGCCTAGGAACTTCCTTGTTACCTGAGAAAAAATAGGGTGCAGGTGGGGAGGATGAGCAAAAGAAGCCAAGGTGCCTGGATACCTTCAAATAGTACTACATCCCTTAATGTCTCAAAGTACTTATGACCCTTTTCCTTCCAATGTGACAGAGAGGATTCATCAAAGGATAGGGCCAAAGACAAGACTGAAAAACCTTGTAAAAGTAGGAACAGGATATATCCTCCCCTGATAGCAAAGGGTCTTTTAAGTCATTTTAAAAATATTTTGATAACTGTATTTCAGTAGAATTGGTTTATTATTTGTGGAAATAGTATTTTTATAATTACACATTGTTTTCAACATTCATTTTTCGTAAGATTTTGAGTTCCAAATGTTAACTGGACCACACCAGCCTCTAACCTGTGGATGGTCATGACCAGAGAAGGCTAGATATAGGAGAATCAGGAATCGAACAGAAGTTCAATTTCAAAGTGAAGAAAATGGCTTGCATGTAAGAAGGTAAATTGACACAAAGTTCCCAAGTGTGGGAACCACTTTAGAACAGGCAGATCTTAATACTTTACTAATAATGAGACATAACAGGAACAATGTGGCAAGTATGATTCATAGTAGGGCTTCATGACCAGAACTGGTCCAAACTTATCTGAACTCAAAGAACATCAGTCCTGGCCAAAGCAACACAATTATTATTGTGATTTTTGTCAGAGGGTGAGATCATCCAGAGGGTGAGCACAAAGGATTGTTGTTATGTCAAGCTCAGGCACAGCTTGTTTGCTAAGCGTTGGCTCTGGAGAACAGGGCATCTCCTTGTATCCTGACACAAATTTTTCTCTCTCCCTCCTCTCTTCCCCTCCCCAAGAAAGCAAGGAATCTGATATAGGTTTATACATGTATAATCATAAATACATACATGTTTATATATATTTAATATATAAATAAAATATTTAAACATATTTCCACATCAATCATGTGAAAGAAGAAACAGAACAAATGGAAAAAAACATGAAACAAGCCAAAGAAAGTGAAAATTGTATGCTTCGATCTGCAATAGGATGGGTGTTATTTGTAATTCTATGTATTTTATTTTATGCATTTAAAAACTTTATTCTGAGAAAAGGTCCAAAGGTTTTATTAATATTAAATTATTATTCCAGAGTATTAAAGATGCAGTCAAAAAGCATTTATTAGACCTCAACTATGTGGCACCACACTAAGTGCTAGGGATACAAAGAAAGAGAAAAGACAGTCCCTAATCTCAAGAAGCTCACAACCTAATGTAGAAAACAGGACAAACAAATATATGCATATTAGCTGTTTATAAGAGAAATAGGAAATATTTAAAAGAGGGAAGGCACTAATATTTAGAGAGATTCAGAAAGGCTACTTGTAGAAGGTGGGATTTTAGTTGAGTCTTAAAGGAAGTCACAGAAATCAGGAGGCAGAGATGAGAAAGGAGGACACTCCAGGCATGAGGACAGTCAGAGCAGATTCCCTGAGCAGAGAGATGGAGTGTCTTATTCATCAAACGGTAAGGAGTCCAAGATTAGTGGATCAAGTAGTATGTGGTAGTGTGGTTGAACGTACAGAATGTAAGAAGGCTAAAAAGATAGGAGGGGCATTAGGTTTTTAGATCTATGATGCAAAAAAGTGTTGAAAATCCCTGGGCCATAGGTTTCAGCCCATCCTCCTTTGCTTTGCTTGTGGCCTCATTCCATTCTGTCAGGTTAGCGCACACTTGTATTCCAAGAGGCAGGATAATGGTATAGGGATGTTAAATGAGCCAAGAGGAAAAGGCCCAGATCTGCTGCCTTGATCAGTCCTAATCCTGCTGTTTTAGCTGTCCCTAATCTGCAACTGTGAATGCGCCTGATGCTTCACTGCCCACCCACACATTGGAGCTGTGGGAGGCTGGACACTGATGACTCAAGCTTTCTGTGTGGAAGTTTGGTGTGTGCTGGGGGCACACAACAGGACTTGAAATCTATGCCCTTCCCAAGTCCTGTCTACCTCACTGGCAATTCTACATGAGGCTTCAAAGTTAGTACAGGTCCTTGACAAGCTAAGTGAATTTTACCCTAAAAAAATAATCATCTGTAAGGAAATACTGCAGAGTCAAAGACAGATACTACTCACAAAGTATAACAGCATTGATAGAAAAATAAACCTTTTTATTTATGCAAACTTAATAAGTCTGGGCTCTTTTTAACATTTTAATTGTCATTTTTCCTCTTTATTTTACCCAATGAAGTTTTTTGTTTGTTTTGTTTTGTTTTATTTGGGGGTTTTCTGTATTTTAAGGAAGGAGGAGAAAGTTAATCTTATCATGATGCAACTGAATTAAGAGAAGAATGCTTTTTATCCATACTAAAGGCTAGGAGGTCTGGGGAAATTTGAGACAATGATAAGAAAGGAACTTAAAGCTCATTTCTAGAGTCTGGATCTATTATAAAATATAGACTATATCTTATAAGAATGGCCTATAAGGGCTGTCAACCTACCTGCTCAGGGTATCTCTTTGAATGGGCCTTTTGCTATCTTACTGATCAGAATGTATCTGAGGGCCATCTGCAAGAATTTTGTAGGAATAGGGTCCAAGAACTAGTTATAGGGAGGTACATACCAATACAGATGTAAGTTACTTGTAGGAAAGTTCTTCAAGCTGAGATCATGGCATACATAAGTAGGCCAATGGCCCAATGCAGCTAAGGTCTTAGTAGCTTCCCATTGTGTAAGTAGGAGCTATGTCCCACAATTTACCCAGGATATCCCACAGCCTGTAATCAATTTTCCTTGCATTATTTTCCCCTAAGAACTCTCCAAGCCAATCACACCTAACTTTGACCCAATCATGATTTCATGCCGGATACATTTTTTCTTCTGCTCTTTGCATTCATAAAACCTTAGAATTTTAAGGACAACCATCATATTTTACAGCTGAGGAATCTGAACCTAGAGAGGTTAGGTGACTACCCGAGTTCATAAAATCAATAAGTAGAAAAAACAAGATCCGAATTAAAGTTCTTTAACCCCAAATCCAGTGGTACTTCCGTTATCTTTTTGTCTGCTCTTAAATATCTTTATAACTCATAACGACCAGGACCATAAAGTCTCCAAAGACCATGACAACCACATCCCCATGTCTTATGGTTACTTCAAGCAGTGCTCTCACTGGGAGTACTCCTAGGGCAGTTTATAACTTCTCTCCTTTCCACTTTCCAATGTGGGTAATGATCCATGAACCAAATACAGGACTAGCTATTTTGCTTATTGAGTGTCTGTTTGGGGTAGGTGGTAAATGGATCAATCAACCATGGATCAGTAAGAGGAACATCTGGGGGAAGTGAGGTGTCAGGATACAATTTTTACTACCACAATATGCACTCAGTCTATTTTACATAACAATCATACCAGACCTGCTACAAACATTCAAGTATGTAATGATGAGAGGCTAGCCTTCAGTTTCAATATGTCCTCATTCATTCTTGTTTCATGGTCTTAATATTAAAAAAAAATTCACTTTAGAAATATCTATATTTGATTATATTTCAAAAGATCTGTAATTCCATTGATGTGTGTACACCTTTCACCAATCTAGATTCTAAACACTGCACATCTTAGTGTATGATTTTTCTGAGTTACTGGGTATAATCAGTTAGGTCTAGTCTATTACATTTGGTGTATAGTTGTAGGATGGTCTCAGAATGACTTCATTAAAGTGGAAGAAGGGAAATATAGGGGAAAGTGAGTACTGCATGGTGTTTACACTAGGGCTTGTGATGGTGCTAGTCACTTAACATGAAGACCTAGGGAGGATTAGAGAGCAAACTATTCGTAAGAATTCAACAACTAGGATCTGATGTGAATGGGCTGAATTATACCTTTCACTTGGCATGACACTTGGGAGGCCACTGGGAACTGTGTCACATGGACTTTGTGGTGACTCTTTGGGGCTGAGTCTGCTCTTAGTTCAGAAATGTATGTTCTCTTATTCAGTGAGGGTTGGCTGAAGAACGCCACTACAGATATGGGTTGCCCTCCTCCACTAGAAAATCTTGCCACCAAGGGGCAAGATGTGGTGGAAGCAATAACCTAAGATCTAAATGCCATGCAGATTGGGCTAACTTTTCTTTAAAAGATTTTTTAAAATTTTAAAATTTTTAAAATTTATTTTCAGTGTTCCACAGTCACTACCATACAACCTATGTTTTTTTCTTTCCCTCTCTCCATCTCCCTCCCCTGCACCTTTCCCTTCCCTCTCCAAGACAGCATACAATTCCTGTTAAATACATTTTCACCATAGTCATATTGTATAGAAGAATTAAAATGAGTGGGAGAAATCATATTAACGAACCAAAACGTAATACAAAAGAAAATGATCTGCTACAATCTGCGATTGAATTCCATAGTTCTTTCTCTGGATGTGGAAGGTGTTTTGCCTTAAAAGACCACTGGGAATTTTTTAGGTCCTTGCATTGTCTTTAAAAGATTTTTAAGTCATCCTCAGGAGTTAATTGGTTCAAAAGACTAAAGACTCCAACCATTGACATAGATTCCTGATGTCATAGGCACAAAATGAAATTAAAGATACGAAAAATCAACAGCACATGGATCCCTCAGTGGTTAGAGTACTGGACTTGGAATCAGGAACTCACTTTCATGAGTTCAGACTCAGCCTCCGATACCAGCTGTGTGATACCAGGCAAGTTGCTTAACCCCGTTTGCCTCAGTTTCCTCATCTGGTAAAAATGAGCTGAAGAAGAAAATAGCAAACCCCATTATCCTTGCCAAGAAAACTCCAAGAAGGTTCTGAAGCAATTGAACAGTATCAGCGATCAACATCTCTTGCTTCAGTCTTCTGACTGATAGATCATCGGGGGAACAAATAGGCTGTGTCCAGCTACATCCTTGTTGAATATCCTTTCCTGCTTTGAATATTCCTCCCTTGTTATGGCTAAATTAACTCTCAGATGTTCATGTTTTGTTCTAGTTTTCAAACTTGAGTTACTGGACAAGCCTGAGTCAAGACTAGTCTATGCAGAAAAAATAAACAAACAAGACTTGTCACCTGGCGACTAGCCTTTCAGAAGTTAGCCTCTGTAGTCACTGGAAAGTAGCCTTGAGAGGGCACAAATACATGAGGTCCCATTTCTTATGTCAAAAACTTCACATTTTCTTCCATCACCTTATGATGAACCAGGAGCTGTGAGTGCTATGCGGCATATTACCTGCCAGCATCATGCTTATTTACAATGTGAAGTATAAATTCCACCCCTTCCTCCCGTGCAGAGCTTGTACATTGTCAGAACGCTACATAAAACATTCTCCTATGTACCATAATACCAGCTTTTGTGATTTACTTTATATGAAGTCTCAGAGTTAAATACCAACAGAGGTACTCAAGAATATATTCTCTTGCAGCACCTGTCTGCAAACTGCTATGCCCCCAAAACTTTCACTCGTTAATCATTTTACTCCTCCAAATAGCTCTGCCATCCCCTGAATTTTAACAGAGCTTATAAAATTACTCGGTAAAGAGAAGGGCTGCAGAATCTCCTTCAGTTTTAGTTCATAGAGATTTTAGGATGGTTCCTAAAGAATGTACCAAAAAGTAGGGCATTTCAGTTCAGCTCAGCCCTGTTTATCATTGCCCCTCTTTCACTGCCCACTGCCCACGCCTTCTCTGCCTGGTCAGGTTGACTCTAGATTGAGTTCACTTTAACTATGCAATGATGGCTTCTGATGGAATAAATGTCTATCCAAGAGTAGGGAGTGTCCCATCCTTGGCTACTGGGCTTGGTTTTGGTGCTCTGGTAGCTCTCATGGCTTATCAGCTAACAAAGGATCTGAAGAGCATTTGGGTTTACCCAGCTGCCTCCAAGATGCTGACAGGAATTAGGGGAATTTAATTTGACTACTCTGGGAAATTTCTTCCCACAGTCTTAATTGCTGTTTTTAGTGTGCTGATGGTTGGAGGACTTGGATTAAATATATTAGATCAATCTTGACAAATATAATTATAGATTTAAGTTAAGATTGCTGTGAGATTAGGAAACCTGAAAACTCCCAATGCTTGAATGTGTTAGGAGAATTGATCAGAGGACTGGAGCATTTGCTCATCTCCTGATATTTTTATAGGTTTACTTTCAAGCAAAGAAACATTGAACTTTGCAACACATCAATCACTAAATTCCTTTGCAGGAAGCAGCCACATTTCATGGCAGGTTGCTGCTATAACTTAATGTGATCTGGTCTTCTTGTATTCAAGTTGTCTCCAGAGGTGTGAAAGATTAGGTTTTGGCATCTTGTGACAGTTGAAATATTGTGTGCTAGTTGGAGATGTCTGCTGTACCTCAAAAAAGCCATATTGTGAAAGGAAAATCATGAAAAATCTGTACTTCCACCCTGTTTGGTTATCCCCAAATATGCATACCTGTCTTAGGGCCACAATTACATTAAAAAAAAATTTTTCAACTATGACAAAAGATTTCTGGTCTGGTCTGGTCATATTCATGCAAAAAGTCATAATAAGCCTAACAAATCTCTCAGAAAGGATTCAAAGGGGCATCAGATAAAACAATGATCAATAAGACATAGGGGAGGCTTATATCAGTAGGCTTCTCCATCTAGTCCAGGACAGCACAGGCAGTCATTCAGAAGCCTGTGAGTATTCTAAGTTGGGAGAGGCAGGAAGCTGAAACCAATGAGATCTTTGTTCTATCTTATCAGAAGTGCAGTGAAAGATTGAGTCAACTCCATTCATCCACTATGTCACTGTGGAGGATGGCAGGCACAGACAACATGTGTGTTCTCAAGAACCCTCCAAAGGGCCTGAAGTTAGAGTCATAAGAGATAGGGCCCGGTCTTTTGGGAGGCAGATGGTACAGCACCTGAGCAGTCCACATAAAAGGCTGTCCTAAGGCCTGAGAGTAAATTGATCTCTACTATTGATTTAAGACCAAGTGGAATAATAGGGGAGAGGGCCAACTCAGAGTTAGGACCAAGGTTTTCCCCTTTTCTACATCCTCATCCAGAAATCAACCAGTGTCAGAAATCAACCAGTGTCAGAAATCTTGGGCAAAGATTTATCCAGCAAGGATGGCTAAGATCTAATCAAAGACAGTAAAAAAATTCTAAGTTTAGGCAAATGGGTACATTCCTGATCATTGTGTTTACTAAGAGAGGTCTAGGAAAATGTGAATTCTCCCTTTTGTCAGACAGGTGATATGATATTGATAAATCTCTTGGACCAAAATTTAAGTGCTCAATGTCACATATCCCACTGCCCTCACTGGAATAAGTCCACCTCTTATTTATATAATTTATTATTATTATAAAATTTATAAATTATATTATAAAATTTATTCTTTCTCATTACTTTTTTTTTAACCAATCAGGGTTGATTACCACCCTTAAAAATCACTCACCCTTCTAAAGGCATATAAACATGGGTTTCATGAGGGGTCTTTGGCATTCAAGAGTATCACTGACCCATTTTATTGTTAATATGCTAGCATTGTTAACAAAATGGTTATTTACCTAGAACCCAAGTCTCTTGAACTTTATAAACATCACAGTTGTCAAGGAAAAGTAGACAGACACAGGGTTGAGGAAAGCACATGCTTTGGGCCACCAGGATCCAGAGGCAAAAGGCAGAGACTGCGGTGAGCAGGGCCTAATCACAATCATCCCATATGGAATTAACTACCAGAGCAACAGCAGTGACATCCCTCAGAGGGAAAAGAACCAGGCAGGCCTTGCCCACCTCTTCCAAGAGTGTAGGACAAGGTAGAGCCCTGCCACAAAATTTCAATATAGAGTGGAGATTGGATTTTGAGTAAACCCAAGATAACTCAGAGTACAATAAACAAAGAGTAGCTAGGTTGCCCAATCCAGCCTAAGATATGTTCTATCTAAATACATTTTCATGATGTCTTTAAATATTGCATCCAGTTTTTTTTTCCTCATCTGTAAAATGAACTAGAGAAGGAAATGGCAAATGACTCCAGGATCTTTGCCAAGAAAACACTAAATGAGGTTACAAAGAGTCAGACACAGCTGAAACAAGTTTTCAACAATCACTTCCATAAACTTTAAATGTCCCCCCTCCCCATCCCTGTTACAGCATGCAATCTTATATGGGTTCTACACAGATATTCTTATTAAACACATTTTCACATTAGTCATGTTACATGGAAGAATTAAAACAAATGGGAGAAACCAGGAGAAAAAACAAAACACAACACAACATAACATGAGAAAATCATCTGCTTCATTCTTTATTCCAATTCCACAGTTCTTTCTGTGGATGTGGATGGCATTTTGTATCAAGTCCTTTGGAAATGTTTAGGTCCTTGCATTGCTGCGAAGGGCTAAGTCTATCAGAAATAGTCCTTGTACCCTATGGCTGTTACTGCGTATAATGGTCTTCTGGTTCTTCTCCTTTCACTCAGCATCAGTTCATATAAGTCCTTCCAGGCCTCTCTGAAGTCTTCCTGTTCATCATTTCTTGTAGCACAATAGTATTCCATTACATTCATACACCACAACTTGTTCAGTCATTGACCAATTGATGAGCATTCCCTTGATTTCCACTTCTTGGTCACTACAAAAAGAGCTTCTATAAATATTTTTTGTACACGTGGGACCTTTTCCCATTTTGGTGATCTCCGTGGGATACAGCCCTAGAAGCTAGGGATACAGCACATTTTTGTAGCCCTTTGGGTATAGTTCCAAATTGCTCTCCAGAATGGTTGGATCAGCTCCCAGCTCCACCAACAATGAATTAATGTTCCAAATCTCCCACATCTTCTCCAACATTTATCATCTTCCTGTTTTGTCATGTTAGTCAAACTGATAGGTGTGATGTGTTGTTTGGATTTGCATCAGACCAATAGTGATTTAGAGCATTTTTTCATATGACTATAGATAACTTTAGTTTCTTCCTCTGAAAACTGTCTGTTCATATCCTTTGACCATTTATCAACTGGGGAATGACTTGTATTCTTGTAAACAAGAGATAACCTAAGGATCACTGTATTCTCTGAAGATCATTACCAACAACAACAACAAAAAAAACCCCTTGAATCCTATATTTCAAGAAATCATAAAAGCCTCCAAGGCCTATTAGAACCAAAGAGCAAATGAAAGTTCAAAAGAGAATAAATTACTTATTGTTGTTCACTTGTGTCTGACTCTCTGTGACCTCATTTAAGGTTCTCTTGGCAAAGATGCTGGAGTGGTTTGCTATTTCCTTCTCCAGCTCATTTGACAGATGAAGAAATTGAAGTAAAGGAAGTTAAGCAACTTGCCCAGGGTCACACAGCTAATAAGTGTTTGGGAACAATTCGAATTCGAAAAGATGAATCTTCCTAACTCCATGCCTGGTGCTCTATCCACTGCACCATGTAGCTGCCCAATAAATAATTAGAAGTGAAAAATCTTACCAAGTAGTGGACTCCCTGAAAAGAACAGAATAATGTGAACATTTCAATGCCTCCATGAGACCACTGAAGACCAGCTAAGCTCAGAAGTCGAAAGCATTAAGAAAAAGTACAGTTCCCATATCTTGCCAGCCTTTGATTCACACCCCCTTCAGTAGAGGCATTTGTCAATTTGGTCCTCAGAGCAGAAGAAATGTTCAAACAAAGCAAAAAGTTGTTTTGTTTTTTAAAGAAGAAGATGTAAGGTTTTTGGCAGCAAAAGCAACTTATCTTGTAAACAGGTAGAAGAAAGAAAGACTCCCTTGAAACCAAAACTAGACAAAAAACTTGGACACCCTATTTAAAGACATCATAAAATAGGGTTAAAAGATAAGCAGAGAAAATACAGCATATTTAAAGGCACCAGAGATGATGGAACAATATTAATACTTAATACATTTCTTATATTCACATAGCTCAACTATGAGTAATTAATTTCTCTTTAATTATAAGTTTTTATCTTTATAAAGAGGGGTAGAGATAAAGTCTCCAATCACTATATCACCTTGGTCCCAGGATAGGAAAAGTATTTTTGTTCAAATTCGAACTGTAAAGCAACAATGCTAAGACCTTTAAAAGAAAAAGCAGTAATCTCTGATTATTTTTCTATGATTAAGTGATTATTTGAAGCTAATTAGCTCCCTATGTTCCCCCTCTTATTTCTTAAGCAATGTTTGTGTGTTTGTCTGTGAATTAACATTTTCGTACTATCACACTGGTATCTTTTATTGTTGTATAAAAAATTATTTTTTATCCTAAAAATATGTGACATTGTAAATGTGTTTGAAAATGTTGTGTTTGGAAAGGGTTTTCCTGTAAGAATGTGTAAACTGCATGTGTGGCTTAGATTGTATGTTAGCCCATGTTGGATTTTTGAATGCTATAAATAAAAAAAAAAGGCTTAAGCTATAATCTGAAAGGAAAGGGTGCAGTTTTAATACTCCTCTCACCCCCCCCCAAAGGGGCAACTAGATGGCACCATGGGTAAAGCCCTGGACTTGGAATCAAGAAGAATTGGGTTCAGAACTTTTCTCAGACATTTACTGGCTGTGTGATTCTGAGAAAGTCACTTAACCTCTGCCTGCCGCAGTTTCCCCATGTGTAAAATGGGGATACTAATAGAACTTACTTCCCAAGGTTGTAAGGATCAAATGAGATAATATTCATAAAACAATCAGTACAGTGTCTGGCATGTAATAAGTGCTTGTTAAAGTATCTAAAAATTTAATGGTATATTGATCTGAGTCTTTGATAACATTTGAAAATGTAATTCTTTTCTAACATTTAATATTATTCAGAAATATTTTATTTTTTCAATATTCATTTTTATAAGATTTTATTTCATTTTTTCTCCTCCTCCCCAAGAGAGCAAACAATCTGATAAGATTATGAATGTGCAATCATGTAAATGTATGAACATATAATCTTAAATAAAACAATAATTGACATAATTTAGAACTTTGGAGCTGTTTTAAAAAACTTTTGAATTTAAAATCAGACTACAAAATTATACCTATTCTAGGTGCCTCCAACTCTTGACACAGTGGAAAGACTGTCAAGATAACACAGATGCTTTGCAAATCTTAAAGTGCTTTAGAAATGTCAGCAACTATTATGACAACTTTTGAAAAATTACAGCAATATTAGCTATTATTCTACCAAGTGTAACATTTTGTTTGCTTGTTGTGACCCAAAAGGCAATTTTGTTGATTAAGAGCTATGTCCTTAAAACAAAATCAGCAGAGAATCTTCAGAGTCCTCAGGTAGCCAAAAACGTAGGCTCACTCTTTCCCTAGTCCTTGACTATTGTTTTCCCTCCCTTTCCCCTCATCCCTCTAACAGCAGTCATGTTAGACCTGGTTTTCAGAAGTTTTGAAAACAAAATCCCAATTACATAATCAGTGAGTTAGTGAATTTGAAACTTATGGATTGAACTGTAATGTGAAAAAAAAATAATGAACACAAATTAGCATCCAACTAGGCTATTAAAATATTAACTCAATCATGTGGCATCTTAGCATGGGAATTACTAGGCAAAACAAGATTGCCTTGTATGATTGAGTACAGTTTTTTTTTCCACTGGCAGCAAATCTACTGAGTTATAACTTGTGACTGTTTTTAAATTTTGTTTGCTTAATAAGCTGCCTTGAAATTCACTTGATTTACCTTCAATGTCAGACTTGTAAAACATCAAGCTTATCATACCTTAAATATTAAGATGTAACAATTCATTGTCAAATCCTGTACTCTTGTTTGTAAGGTTTTGGGATCTTTCTATTTGTATTCAAGAAATATTAGTTTAACTCTAAGTTGCATGAGGGCTGCACTGCATACATGCCCATATTGGATATTTTTGGTCTAACCAATTCTGAAATTATCTGTAATTTGACAAAGTATACTAAAAAAAAAAAAAAAAAAAAGGAAAACCTAGTTTTATGAGGATGATTGAAAAAGAGGCTTTTAGAAAGGAAAGAAAGAAGGAAGGAAGGAACGAAGGAACACAGGAAGGAATGAAGGAAGGAACGAGAGAAGGAAGGAACGAAGGGAGAGTACTTACGTGCCAGGTGTAGCTAGGGGGCACAGTGGATAGAGCACAGGACAAGGAGTCAGGAAGACCTGAGTTTAAATCCAGCCTCAGTCATTTGGCATCTGTGTGACCTTGGACAGATCACTTAACCTCAGTTTCCTCATCTATAAAATTAGCTGGAGAAGGAAATGGCAAACCACTCCAGTATCCTTGCCAAGAAAACTCCAAATAGGTTCATGGAGAGCCAGACACAACTGAAAGGACTAAAAAAACAACAAAATTATGGGTTAATCCCTGTGCTAAGAGCTGGGGATACAAATACAAGCACAAAAGAAAATCAGTTCCTTCCCTCAAGCAATTTACGTCTTAATGGGTAAAACAATATGCAAAAGAGAAGAGAAAATTGGGAATGGAAGTTGAGATGAATGTACCCTGTGTGGGCATTGTTTTGAAGTCCAAAAAGTCAGGAACAGATCAGGCAGAATGAAGGCAGCCCAGCCTAGCATTTCTACAAAAGGATGGTTCCAGTGGAAGAAGAGATGGGGATGGCAGAGGAATTTTGCCGAGGCAGCAGGTCATGTTCTGGGGCAGGGAGGCTCCAGGTGCTGAGGAAAGTTCCAGGATGAGCCAGCAAGTGAAGAAGGCATGGTTTTGACGTACAGAAAGTCAAGGACAGTTTTAGTTCTACTGTAATATAATTTGTTTGAAACAACTACGCCACCTGCCATACCCGTTGGAATTAGATTACTGTCTGTACTGTAATTATTAAAGACTACAGGAAAATGGAAATAAAAGAGATGGCTCATATCATGGTTTCAGATAAAACATGGCTCTCCTTTTTGTAGTCACAATATCTAGAGATACCCTACAAAATTGTACAGTCACTCAGCGAATCACTTGTCTTCAAGTGTGTGATGGAATCAAATACTTGGCGATAGCGAGGATTATTGACTTAATGCTGAATCATTGGCTGTCGGTCACTGATTATTGGCTGTTGTTTATCTGTCATTGGTCATTGATACTGAATTATTACTGACCTGTTTTGTCTTGAAGACAATTATCTCATCATGCTACAGCACAGATTGTAAGTGGACGGGCTACAGTTACCCCTTTCACACCTTGGGGGTCAAGGGCGCAGTGCCTTGGCTCCCTGGATAGAAAAAGTAAAACGCTTTGGCTCTCCCTTTGTACCAGAAAGGAAGCCTGAATTATGATGGCATTAAAAGATAAAATATGTTGATATTATGCATATATTTTATGCATTTATGAGCTTCTAAACTTTTTCTACTGGCCTTCACATGCCATCTATGGATACTGTAAAATGCCCCAAAAATTTCCGTTTAATTTCTTAGGCTGATCTGCCATATATCAAAATAATAACTGTACTTCAAAGCCTCTTACTTGACCAATCAATCTGAAACCTACAGATTCCACTCTAAAGACTCAATATTGACAAGGAAATAGAAGTGAATATACTGGTAATCTGTCTCCTGAACAAGAAAGAAAAAAGGACAATCAATACACAAATACAATCCCACAATCTCAGAGACATCAAGTCACATTGATTATCCTTAACTCTTACCACTACTGACCTAAGCGATACCCTACCATTTTTTTGTAAACTCCTACATATTTTTCTTATTATGTAAAAATCTCCCATCATTGTTTTATTTTTATGATTGTTAGCAATTGTTACTAATTACTTTGACATTATTAATAGAACATCTTATGTAACGTGAATGCAAGGTTGTACTAATGGCAGTACAGGGAAAGGAGATTTTAAAAAATATTTTAGACTATGAACCAACACAAAAGATGCTTCTATTATGTATCAAGCTATGCCCGTCATTATGTATGTAGCCATAAAATAATTCCAATGTCTCATATTGTTAATATTATTTAGTATTAATATTATTATAGTATTATTAATACAGTATAACACCACTCTGAAACTTAAGCAGTGAAATTTATTTTATGAATAGGAACCTTTTGGGACCATAATTTTAATTTGATCTCCACTTAAATCGATAATCCAAAATTCCAACAGCTATTCATGAGAAATGATGGCTAGCACTCCCAAATGCTATAATTAGCTCTATCTGGTTGTAGAGTTTGGGAAAATCTTATGAAGGTATCCTATTGACACAGCCTTCCCATCATGGTCTTTCTTTTCTTTTCTGTTGAACGTGTATAAAGTCTTCAAGGTTATGTCTTGAACATGAAGAGGGAAAGGATCCTTTTCTCTACCCCAAATCAACTAATGTGTATTGTGGGCTTGTGGTGGCCTAGGTGAGCCTGAGACTAGGACTTGTGTCCCTGACTGCCTCTTCTTGTATTTCTTTCCTTGAACATAGGTAACTAAATGACAATTATGGAAAGTAGATTTGGGGGAATGGCTCCCCCAGGACTTTAGAAATGCCTGGGTTTCTCAGTTTAAGTGACAGCAGGCACCATTCTTAGAAAAGATGAACACCAAAAGGAAAACTGGAAGCCATTTCCTAGCTTGCCAAGACAGTTGTCTGAACAGATCAGAGTCAGAAATGGCTACTCAGAAATCTCACCAAGTGTCTCATGTTTTAACCTCCCAGGAGGCTGAGCCCTAATCCCAGGAGGTTAAACCCTAACCCTAACTCTAAATTCTAATCCTAACCCTAACCCTAGGGTAATATAATAAAACTAGGAAATTTCAATATCCCTTTGCTATGGACTAGGACATTAGTGGAAGTGGTGTGGTTTCAAAGCAACTCACAGACACACACACACACACACACACACACACACACACACACACATTTCCATACTAAGAAAAAACTGCTTTGACATGTAATTGGAGAAAAATAAAATATTATTTTTAAAAATTAAATTAACTTAATTGAAAAAAATGAACATTCTTTGTATCAGGTCTGGAACACTTTGTTCCTAGGTAGATTGACCTGGGATCTACCTGGGATCCCTTTTGTTTTTTTTTTAATTTATTAAATAAAACATTTCCATAACATAGTATAATAAAAAAAGATGATTTCAGGAAAGGATAATTAGAGCTATGAACTCCTATATTATGTGTGAAGTCCATACATTTATGCTTATAGGTTTTTTGTGTTTTCAGCCTATCTTTTGTGGTGAAGACAATTAGCTATTGTATACCTGATCTACATAGAAATTTTCTACTCTCTTTTGGGAAGGCCCTAGACTTGAACTAAACACAAGTTTTAAGTAATTTTACCCAGAATTCTAGTGTGGGGACACAAAGGGTCAGAGACAAGAAGAAAGACCCTAACCACCTCTCTGTAAAATTTAGTCATTTACCCTAGTGTAGGCAAGCCTACAGCATTCCCCAGATCTCCTGAGCCCAGGAATCTGTTGTTGCTTCTAGGTAGTAGCATTATAAAACTAGGAAATTTCGATGTCCTTTTGCTGTGGGTCAGGACATTCATGGAATTGTGGAGGGGGGGTTCAAAGAACTCCCCCATTTCCATACTATGATAAATTGCTTTAACATGCAATTGAGGGAAAATAAAATATTATTTAAAAAAATTAAATTAACTTACTTGGAAAAAATTTTTTTTTAAATTCTATGTAGCAGGTCTGAAACAGCTTGAGTTAACTTTGTCCCTAGGTAGATTGACCTGGGACCCATCTGTGGCCCCTTTTGTTTTTTGTTTTCCTAAATTATGCAATAAAACAAGCATTTCCATAACATAGTACAACAAAAAAAATGATTGCACATGAAACTGCAAATCTATTATGTACAACTTGTCACTCCTTTTAAATATATAATATGCACATATGTGTGTACATGTGTACACATACACACACACATAGATATATAATTATTCTGTACATCTATTTATCAACTCTTCCTCTGGATGCTGATAGTATCTTTCATCATATGTCCTTTATAGTAAATTTGGGTATTTATGATAGTCCAAATTATTTATCTGCTCAAAGTGGTTCTTAAAATAATACTGCCATTAACATAAACAATGGTCTCTTGGTTCTTCTCATTTTGCTTTTCGTTATTTCACACAGGTTTTTCCATGTTTTTTCTAAGATCATTGAACTCCTCATTTCTCACATATTTAACAGTAGTATACCAGCACAATTAGAAACCACAACTTGTTCAGCCATTCACCAACTGATGGGCACCCCTGGCATTTCTATTTCTTTGCTACCACCAAAAGAGCTGCTATAAATATTCTGGAACACACAGGTTATTTTCCTTTTTTCCCTAATCATCTTTGGAAATAGACCAAGTAGAGGTAGGCAGTTTAATAATTCTTGGGGCATAATTCAAGATTGCTCTCCAGAATACACAATTCCGCCAACAATGGATGTGCCCCAATTTTTCCACTTCCCTTCCAATGTTTGTCACTTTCCCTTTCAATCATTTTTGCCACTTACCAATCATTGGTAGGTGTAAAATGATACCTCAAATGATATTTGTGGTCCCTTTTGGCAAGTGGCATATAAGAAAAAAAATTAGAACTTGAGATCCCAAGAACTTCCTTGAAGACTACTTTTAATCACTTTGTCAATGTTTTATATCTCTGTTTTACCCTTCTAAAGAATGTTTGTTATTGCCTTGGAATCTAATTTTACACAGGGGTTTCTGAAAAGGTTTTTATTAAAGGAATTATTTCTCAGGTCCTGAGTGATCCATTACCCCTAAAACTGGGACACTCTCAGAGATGGACCCTTATAAAGGATGACCATAATTCATGCATAGATATTGCTCATAAAGATTTTGCATAGATGAGATAGTAGGGATATAGCTCATTAGTTATTGCTGTTTTGGTCACTTTTTTCAGTACTAATAGGGCCCAAGATTTTTTTTTCTGTGCCTGTGATATCTTCTCTCTCTTTAGTTACCATGTATATTGTTCACTCAACATCCTCAAAATTGTGTCAGCTACACTGGAATCTCCTCTGTATGTATTTGATGCAATCCAACTACTCTTCTTGTAGTACGTGCGCTCTCTGTCGTGCCATATTAATCTCCTCCATGGGCATATCTGGAACAGTGATCATAGTGTCCAAGAGCAGTGGTTTCACCACCTTGATGGGAAAGAAATTACAATGATTTTTGCAAATCTTTCTCATTGTTCTTATGGCTGTAACTCACCTTCCATTTTCATTCTTGAATGACCATGGGATTATACATAGTAGGTGAATGCTACAGAATCGGTAATTCATAAATTTTTATATTCTTTTTTTAAAAAAATCTTTTAAAGACCACTGGTATCAACATTATTTAAGCTCAGAATGTCTCAAACATTTTCCCATGGAAATGTTTTCGCTGTCTTCTCTAGTTCCACTTTCAATAATTATGGCATATATCTTTTCGCATCTAATTAAGCCAGAGATGAAGAAAGAATAAAAATAAAAAGTGTAATAGTAGAAAAATAAATTGGACCACTTCTAGGTCTGTATTCCATAAAGATCATAAAAATGTACACATTTACACATATACAAAAATACTTGTAACAGTTTTTATTTGAGATGGCAAGGAATTGGAAATTGAGGGGAACACATGAACAAGTTGTGCTAAGTAAACGAAATTTAATATTATTGTGCCATGAGAAATGATGAGCAGGAGAACTTCAGATAAACCTAAAAAGATTTACATGAACTGATGCTGAGTGAACTGAGCAGAAGCAGCACATTGTACACAACAGCAACATTTTTCAATGACCAATTTTGATAGTTGCAAAGATCTAAGACAACTCCAAAAGACTCATGTTGGAAAATTCTATCCACACCAAAAACAGAACTATGGAGTCTGAATGCAAAATATTTTCTATCCTTTTTTGTTTGTTTTGTTTTGTTTTTTCATTCTTGTGATTCTTCCCATTGGTTCTAACTCTTCTTTACAATATGACTAATGTGAAAATATGTTTGATATGGACATATATATATATACACACACACACACTGTCTTGAGGAGGGATAGGGAGAAAATTTAGAACTAAAAATAAATATTTTTGAAATAAATAAATAGATTTCTGAGCTCTTTGAGGTTAGGGATTGTCATTTTTCTTTACTAAATTAGATAAGAGGAATGCTGTGGATATCATGTAACTAGATTTTAGCAAAGCTTTTGATAAATACCTCTTCCTATCCTTATAAAGAAGGTAGAGAGAAATGTATTAGATGGTAATAAAATTAGATGAATTAAGGACTGGATGGCTATCCAAATTCAAAGAGTAATTGCTAATGTTTCAATGTCAATACGACAGGAGGTCTCCACTGGAGCATTCAGGATCATGGAATTTATCCTATTCTGATTAACATTTTTACCAATGACTTAAAGACACAAAACACATGCTCATCAAATTTTCCCATATCTGGGAGAGATAGTTAACATACTGTAGGATAGAGTCAGGATATTAAAAAATCTTGAAAGACTCTAGCATTGGACTGAAACTAAAAAAGATGAAATTCCAATAGGGATAAATATAAAGTTTTATATTTAGCTATTAAAAAAATCAAAATTTACCAATGCAAGATGAAAGGCATGGATAGATAGTAATTATTCTGAAAAAGGTTTGGAGGTTTTAGTGGACTACAAATATGCCAATTGCCCAACAAACTGAGACCAGGCCCCTTCTTCGATTTTGACTAGACCTCACTTACAGAGATAGATTTTTATACATTGAAAATAATTCCTAAAATAAGGCCAATTAATTAAGAACCATACAACATAAGTCAATCTGATTTCTACTTAGAGGAAAGATTAGGGACTTTCCCAAGTTGGAACTGATGAGGTGATAGGTGAGGGGTGGGACCTCAAAATACCGACAGTGCGGGTCGTGCTCGAATGTATTCGACTCAAGCCTTCTTAAAGTCAAAGAAAACAAAGTTTATTAAGTATTCACCTAATTGGGTTACCTCTTAAGGAGACTAAGCATTTATGATGCTTGTATTCACAAGGGGGGCCAAATAGAATCTCAGCTAGACAGAGTCTGAGCTGGATTGAATCTGAGCACTTCATGGAGGCAAGATGGAACTTAAATACAGAAAAGAGTACAGGGGTGGGAGGGGTGGGAGTGGGGGGGCGGGGTCTGGTAGTCTAGAGTGATGGGGGAAGAAGTTCAGGAAGGGCCTTCAAGGAAGATCAAAGGCTGGAAACAACTGGAGGTAATAAACAAACATCAGACCAGGGTGCACCTAGGTGGGAAGCAGGTAGGGCAATCAAGAGATAACCAACAATGGGCACAGATTTGAGGATGAAAGGCCAGATTCTGTGAGGGGATACTGGGAGAGCTCAATCTGCGTATGAAAACTCAGGTTAAGTAAGGAGATTCCAGGGGAGCTCAAAGAAGTTCCTAGAGTCTGAACCCCATCAGAACCAGGAAAGTAAACAGATATAATTCTCTGAATTCAGAAAAAGGGGTGTCTGCTCCCCACGAGTGTCTGTAATCAACCGAAGGAACATGAAAACCCTAACTCAATGATCAACATGGGACCATTTTTCAGATAACACATACAGGTTGCCTGAAGTGTATAATTGTAAGAAAACTCCTTGTCTCAACCTCTAGATTTGACTGGGTTTCTAGTCAACATAACCTTGGTCCTTAAGTTAAGGGTCTCTAAGCAACAGGTAGAGGTGGGGCAGCTTCCCAGCCATTCAGCACTAGGTTCAAACAATGCAATAAGGTTTTCTCCCAGTTCCTACAACTGAATAAAATTTTCTCACTAGACAGAAGTTGAACTAAACCCATAATTGAATAGAAAGTGAACTGAACTAGCTCCAGAAAGGAGTCACAAACGGAGTCAGTGCAGTTCACCCAATTCCCACAATTAACCACTTGCTCTCCTATTTCCCTCAATTCTCACACATTGTTGCTTGAAGTTATTAATAAATTAAAACCTTAAAAACTATAATGTATTACTGATATATTAATTTATTGACAAACATTTTCTACATGTTAGTTGTTAGCCAAAAGTTAAGATTGGTATCATAAAACAAATTACCACAGTATCCTAATTTCTCATTTTCCCTTACTCAACCTCTTTTGGAAGTATTATTTATAATTGAAACAATCCAAAGGTAACCACCTTTCTTAGGGAGGATTGTTGTTGTGGTCTTATGGTTTTCAGTCATGTCTGCCTCTTCATGAACCCATCTTAACAAAAGATACTAGAGTGGTTTGCCATTTTCTTCTCCAGCTCATGAGGAATGAGGAAACTGAGGCAAACAGGGTTAAGTGACTTGCCCAGAGTCACCCAGCTAGTAAGTATCTAACACATAATTTACTCAGGAAGATGAATTTTCTTACTTCAGGTGCAACACTTTATTCACTATACCAACTTGTTTCCCTCTAAGGGAGAAAAGCAATGTTTATTGAGCAACTACTACGCATGTGTCCCCATACCTACTCTTTTACTATTTATTTAAATAACCATATATTTCTGTCTCGCTTAAGTACAAGCCAAAAAAAACCTCATCCTCTCCTTCTTTCCATTAGGCATCAAGTGGAATAGAATCTAGTATCCTATAATTTTTATACTTTTGTTACTGCTTTAAAATAAAACATTTATAACTTCAAAACCATTTTCCCAAAGCTTAGGACTTACAATGTGTGCAGCACTTGAGTTAAAAAACCACATCAGGAGATAACCAACAATGTGGCCTTTGATCCATTTCAGATAAGCTTCAAAACCCTTGAGAAACAGGATCTGAGACAATGGGAGCAAAGAACAACCAAGTACCTGTTCAAATCAAATGCAAACAAGACGGTTCCCTAACAACAATTGACATTTATGTCATACTTTTGAGGTTTACAAAGTACTTTGCATACATTATCTTATTTCAATTCCACAATAACCCTTTGAAGTAGGTACTACTTCAAAGTATAATTATTCCAATTTTACCAGTTAGGAAAGAAGCTCAGAAAAGTTACATAATTAGCCCACAATGACACTCTTCTTTCCAGAACCAGGAACTAGAACCCAAATTTTTGGATTCTAAGACCTAAGCTCTTGTCACTACACTACGATGTTTGTCTTGGGGGGTAAGGTGGGTGGTGGGTGGGAGATTTTGTAAAAATTTTGCAAACATTCATTCTCTTATTCACTGAGACATTTCATGATAGAGCCCAGACAAAACAGAGTCAATATAAGATATAGGTTTCCAAGGTCAACGGCACTTCCACAAAAGATGTATCATGTTGGTTCTTCAATAAAGACTCCCATTGCACTTATGCTCAGGTACTTGAGAAAACATCAGTAGGAACAAAGTTTTTGCACAAATGTGCTTAAAAGAGATGGAGTTTGGGAGCACTTTTAAGTTTTTGAAATGTCTAGAATTGCCTCTTTCCGACTGATGATTTATTAAATTGTAGAATGTGTTCTCATACTGAACTTAAGAGTCATTTAAAAATCTTATGATCAAATGACGCTTTTTTCCCATACAAAGCAGTCTAAAGAGGACCTATAGAGGTTGTCATGACAACCTGTCAAGCTGCAGTTCTGTTACTTTTCTGGGTATGGTTTCTAGAAGAGGGAGAGCAAGTAATTTGGACTGATACTGCAACAGGGGACTGCAATACCAGAAATTGAGTTAATCAACAGCTTACATCCTCTATAATTTCTCTCGCTGGTTATTTAACCTGCCGGGGAGAGATAGGTAGTAAGAAGGCATAAAGGATTTAATTTGAGCTCTCTAAAAATGCAAATACCATTCAATTGCTGGTTCTGCTGGGGAGGAGGTAGCCAAGGGAGGCCATAGGGAGCTGGCCCTGCCTGAACAAGAAACTGTGCTCTCTAAAGGAAGATAAAGACAGATAATTACAGGAGTCAAGTGCATTTATCACGAGATGGTGGTCTAAAATATCTCTAAGTATCACATTTCTCCAGAAATCCTGTGTGATGCACCTGCAGAAACTTCTTTGCTACCAATTCATGCTCTTTAACCTTGACCAGGGAGTCCCAGCCTTAATTTAAAAGCGTCAGCTACGTGGACTGAAAGAAAAGTCCCATGTTCACACTTCTTGCCCTTAGCACCATTTGCTAAAACCAAAATGGAAAGCGTTAGGATACTTCTCTCGAACTGCTAGGCAACATACCCTGAGAACCTACCAACCCACACTTCTGTACAAAAGCCAATTCACTACCACTGACTGGTAGCAACCTTCAAGATCCATTAAACCAACCTGCATTTGAATACACAAATGGGTTCATCTTCCCTTCAGAAGTCTTCATATCACGAGCACTCCTGGATACGGTTCTGTGATAAATTCAGAATTCCCAATATATGTGTTCAAATGTCATCTCTCAGCACCGCTGAACTCACACACCATAGAGGGTGTGTAGTCAGTATTGAAATCCATTTTTTTTTTTTTTACAAAATAAGGTTCACTAATCACCTCAACGCACTTTGAACAATTTCATGCTTTTTCTGCTATATCATTCAAGCCCAAATAGCCTTTTCCACCCCCAAAATATTCTTGTATTTTTCTTCTAAATCTTATGGAAACAGAAACTATAAACCCTACTGGGCATGGAACTTACTTAATTTATCAGTGACCAAAAATCTGACCAATAACAATAATCTCAAGGGTATTATTTTCCATCATAATTAATAACAATTAGCTTAAAAATTCCAAAAGGTTTGAAACAACCGAATCATTTCTGCTGCTGTTGCCAGCAGTTCTGCCTTGCTTTGCTATTTACAGCTGGAATGACACAGATGCAGCAGGAGCAGGGCTAATGAATCCTAGTTCTCTGGAAAATTTTCAATGTTGAGATCATGTTAATGGTTTGTACTGTGGAACAAGTGGCTTTATAAGCAACATGTAACTGACGTTATAGCTTGCGTTTAGGTATAATAAATAGAGTTATTGATTTCTTAATTATAAGAAGATTCCTATATCTTTGGGGATTTATTGGAGGCTATTTGGCATTTTAGGAATTAATTCGAGAGCAAAACTGAATCTGTGGTTTTGCACTAGAGAAGTGATTTGTGAAATTTTTGAAGGGGATGTGAAGAAACTTGGAAAAGAAAAAAGGAAGGAAGGAAAAAAAGAAGGAAGGAAACAAGCACTTCTTAAGTACCTCCTATGTGCCAGGCACTGTGTAAAGCTCTTTACAAAGATTATCTTATTTGATTCTCACAACAACCTTTAGACTCATTTTACAGTTTAGGGAACTGAAGCAGACAGAGGTTAAGTGACTTGCCCAGGATCACACAGCTACTAAGTGAATCTGTATTTGAATTCAGATCTTCCTGCCTCTAATCATAACCTGGTAGCATTTAAGGTAGAAGGTCCTTTCCAGTATAAGCCACAGGAAATTCTGAAGAGTTGATTTACATAAAGAAAAAAGGTTGAATACAAGACTTCTCTCTGTTTAAAACATGTAGTGACTTCTATCGCAAGACCTCTTATTTATCTTAATGTGTTATATAAAACCCAAATGCTAAATCCTGGGTTAATGTGTCATACATGAACCAATTACTTGAACAGATTGACAAATGTACTCATTTTCATAGAAAAAGTCCTGCTCTGACTTAGCTCAGACCTGGGCTAAACTCATAATGCTAGGAGCTCTCTAAGCAGCCTACCTACTATTAGAAATATAAATTCCTCCTCATTTGTCTTTTCTCTTGATTTAATAAAATTGTTTTTGCTACTACATTGTGGCTCCTGTTATCATGGTGCTCCCCAGTTAACCCCAAATTTAGACTTTATATAATTTACATATAGACTTTATATAATTTAGCATAGCAAGCAGGGTCATATGGGCCCCCAGACAGAGGCCATGTCATTGATCAGAGCAAAAAAAAGGGAATGAGAGAGAGGAAACAATATCCCTAATATAGGTAGAAAGAGTTATCTATCTATCTATCTATCTATCTACCTATCTCTACAAATATGTATATATGTATATATAAACATGTAAATATTTATATAAAGCAGCAGATGGTTCAGTGGATAGAGTACCAGACCTGGAGTCAGGAAGACCTGAGTTCAAATTAGACCCTTACTAGTTATGTGACCCTGGGCAAATCATTCAACCTCTACCATCATCCTTTGGAGAAGGAAATAGAAAACCATTCCAGTACCTCTGCCAAGAAAATCCCAAATAGGGTCACAAGGAGTTGAACACAACTGAACAACTAAATTAACAACAGCAAATGTTTATATATGAGTGTACATGCATGTATACATATATATATATATATGTATATGTATGCACAGACGTATACTCGGATGATTCTTTTTAACATAGAGTACTGTGTGTGTGTGCGTGCGTGCGTACGTGTGTGTGTGTGTGTGTGTGTGTGTGTGTGTGTGTGTGTAAGTGGTTATACCTATTGCCTGACCTTATTTAGAGGATGGAATCATCCTACAGATAAGTAAGGTGGTCTAAGAGTTGGAGATGCAAAATAGGAAGTAGAGTTAAAATGAATTCTTTTGGAACTTTTCTATCTGATTAACAGTCTGCTTCAAGCAGAGGCTAAAAGCAGGCAAACAGATGAAACAAGATGTTAAGACTGGGAAAGATCAACAATTAATGCATAAGGAGGAAGTAGAAAGTGCTGCCTGCTGAGCCTAGAGGAAGGAACCAGGAAGCTCCTAAGCCGTGTTTGTAGGGGCAAACATTCCAGGGTTTAGCCCTGTGTAACAGAAATAGCAGCAAAAGTTGGCTCATGGTTTTACACTTTCTTTGCTGTGCAATTGAGTGAATAGATGCTTTTGGAGCCTTTATTTTGCATGTGAAACTACATACCAGCTCTGTTTGGTGAGAAAGGAATAATGCCTCTTTTATTTAGAAAATCACCCTAAAATGAACTTAGGGTACAAATTGAGACAAGTTATTTGGGCATGGTCAATGTAGGGATTTGGTTTTTTATTCATATTTAGTTTTTAAAAGCTTCTGGTTTTCTTTCTTTTTCAATAGATGGGGAGAAATGGGAGAGAAAGTAGATTTTTGTTCATTAAAAAAATAAAGGTCTCTGAGAAACAGAACTTTTTTAAAAAGGAAACTTCCCTGAATCTATCATATGGGATCCTGTGAATAGTTTTCTCCCTCTTCCTTTCTGCTTTGGACAAGTGGGAAGAGAGGGAAAGACTTAAAGCAAAGAATAAGGGGAAAAATTCTCAAGATTTCTTGCACTGGAAACTTTAAAGTCATAACTCTGAGAAGAATGTTTGTTACTCTCTTAAGTTAATAATCCGTATTAATTAGAATTTAGATTTTTTTTCTGTTTCCTCATTAGGAAATAAATCCCTGTAGGTTAATACAGCCAGTCGTTGAAGGATATTACTGAGTTTGCCCACCCCTCCCAAAATTTACTCCACCTAGACCATCTTATCTAGGTGGAATTGTTACTTCAACCAACTAGAAAAACCTTACAAAGAGAATCTAATCTCGGTGAATTCTGGCCCATTGTGTTCTGTTTAGGCTTAGTTGGAGGGATAGGGGGGAGCAGATCCTTTGTCTAGATTGTCCAATTGTCTAGATTGTCTGAAAGTGATCTGGAAATAAGAGTGACACAATTAAAGTTATATTCCCCAGTCCCTCTTTAGAATAGGTCCGTTTCTCATTATAGTATTCATTCTTTCGTTGTTAACCAATCAGAGTTGATTGCCACCTGTCAGGTATACCAGCACTTCAAAGGGTAAATAAGCATCAAGAGACCTCCAGGAGGGGTTTTTGGTTTACAAGAGAAAGCCAAATGACCATCTTTTTACTAATTATTTGCTAGCCATAATTAATAAAATGATTAATTTCTCAGAAATTATGTCTCTCTAACTTTTTATACATCACAACTCAAAAATCTTTTTGAATGTAGATTTCCAAATTGTGATGAAAATGAGTTTAGACTTCCTTAAATGCTATACTATCCTAATAGGGTTTCCTTTTTGTGTACCCCCTCCCCATATTTAAGGTATTAAAATGTGGAAGTTTTATACCAATGTGTCCAGATTAATGAGTGAGAACACTCTCCTCCTGCCCCCTTCTCATTATCCCTCAGAAATCCCTAACTATAGTAGAGACAGAATTTATGGGGCACAAGAGTTTTGTTAAACCCTGTACTGACTATGTTCTGTGTTGTAAAAAATATTCATATTTTGTGACTATAACTCTGTACAAGGCTGGTAAAAATAGTTTATTGTCTTAAAACTGGTTGGGAGTGATTAATGACTGCGATCTTTAAATCCAGGGTAGTGCTCCGCTGAATTAAACTCCCATACACAGAGACCCATACCATTACCAGAGGTTGTAATGATTTTTGTAAATACTGAATCTCACAGATATATACCTAACCTTGTTATGTTAAAAAACTATTTTGGTTTTGAGGAAATACAAAAGACCTTGAAAAGTCTCACTGCCTGTTAGAAAGTCTGTGAAAACTAGCTAACCCTGCAGAATTTTTGGCCTTGGATAGATTTTACAGCCTTATCAGCACTCTCAGAAGAAACATTGCCTTTTACAGGAATGCATGTGCAAAAACAGAAACTTGTCACAAATTTTTGTTTTTAACCAAATATATACAAACTATAGTAAATAAGAAATTGGCTTTTCAGTTTTTCAAACTTTTACCTGTGTTACTTCATGAAAGAGCTACACAGAATACATAAATCATATAAATTATAAATGAATGTATTTAAATAAAAGCCCATCTAAACAATTTCTTTCTGTACAAGGGACCCATAGGGAGGGTAGGAGGAGCAGTGGGGAACCTTACCCACACTCACAGCACCCTAGCACCTTCTCCTCACACATACACACCCTCTCCTTGATCAGTGGAAGGATGGTTATATTATAGCTATCATCTATGAATTATTGATGATTATGAAATCTGTGGACAATGATTGAAAAATTATTGTAAATGTAGTACTACACTCAAAAGTTTTTACTTTTCCTATCTACTAATCAAATGATGTTCAAAAAAGGGAAAATAATGAAATAGCAGACAACTTTCTTACTTTTTTATACCTATGTGTATGTGTGTGTGTTTATATGTATATATGTATATGTTTATCTATCAATGACGTTTTTTGATTACTATGAGACACTGACGGCATAAAAAAAGAATTTCACCCCTAGACTTCTACTCCATGCCAACAAGAAGAAAGACATTCTGAAGTTTGCTTGCCATGGTCTCTACCAAGGGTAACGAACTTATTTTCATTTTAAACCTTCTCTTTTCCCACTTTTATCTTCTGGCTCTCACTGAGACTTGGCTCCCTCCTGATGACATAGCTTCCCTGGCTTCCTTTCCAGCTGCAGTTACACTTTCACTCATTCTCTCAACTCACTCACTGTCTCAAAGTTGAAATTCTCCTTAATCCCCATTGGTACTTCCAAGCTCATCCTCATGTAATCCACCATCACTCAGTAATCTTGACTCCTTTGAGCTCCAAAATTCTGGTAGCTGTTGTCTACAGATCTCCACGGCTCTTCCCTTCTTTGCTCAATGAGGTCCATGTCTGGGTCTTTGTTTTTCTCTCCTCCCAACTCCTGCCCTCATACTAGGACATTTTAATACTCCCTCTAACATCCCCAACCCCTGAAACTCACTTGATCTATCCATTCTCATTAACTATCATCCTATATCTCTCTACTTTTTTAGCTGAACTCCTTGAGAAGGTCATCTACAATGGAGGCCACCATTTTCTCTCCTCTCTAGTCTAGCTTTTGACCTTATCATTCAACTGAATTACCAGTGATCTCTTAATTGCCAAATCCTTTGTTTTTTTCTCAATCCTCATTCTTTTTAACCTCTCTGCAGCCACAATTACCTTCTTCTTGATACCGCCTCTCTCTAGGTTTTTACGACATTGCTCCTCCCTGACTGAACACTCCTCAGTCTCTTTTGCTGAGTCTTTGTCCAGGTTATGTCCACTAACTATGGGTATCCTACAAGGACTCTTTCCTGGTCCCTCTTCTTTCTCTGTACCATTTAGCTTGATAATCTCATTAATGCCTGTGGATTTAGTTATCATCTCTATTCTAATGATTCCCAGATTCACTTATGCAGCCCCACGTACTCTTCTGACCGCCAGTCTTGCATCTCTAACTGCCCATGTGACATCTCATACTGGATATCCTGTAAGACGTCTTAAACTCAATAAGCCAAAAACTGAGCTCATTATCTTTCCCACCAAGTCTTCTGCTTTTTGGAACTTTCCTATTACTGTCAAGGATACTATCATCCTACTAGTTACCCAATCTCATGATCCAAGTGACCTCCTCAACTTCTCATTCTCTCACCATTCATATACTACCTGTTACCAGGTCTTGTATCTACTTTAATAACATCTCTTGTATATGCCTCCTTCTTTCCTTTGACATTGCCACCACCCTGGTGCAAGCCTTCATCACCTTACATCCTGACTATTGCAACAGCCTGCTACTGAGTCATCCTACAAGTCTCTCCCTATTCCAGTCCAGATTTCATTCACTTGTCAGACTGACCTTCCTAAAGTGCAAGACTGACCATTTCACTCCCATCCCCACCCAGTAACCTCCAGCACTTCCTCTGTTTGGTTTTCAAAGCCCTCATTACTTCACACACTCACACACACACACTCACACACACACACACACACACACACACACACACACACACACACACCCCTTTCAAATCTCCTACTTTACTCACCCTCTTGTACTCTGTAATCCAGTGACTCTGAGTGCTGATTGGCACTCTAGAAATTCCATCTCCTTACTCCAGACATTTTGACTAGCTATCTCCCATTCCTGAAATTCTCTCCCTCCTCATCTCTACCAACTGGTTTCTTGGGTTTTCTTCAAGTACAAGCTAAAAATCCTTGTATTGCCAATGGCTCCCCTTTGTTGATTATTTCTGATTTATCTCATATACATTGTTTGTTTATAGCTGTTTCCAGGTTGTCTTCCCCATTACATTGGGAAGTCCTTGACAGCAGAGGTTGACTTCTGCCTTTCTTCATATTCTCAGTGCTTAGTATAGTGCTTGGCACGTAGTGGGTGCTTAACAAATGTTTAATGACAAACTGATATCCCAGGAGCCCCATACCACCAGCACTGCTGCTAAACATTAGGTTCTTCAACCTTGGACCCACAATTACTAGATGTTTGCCCAAGAGAGGTTAATATGAAGCCTTTGAAACCTCAGAGACACTCACAAGTACCTATCTGATTATAAGACAAGCCTTTGCAATTTCTTGTAATATGAGTTAATAATAGCATTTATGCAGCATATAAGATATGCAAAATACTTTACATATATCATCTCATTTTATTTTAATAGTCCTAGGAGGTAATTATTCTTTTTGTCTACATTATACAGATCAAGAAATCTAGGGAGGTGGAGAGTAGTGACTTGCTCAGAGCATAGTAAGAGTATAATAAATGAATGTCAATTAACTAGCATGGTTAAGACCTGAGATAGGATTCAAATTCATGTCTTCCTGACTCCAGATTCATAACTCTATCCTCTATGCCACCTGTTGTTGTTTTAGTCATTTTCCATCACATCTGAGTTTTTGTGATGTCTTTTGGGTTTTCTTGGCAAAAATACTGCAGTGGTTTGTCATTTTCTTCTCCAACTCATTTTACAGATGAGGAAATGGAAGTTAATAGGGCTAAATGACTTGCCCAACGTCACACAGCTTGTAAATGTCTGAGATAGAATTTGAATTCAGATCTTCTTGATTCTAGGCCTGACTCTCTATCCATGTTGCCACTTAGTTGCCCTTCCATGCCATCTAGCTTCTTCTAAACAAGTTTGTATTCATATTCATGTAAAAATAAGAAACAATGATATTAATTTTCTGATTTCTAATTTATAAAATTGTTGTTTGAAAGAGAATGTTTGGAGCAGGAAAAGAGTTGGAAACTCAAAATACATTGTATGACCTCAATAGATACAAAATGGATTTTTGCATGCTTGTCAGGTATTATGTTATAATCATGAGTCTGTTGGTATTAATTTTACTGCTGAAACAATTGTATCTTGCTCTATGATATAAACATTGACATCTCCTATATGATATAGAACCTCTTGAGACTATAAATATAATTTAATCTCAATTTGATCCAGATTTACACTTCTGAGTCCAATAATCCACCACTGCAAGGGAATATGAGAATAGTCTGTGTTGCCTGGCACCTCTAAAAGTTTCAGGCAGGGGTGTGTGAAGTTATTGCAAATAGTTAAATCCTCAGGATAAACATTTACACCTCAGAAATCAGCTACAAATCAGGGCTTAATTTGTTGTTTTGTTAATTGTTTAGACTTGAGAAAGTGATGAGAGGAGGGAATCTTGTCCTAGAACACTAGTGATCAGTCATTCTGTGACTTTCAGGTCTATTTCTGACAGATCTCATTTGATATTATTTTAACCAGATCCCTCTTTCTTCCACAGCAAATTCCCCTGGCCATGGCAGGAGACTTTCATGTTAAATGAGAAATTTTAGTTCACTATTATTACCAGGCATCCCTGCACCTCCAGCAATGAAGATACAGAGGGATGAAAAGCCTCACTGACTACATTTTTACCAACGCCCACTATGCCTACCTTTATTGTTAGTATCCTGCAGCTTATCCTTAGGAACAAAAATCTTTTAGAGACCTTTGTTGGGAATAAGGGGGATGGACTGTAGCCAACAGGAAATTCTGCCAGAGAGATTCTTTATACAAAGAATGGTCTTTCTCTCGTTAAGACCTCATCCAGTCCTATGAATAGGGGAAATAAGGGTTCCCCTTATCTATCGTCATGTGTTATAAAACACCCAAGTGCTAAAATGTGTGACAGCCAGATGCCTCAGAAGATAGAGCACTATGAAGTCATTGTCAGTCATTTCAATTGTGTCCAACTCTTTGTGACCCCAGTTGGAGTTTTCTTAGCAAAGACAGTGGAGTAGTTTGCCATTTCCTTCTCCAGCTCATTTTACAAATGAGGAAACCAAGGTCGACACAATTGAGTGACTTGCCTGGATTCACATAGCTAGGAAGTATCTAAGGCCAGATTTGCACTCATGGAGATGAGTGTTTGACTCCAGGTCCAGAGTTTTATCCACTGTACCGTCTCAATGCAGTTAGGAAGACCTGAGATCTTTATTGGCTGTGTCATCCTGATCAAGTCACTTAATTTCAGTTTCCTCATTTTAAAATGGAGAGAATAACAATTACTTCTCAGGGATTTTGTAAAGATAAAGTGAGATAATATTTACAAAGCATTTTGCACACCTTAAAATGTCATATAAATGACCTTAAAATGTCACATAAATGTGAACTATTATGATCATTAATCAATTTTAATTACATGATTATTATATTATTATAATACGATTTAATTATTATAATTTTTATTTACTTATATTTAATATATTTGTCATGATAATTATATTTATTTATGATAATTATTCATGATAATAACAAGAAGTCATTGGATGATATTTATTACACAAGATCAAAAACTGATCAGAATGGTTTAAGAACTGAATTTCGTGTAACAAGTATTTCTCTGGCCAATTTCTGCAAGGTCTCTCCCCAGATCAAACCCATAATGCTCTGAGCTCCCCAGCCAATCAGCCTGTTCCTCCAGGATTTTATCAGAGTCTCCCGCTGTTAGAAAAATAAGTTTCTCCTCACTTATCTTTTCTGCCACTTTAATAAAATAGTTTTTGCTACTAAATTATGGCTCCTGTGTTCATGGTGTTCCTCATAACCCTGAACTCTATGATATACACCCAGGAATCCTCTCTCTCTCATGCTCCAACTGAACTCAGACCAGCAGTTCCAGGTTGACAAGCCAGCCATAGCAGTTGGTAGCACTCCAGGTGGTAATTGAAAACTGAATATTGTAAGAAATGGCAGATGTCAGCGACCTCAAAAGTGAAATAAGAAGGTATATTCTTATTCCTAAATGAATAGCTGAAGAGTAAGTCCTTGTTCATAAATGGCCACTTTCAGTTTTAGCTTTTACACTATCTATTACAGCCCTTTGGCCAGGTGGAGGATACCAGAGTGAACTCAAATTAGATGGCTATTTTTCTCTCTGTTTCTGACCTGGTATTTTAAGAACTGACTAGGCAATCAGTTTCTCACCTAAAATGACCCATAATCAGAGGGGAAAAAACCTCACTAAAAATAGTTTGAGAAAATAGTATTGATAAAGGGAAAGACTTCAAAGATTTATCAGGGCAGAAACATGTCAAAAATAGGAATCTAGGCTAAACAATTTTCATGAAAATATCGTAGCATTATAGTGATTTCCTAGTTAGGGTAAAAATTTTGTCATATAGGTAATGTGCCAAATAATACCTTTTAAGAACTGATAATAAACAAATTAAAAATGAAAGTGGCTTACAGAGGAGGGGGAGAACTATTATGTGGTTCTTAGGATTAAAGGAGAATAGATTTGGAACTGGAAGGGACCCAAAGAGTCATTAAGTCAAAAAGCTTCATTTTGCAGATGAAGAAAGTGAGACAAAGAGACAATCTTCTTCCAGATCATACAAATAGTGTCTGAGGTGTAATTTTTACCTAGGTCCTTCTGACTCCAAGGCTAGTCCAAAATGGAGGCAGAAATTGTTCCAACCAAGTCAACCCAAAGTTTTCTTTGTTATTACCAAAATTCACACTCCTGGCAGCTTGGTAGCTCAATAGGTCGAGAGCTAGACCTGGAATCAAGAAGACCTGTGTTCAAATTCTGTTTCAGACATTTACTAGTAGTGTGATATTAGGCAAGTCACTTCAACCCTGTGTGCTTCAACTATATTCTTACCTTCTATGGGTCAGTCAGTATTCCCAGGCCTCTTGACCTGAATTAGCAATTCAGACCTTGCATATAATTTACTCATAGGTGGAAAAACCATAGGATCGCTGCTGCCCTTGGGATTCTAATAGTAACCCTGTGAGTGGCTACTATTAACTCTATAGCTCCTGGGCCTCCTCCTGTGAGCTTCCCATGAATACTCTACTTACTAATAGATTAATTAGCTTTTAGCAATGTTATTTACTAAGATGAGGCAGCAAGAAGAATTGACTCAAAATATCCTTACCAAGACTTAGGGTATACTCTTCCACAAACACACAGAGTATTCATGGGAAGAGTGAACTTTAAAGTATTTAAATCAGAGGTTCCCAAAGTGTGTGATACCATCCCTGGGGATCAGTGGAATGATGGGGGGGCAGTAGCAGCCTCAAGTGCAATTGGGAAGCATTGAATAAAAATAAAGGGTTGATGAAAGCATAAGGAAAGAAGAGAAAATAAGAAAATTTTGAAAAACTATTCATACATGCTTCATCTATTGTATAACAGAATTAAAGCTGTAGTGATTACATTATTTTCCAAACAAACACACAAAATGCAAGTTATAACTTATCAGTGATCAAATCTGCTGACAGGTCTTAACAAGCAAGTATTGGCAGGCAAGCTTGTTGAGCATTGTCAGGAAGTCCAGCATGCATCAGCAGGTATACATGTCTGTAATAACTTGTTTATAATACAATCCTATACAGTTACATGACACAATATTTTGTCATCAAAATTTCAATGTAGAAAAATAAAAAATCTACAAATTATTAAATTTAATATGCATCTTTTAAAAAATATTTTACATTTTTTGAAATATGCAAATTTCAAAAAAACATTAAAGGGTTAAAGAAAGGAGATTTCCAGGGGGACACTGAGGTTTTTTTTTTTTGTTTGTTTCTTGAGAAACAAGCCAGTAGGCCAAATAAGTTTGACTACCTTTGATTTAAAATATTATGTAAGTGAAATACTGCATAGGATATGCATGTGTCAAAGAGTGACTCACAACTCCTGATACTTTGAGGGTTGGAAGTCCCCCTTGTCTCGTCAATCAATAAACATTTATTAAGCATCTACTGTGTACCAGACACTGCATTAAGAACTGGAGATATAAAAAGAGGCAAAAGATAGTTCCTGTCCTCAAGGAGCTTACGATCTTCATAAGATCCTCACAAAACTCCCCTTGGGACAGCATCTCCAGCACTCCTCTCTGCCATGTGGGATGATGATCACTCAACCCTCTTCCTCCTTCTATTGACTATTTTTCTGTTTAGCCCCTACTTACTTACTATCTCTAACCCTTATGCAGACAATTCCCCTTAGCCTCTACCATCAGCTACTGCCGTTGCTCCAGTATGTCTCCTAAGATCTTCAGATTCTTTTTGGAGTTGACAAGGCCATTCCCTAAATATATTCATCTTGAGGTTGCTTCTTAGTCACCTATTCAGAAAAGGAAATACAAAAGAGGAAACATAAATCTCAGCTCATGTTTCCCTTATGGGCTCATGAGCACATGGTGGAAGAATGGGACCCCAGCTGCCCCTTTCCCTACCTAGCTCAAAATAGCCTTCCTATTTCAAAGCAGAGAGAGAGAGAGAGAGAGAGAGAGAGAGAGAGAGAGAGGGAGGGAGGGAGAGAGAGAGAGAGAGAGAGAGAGAGAGAGAGAGAATGAGACACAGAGACAGAGAGAGATGGAGACAGAGAGAGAGAAGGAGGAAGAGAAGGAGGCTCTCCCTTTTTGTATATTGTCTTCCAGTTTAACCACCATTTAAAGAGCTCCTCATCAGCTCTTATTGCAAGTCTCTGAGTCATCAACTCTTCAGCTCAGTAGATAATTAATGGACTTTTCATCATGACATAGTGAAAATCTAACAGGAGTGAAAAGATGGAAGTAGGCCCCTCCCTCAGCCTGCCAAGTTTCTTCATGGTAGACTTCTAACTGGACAGGGCATACTGGAGAATGTCTCTATGGATCAATTCACTCACATTACATATATTTTAAAATATTTTTATCTTTTCTTATTCTCAGAATATCTATTTTTGCGTTTATTGGTGATTTTAAAATTTGTTGATTTTCCATCCTTCTTTTGTTGCACATTCAATTTGTTGATTCTTTTTTTGTGCATGAACAGAATTGTTTAAAGATATATTTTCTCCTAAAGACTGCTTTGGCTATTTCCCAAAATTTCAGCATGTTGTCTCATTATCATTTTTTAATAAAAGTATTTATTATTTCAATTAACTGTTCTTTGACTCATTAATTCTTTAGATTACGTTAATTAGTCTCCATATATATCTTATTCAGATATATATGTATTGTCACAGAAACGGATTATAGAGTATATCCTTTTTTGATGTCTTTTTTGGGGATGTTACCTCATTAATATTCTCCTAGTTAATCTTTCTTGAAATATTTTTATTATAATTTTTATTGCATTGTAGTCTATAAAGTATGAACTTAATATTTCTGCATTTGTTTATGAGATTTTTATTTTCTAGTGACAGCACAACTGTGTTATCTCACATGGAGAGTAACTCCCCTCCTTCACCCCCACCACAACCTAGTTACCTCAGCCCCACAAGGATCCATGCACTCATCATACTTGGGACCTCCCTCCAGGCCAGTGTCAAGGCGAGGTCCATTTTCATTTTGTTCTTTGGTTTCAATAGTTCTAGATAGTTTTCTTTTGTGATTTAAACAGCTGTCTATCTATCTATCTATCTATCTATCTATCTATCTATATGTAGGATTTTATCATGATTTTCAAACAGTTCAATGATTCTTAACCTTTTTCTTCATCACTTTTTCTAGAGTTTTGACAGTAGTCACTTTTCTCTAATTTTTCAGACTTCTTTGGCTATTTTATATTCAGGAGACCAGGAAGTGATGTTAGCATCTCATAGTTTTAGTGCCCTGAGCCAATTAGGTCTCAAAGATAGTTTCCACAACTTTTAAGTAAAAATTAGCCTAATTTGCGTTGGAGTGGGAAGGGTAAAGATATTGCTATCACTAGACTACCCAATAGTTGACTCCCCATCACAATGACTCCCTAGCCCAAAATACCCTTTCCCCTATGTGTCTCCTATGCTAGAACATATACTCCTTAAGGGCACTATTTCTCTTTTGTATTTCTGTTTTCAGCACTAAGCAAAGTGTTTGCTGGGTGGTACACACTTAAGATGTTATATTCACTTGTTTATTCATCTTAACAGTCTTTGTTAGGGACATCAAAGCAGAAATCACAATGCTTCAGTTTCTGGTTATTGTGACTTCTTACCTTAGGCAGGATATCTAAGATTACAGTGGTCTCTGAGCTGTGGCTCTCTGTCATAGTCCTAGACTAGTATGCTGAATTAAGGCCTCCCATGGTATCAAATGAGATAGTGAAAATCTAGGCTCTATCTCTTCTCATAATCCTGAACTAGAATGTTGAGCTGGAGACTGTCCTGTCCCTCTTCCATCCCGCAGTCTTTTAGGGGTTAGAGAAGATAGAATCAAGAACTCATGGACTGAGACCAAGAAGTCCACATTCTTTGACTCTTGCCATAGTTTTAAATGAGGCTGTGGAGGAGGAGGATTCAGGAGCCCTTGGTATTGTCACAGAAATGGAGCATAGAACATATCCATTTTTGTTGTCTTTTTCTTTGCGGGGTGGTGATTACCTCACTAATATTTCTCCTAGTTAATCTCTCTTTGCTGATTCTCTGCTTCTTGTAGAACTGTTTTTTCAGCATTCCTAAAGTGGGGCCAGAGGAACTTGGACTTCATTGACACTTTTGACATCACTATTTTGCCAAAAGTATCAATCCCTAATTTCCTTCAAGGTTCATCTCAGATAGCACATTCCTACTGAATATTCTCTCCAACCTGAAGTAATTACTTTGTATCTATGCAGTACATAGAAATCCTGGACTCCTCTCAATCTCTGCTAGAGCTGACAGGTTGTTGTCCCCAAATCCTGCTTACTGCTTCTTCCCTTGGAATTATAAGAATAACCTTAAGACAACGAAAAACACTCCACATGTGACACACATGTACTCTGGGCCTCATTATCTCAGTCCTAATTCCATTGGTAAGTCAGGTCCTCAGAGCAAAATTTCATTTCTCCTCAGAGTCCTAGAGGCAACCCCTATGGATTTGGGCTGACTTTTGCCCAATTAGTTTTCAATTAATTATTAATTATCAATTAATCAATAAACATTTATCAAGCAAATGTACCGGGCATTGTGCTAAGCTATCATTCACAAATCAACATTCAATATATTTCCTCTTATATCAGACTGCCAATGACCATCTCCCTAAAGTCAGTTAATCATTAATACCCCTCAATATCAATTGATTAATTAACATCAATTAGTTTTTACAAAGGGATATTTATTGAGAAAAATGTATCAAGAAGAGAAGTATAAAAACCTCTAAAATACAGGTACCCTCCTCTTCCCAAGCTCAGAACTTGTAGACAGTGGACTCATCTTTAAAGTGATGATTTCAGTATTCCCCTCACTAGGTTCACTCCTGGGTACTTTATGGACAATATATGATTCACTTCCTTGCTTGCAGAACATATGTCTCAGCTGCTGGATTAACGAATAGCTGTATTGGATCTAGTATATCACTCCTTTACCCATGGTTTAGTTGCCATGGCTACTGGCAGACACTGTTCTAAACTTCAGTTGTTGGATCAGTGGTAGAGCGCAAAGTTTTTTTTTTTTAATAAATTTATTTGTTTAACTTTTTACATTCATTTTCACAAGATTTCGGGTTCGAAAATTTTCTCCCCATTTGTCCCCTCCCCCTCCCCAATACACTGAACATTCTAATTACCCATATCACCAATCTGCCCTCTCTTCTTTCATCCCTCCCTTCCCTTACCCCATCTTCTCTTTTGTCCTGTAGGGCCAGATAAATTTCTAT
>CM053769.1:452162788-452219354 GCA_028658325.1 Potorous gilbertii
GTCTGCCCAGCTAGTGCTTGGGGTCTGAGGTTCAAATGCTGCTCCCCAGCCTCAGGGTTTTTGTCGGCAGGCCTGGCTGCTATTCAGGGTAAGATTAAATCAGGTTCTCAGGTGGGGGCAGGGCCGCCTCCCAGGCTCAGGTCCCTCAGGGGGTTTATGCAGAGACCTTTTGTAATGGAGCTGCTGCTGAACTCCTGCCTGCTCTGGGAGCCTCTGGCCACCTGCTGCCTCTGCTGCTGCTTCCTGAGGGGGCCTGAGTCCCGGAGACACCCCGCTCCCCTCTTAGCCAGTCTCTCTCACTGACCTGTGCGTCTGTGGGTGGAGGGACCTTCGTGGCCTCTGGAGATTCTGTCACTGAAGCCTGCTTGGATCTGCTGGCTCCTCTCAGTGCCGTGCCGCCAGGGCAGGGGAGGGCTCCACAGTGCAGTGCTCCACTCCCATCCGGTGCGCGATGGACCTTTGGGATCGGTTTTTCACGGCTCTCTGGAAGGGAAATCTCCTTCACTGTGTTCCTGTGCGGCTTCCACTGTTCCAGAATTTGTCGGGAGTTCTTTTTAGAGGAATTCCATGGGCTGTGGGTTCGGAGCTAGCATAGGTGAGTCTTTCTACTCCACCATCTTGGCTCCACCCCCCAGCTCAAAGTTTTAAACACAAATGTTGAGTATTGTTTTTATGTGCAAGTGGGAAAAAACAAGTACAAGCAATGGAGTATAGAAATCTTACCTGCCCTTAAAGAACATGGAGGGGAAGGGGAAGAGAGAAAAGGGAGAGTGTGACAGAAGGGAAGGCAGTTTGGAGGAAGGGGTATTCTTTTGATCTTTTAAAGCTCAAAAGGTCATATCATGGTCGATTTAGTTTCTAATACCCATTGACCTAAGATGAGAGAATAAAGGAAACAGAGATAGGGAGGAAAGAAAAGTAATTATCACATATGTACAGCCCCATAGCATCGGGGTGGGGAAAGAGGTTCTCTCATTCAGAGGCTTATAGAATTTCTTCTGAAATCAAGGGTAGGGACATTACCAGCATTCATTACAAATTCATCCTACATTTCACAATGTAGGCTCATAAAGTCCCCACTCAGATAGCCAGCAAAATCAAGTGAAAGGTAATAGAGGTTGTGCCCCATCGGCCAGTTCCTGTTTCATGTGGATATTTGTGTGTGTGCTCCACTCTCCCAGTAGACCAGAAGTTCCTTGAGGGCTGAAATTGTTTTCTTTTTTGTTTTTGTAACCCCAGTGTCTATCACAGAGACTTTGACATAGTAGTCACCAAAAGAATGCTTGTCAAAACTAAAAGGGTCAGGCACTGAGCCCCGGCTTTGTAGCTCCTCTAAATGGAATTCTGTCCCAAAATGTTCTCTTTGTTAGCTGATGCCAGCTCCTAGATGAAATCTCAATTATAATCATCTAACTTCTCAGAAACTATGGTAAAGTTGATAGTTATAGCAGCAGGGCTTTGAAGCGATCAAGAAAGAATGTAATTGCATTGAAGACTAATGACATTTTACAAATTACAGTGCACATCCCGAGAGTTCTTCTTGATTCATGACTGCTCCTTAACTCCCAGAGAGCCTCATTAACCACAAACATACTTTCCATCCATTTTTATTCCTGAAAACAAAGTATGCATTTTTTTAGTCACTGGTAAATCTTCATTGAACTATTTATTACAAGGTACAATGATATCAGTGAGAGGACTCTGTAAGTTGGTTTCTAAGGAGTGAGGGTTTCGTAGCTCCAGTAATGGAACTGAGAATAGTTTCTTATTCATTCCAGTCTTCAGTTTTTTTTAAAAAATGTAACATTATTTTGAATTGTGTGACAGTTGTTCCATGAACAAAGTTACATATACCAAGTCTAGTTAGACCATGACAATCATTGCTACAAATGAACACCCGATGAACCCAAAGGCACAAAAAGTACAGGGAGATAAGGTGCTTTCTCTTGCAACAAGTAAAAGGCAAAAACTAAAAGTTCTTTAAAAATTCTTTTGAAATTTCCACTTGGCCTACTTACTCATTATGTTCATCATCAAAAATTTTAGTTTTGAGTTTTCATAACTCAGCTAGCTCCAAGTGAAGTATGAAAATTGTGACTGAACTAACATTTCCCTGACATAACTTATTTCCTTCCAACCACAACATGGGGAGATTTTACCTAAAATAAGGAAAAGATACCCCACCCCCAATGTGGTTGGCCCTGGCTTCCCCGATGATCCAAGTTATGCAAGGGCATAAAAAGACCCTACCCCTCAGAGTTAGTGGATTTTTGAAGACCACACAAGTTACCATGTCCTTATATGGAGACCAAGGGAGCTGTACCCAGAGAAACTCCGCACCACTGGATCCTTGTCATTATCCTTTTTCGTGTTAGGGCAAAATGAACCTCCTTTTGACAGGGAAAAATAAACCATTTGGTTGACTTGGGAGTGCCTCATTTGATACCAACATTGAACTTGAGTTGAGATGGTGCTGGCATCTGAGCTGCACTTCAGGAAAGAATCATCATTAACAAGACACTTTACCAGTTTCTTTGAGATCCAACAGATTAGTTTACAAAGTATCATAGAGGTGAGAAGGAGACATTAAATGGACAAATTTACGACAAAAGATGAATAAGGCAAACTTGGAAAAGAGGCAATGGAAGGAATAAAGTTATGTCAATACTTAATGAAAAGGAAAAATTCCTAATCATACTATTAGAAGAAAACCTGATGCCTCATCCATCGTTCCATACGTATGTGGGATCAAATACATGGATCCCCCTTCAAGGGACTTCTATGGTATACTGACAGAGCAATAAGTGCATATTAGCACAAGCACCCTTTAAACATATTTATGCATTAATCAATAACAACATTCCATATTTACAAGTTGGAATACTCATCAGTGACCATTTGTCAGGAATGTTATAGAGAGGATTCTTGGTCATCTATGAATTGAATTAGATGGCTTCTGAAGTCTTTCTCTTTGTAATCAATTCTCCAAACACATACTGTCTATAGTTTTGGTGAAGCTTTTCTTTATATCTGGGATTTCTTCTTTCCCACATTTCTTAAGATTCTACCCATTTTTCAGGGTCCAAATAAAATTCTGCCCCCACCCCCACCCCCAGGGATGTCTTCCCTGACTTCCTCAGCTCTAAGAGATCTGTCTTCTTTAATTTCTCATAAGATTTTATACCTCTGTGCATCTGTATTACACATATTTTTGTCTTTATTTTAACTTTCTTACTAGATGTAGATCTCTTGAGAACAGGAACAAGACTTATTCATCTTTGTATCTCTTTCAGTGCCTAGCCATGAACAAACTGTTTTGTACAAAGACAAATGCTTGATAAATATTCATTGATTTTAATAGTATAGGATAATTTGACCTAGAAATTAGGCAGGATAACATCATAGCTCACTAAAGCTGTGGGAAGAATTTAAATGATTATCCAACTGTAACTTGTTTTAGGAGATTAAATTTAACTCATTCAATACTTATTCAGTGCCAATTATGTGCAAAGTTCAACATGCACTGGACATTGGGGATAGAAGGATTAAAAAACGGAAGCAATCACTTCTCTCAAGAAACTCACATTCCAGAGGAATGGGACATAGATATATTGCTGAATGATAAATATACAGGCATTCCAATTTAAATAGAAAGAGGAAAAACTCATCCCATCTTCTGCACTGGATTTCAGTGTATCACTAAAAAGTTTTTTTATTGCTATCTTATGTTTTTACACCATCTTCATTTCCCAATATATACCTTCTACCCCTCTACCCCTCACAAAAGCAGTTCTGTATAAAAGAGAGTAAAAGGAGATTATCACCAACAAGTCAACCAAATGCAATATTACATTCAATGATCTATCCCTGTCATATTCCATTTCTGTAGATAGTTGGAGGGAGGGGTCTTCTCATAGTTCTTCTTTGGGGCCAGATTGGTGATTGTAACTTCAAGGCATTCAGTCTGGATGTATTTGTTATTTCTGATGCATCAGCTCATAAAAGCCCATGCTTCTCTATATCCCTTATATTCACTGTATCTTATAGCACAATAATAGTCTGTTATATTCTTGGCTTATAATTCTCTAACTGATGGACTTCTATTTTGATTCTCTCTGACTGCTGTAAGTGCTGCTATACTTCGGTGTACTATGGGGCCTTTCTTAGCCATGGAGCAGTAGTAAGGATTTTTTCAGGCTTTCAGTGCAGTATCTTTACCTTAGAGATGGAGGCCCAGTCATAAAGTAGCATGTTTTATCCCACTGGACTCATCAGCATTATCAGCATCCACATGCATAATGCCAGGCATTGTGTTAAACAGGGGTACAAAGAAAGGCAAATACAATGCTGCCTTTAAAGAGCTTCCCCTTTTCTTTAGGGCAGACTCAATATCTACCACTTCTTGTGGGGTAGAAGGGGTAGGAGATCCTCTGAAAGTCACTGTATTAGTAGTAAGCATGTGCTAATAAATGTTTAACAACCAACTGGGGAGGGGACCGAGCAGGGAGTATATTTTGGGTTTTTTTTCCGTTGTTTTGGAGGCAATAAGGGTTAAGTAACTTGTCTAGGGTCACCTAGCTAGTAAGTATCTGAGGAAAAATTTGAACTCAGGTCCTCCTTACTCTGGGGTTGGTACTCTATTTATTCACTGCACCACCTAGCTTTCCCACAGAACATACTTTTAACGTATCTGCATTTTTATTTTCTCTATCACTTTCTTAAGTCTAGACTAGCAACAAAACAATAGATAAATCTGTGGTTTGTAGTTTGATGATTCCTGAGTTGTAAGTGCTCATACTGAAAATTGAATGATCAGGCTTGCACACATCAAACTTTTGATTATCAGAGAATCTCTTGAGTCTCTTGGTACAAACCTGCAAGTTTGCTTGTGCTCACTATTGCTGTAGGTGCATAGGACTTAGTGTGAAGGGGGTATTGAGTGAATGCTTTAAGTATTAGAGTGATCCATTATTAATTCATAACAATTTTGTCTTGTCCAGGGTTCTGTCTTTTTGCTCCTTTATATTTAACTGCAAGTACTCTATATGAGTACAATGAGAATTTCAATGAAATTGATGACTTTTAATTTCTTGTGATAGACATGAAAGTATTATCACTTTGACTTCCACCTTTAGACAGAATTTCATAATTTATAGACAATCGTAGTCAATAATTTGCAGTGACCAGGTAAAAAATAAGAGCAAAATCAGATTTAAAGTATTTTGTCTTCAAAAGGAAGTTCTTTGAGGCTAATGGAAGAGGAAAGAAATTGAGTTAGTTACTTATTCCACTTAGCCCTAATTACTTTAAGCAGGTCAAAAAACACCTACATTGAGAAGAGTTAGAGATATGAACTAGGTGTGAATAAGGTCTAGAAATTTATATTACATCAAAATAAAGGCTATAAACTAGGTGTGAAAATGTCTTCACCAGTTTAGAAGTTTTTGAAAGTCATTGGATAGGGGCTTCTAAGTAAGATGGCTTCCTGAGCTAGTAGAATGGTTAGCTTGTACAGAAAATCTGCATCAATCCAAATAATGACCAAGATACCCAATGAAAAATCGCAGCTTTAAATGACTTCTTCCACACCAGAATTACACTAAAGTTCAGAGTTTCTACATTAAAGAAAAGTACTCAGGGGAAAAAAAGCAATTCAAATTCCACAGAATCAGTCAAAGTCACAGACCTGGCAGCTTCCATGAAAAATGGGAAGAGATTGTGGGTTGCAATATTCCAAAAGGTGAGCAGTACAGTTTTACAACCAAGAATAATTTATTCTGCATATGAATATAATCCTATGGGGGAAAATGAACCTTTAAAGGAAGAGAGGATTTTCAAGCATTTCTGAGGAAAAGACCAGAGCTGGGTAAGAACTCTGAAATGCAAATAAGGTCCAGAGAATTCGAAAAAGGTAAGTTAATTTGAGCAAATAGAAGGTGCCAGATGATGGTGTAGTGCTAACATTCTAATGGGAGAGAAGAAACAGCAAATTTTTCGGAAACTTAATGTCTTCAAAGGGTACTGAAGGACTTAAATAAGAAAAAACAGAGGTCCTGGGGGTGGATTAGCTTTGTTTTTCAGAGTTTTGAAACAGGAAAGAGAAGTGAAGATAAAAGGACATGAGTGACAAAAGGTAAGAATAAAGAAATGGAACTTGCTTTTTCTCATAGTTAGGGTTTGAGGGAAGAATAAATAAACATGGAGGAGGGGTGGGAGGGCAGCAGATGAACCACACATATAAAATGAGGAAGGAAAAAGGAGAAAGAAGAAAACCTTTACATAGCACCTACTTTATACTAGGCACTGTGCTAAGCATATTTCAAAATAAATATCCTATTTAATCCTCACAACTCTGCATTGAAGGTAGGTCCTATTATCCCCATTTTGCAATTGAAGAAACTAAGGTAAACAGAGGTCGAATGACTTGCCCAGGATCACACAGGGATCTGAAGGATTTGAACTCAGGCCTCCTGACTCCAACCCCAGTGTCCTATATCCACAGTGCCACCAATTGCCTCTAATGGACAAATAAAAGCTGAATTTGGTGTAGATATGTATCAAACTTAAGAGGGAAGGGATGGGTTTAATAGGTAACATAATACTGGGGAGAAATTGGCCACAAGCAAAATAATTTTTCTGATTCTGAAGGGAGGACAAAGAAAAAAAGAGGATAAAAGCCCAGAATATAAAGGGGTGCCTTAGATTGGGGGAATGGCTCAACAAACTGTCATATGTAAATGAAAGTGTTGTACCATAAAAAGTGATGAGATGATTTCTGAGAATTCTGTATAGTATGAACTTATGCTAAGTGAAGAGGACAGAACCAGATGGACAATTTATAGAAACAAAACAGCACCATGAAGAAAAACAACTTGAAAGTCTTAAGAACTCTCTGAAGGCAGACTGAAATATACTTTTTAAAACTTTACTATTCATGTTTGGTTGGGGTTTTTTTTTGTCCCTATTTTTTTTCTTCAATATGACTAATATGGAAATGTTCTGCATGAATATACATGTATAATCTATATTAAGTTGCTTGCTTTCAAAGAGGGAAAAGATTTAAAACTCAAAAATTTAAAAAATGTTAAAAATTGTTTACATGTAACTGAGAAAAAAATAAAAATTAAATGTGAAAAATATGTGAAAAAAAACAACAAAAAACCACTGTTCAATGTCTCCAGAGGAAGGACCCATGATGAAGCATGTTTGCCCACTTCCTTACACAGCTGATAGACTCACTGTACAGAAATAGATGTATTTGGGGACATAGCCACCAGAGATTTTTTTTTTGCTTGACTATAAGATTTCTCCCTACTCTCTTCTCTTTCTCATGTTTTAATAGAAGGGTACAGGGGAGGTAGGATTAGCAATAGCGATGACAAAAGGGTCACTTAAGTTTTTTTAAAAGCAAAAACAAAAAGGGAAGTTCAGAAGGAAGCACAAATAAGTGGATGTTTTGAAATTAATGTATGAAATTTCTATGTGCATTTCAAAAAAAGCAAGTGACAAAAAATGAGATTCACGGTTGATATAGAATTATTTTTTGGCTGGTTTAAGTTCAAAACAATATATTGAAAATATAAAAAGAAAACCATTGAAATAAAGGATGTTGTATAGGATATATTAGACTAATTGAGCAGATCTTGCCATTCCGTGTTTCTTTTGTATAAAATAACAAGCCTATTTCAGAACCTAGCAATCTGAATGCCTGACAATGACTAGAATCATTCCAGCCAAATACTTGAGAAGATATTACTAGCAATGGACAAGAAGAACCCTGACTCTGGCTTCAGTCTCCTTACATTCCCACCCCTGCCTGGAGGAGGATTGTGGGCTTTGGAGGATTGGAGAATTTTGTGATGTGTGTGTGTGTGTGTGTGTGTGTGTGTGTGTGTGTGTGTATAGGGTGCAGGGGTAGTTATGCTGGTGGCAGTCTAGCAGTATTCCTGACATAGTATGCAGCAAGGGTGGCATTGGGAGCTATAGATAAACTGAATAAAACTGAGGAAAGGCAAACTCAGGACTGTACCAGGGACCCAGCAGAAAGTTACACTCAATAGTAACTTCAAGAGTATCCCCACAAAGGGGAAGAAAGGACTTCTAGCAAGCAAGAGCTGAGAATTATGTGTTTGTCCTGCATACTGTCTGATTCTGAACCCAGTTTCTCTTCGACTCTTTATGGACTAGTGGGAGAATATCTTAAACATTTGGGGGTGTAGGGCAGGATGTGCTACATCAAATGTTCTTACTATACCACCTCAGGAAATACCCATTTCTCAAAGTTCATTTCATCTCTAAGTTTATATAGACCAATAATCACGGGAGGGAAGCACACTGGTGAAGGGATGTGAGCTCTGTAGCATTAGGAAAAACCACTCCTCCCTCCATTGAGATTACTCCACAATAAACTGTGCTAAATCAATATGCAACTTTATGGTATTATTACTCACCTATGTGCCCATGTCCAAAAAATAAGTCAGGTAGCAAAACTAAGAATTTAAAAACCCATCTACTCCTATTATTTATGTCTCAAAGAAATTTAACTGTAGAAAAATTGCAGGTTGAATACAAAACGGTCCATTCCACCCTGCCTGCCCCTCCTCCCCCCAAAAAACTCCTTCTGTGCTCTTGGGTTGCTTTGTGGGAATTAAGAGATTTCAGAATAAGAGAAGGAATAATAGCACTCTTCTAGGATTACTTTTGGGGACTGTGTTTAGCCCTAGGTTTAAAAGAGCACACCTATGAAACAGTAGCCAGGATGGAGAAGGGACTTAAATATATGTAATATGGGGAAAGAATGGTGGTATTTAGCACAGGATAAAGAAAACGTAGAGGACAATGACAACTGTCTTCAAATAAGTGGAAAGCTAGATTTATCCTGTGTGACTCCAGAAACTAGAAGTGGGATTAGTGGATCAAATTACAGAAAGGTAGATTATGGCGCTAAAGAGAAATTTTTTCTAAATACACTCGAAACAAGGAGTTACCTAGTGGGGCGTAATGAACATCTTCCCCTTCTACCAAGGCGAGAGATAAATGTTGACTGACCATTTAAGGACTACCATGCAAGAGTCTAGTATTGGGAAAGAAGGACAAGGAGGACCAGAATGAATTCAAAGACATCTGGACTCAATTTTGAGATGACTTGAATTTTGTGATTCTGAGATGATAAGGTATGGTTGAAAAAGGGTGGTTCTAACTAAGCTTAAGTACACATTAGAAGGGAGATGGTTGGCCAAGTCTGCTCACAGATGCAAGACACCCTTACCATATGATACATTGAATCAAGGTCTTGAGGCTTTAACCTATTCACTGTATCTGACATGACTGAGGGTCTGGAGACTGGCTCAGGTGAATCAAGAATTAGAAATTTAGGATATGAACAAATTTGGCATCATTGATGCCAAGTCTTTGAGCTAAGGACCATCCGTACAGGGGAATGTTTCTTAAGAGTCCAGGGAAGGCCATGAAAGCTGGCTCCTCTCTGAAAACAGAGCCTAAGTCAATCATGAATGACCGACTCTCCTCACTTCATCCTCTCAATCTATTTTAAAGCTCAAAAACCTCAATGTAAATTCTGGAGCTGAATGAATTAACATCATCTTTTGCTTTTTTTCCATAAATCATTAACCTAAAACCCTTGTAGATAGGGAGAGTGACTAAAGTATTCTGGAGACATAACTTGCACAAAAGAAGAAAGGTGGGAAGTCAATACTATTATGCTGCTACACCACCACACCACCCTTTTATTCCTTTTCTTACACAGATTTGCTATAGAATCACTTCTTTGGAGTGGCATTTTCCATCAAAAACAGGAATTGAAATGGGTGGGAGAGTTTGATTAATTTTCTTAAGGAAAAGAACACATGAATTCAAAATAAACTATGAATTTAAACTTCATTGGGCAGCTAGGTGGCACAGTGAATAGAATGCCTGACCTAGAAACAGGAAGACATCTTCCCGAGTTCAAAGAAAGCCTAAAACACTTACTGGTTGTGCAATCCTGGGCAAACCACTCAACCTTGTTCGCTCCAGTTCCTCATCTATAAAATGAGCTGCAGAAGGAAATGGCAAACCATGCCAGTAACTTGGCTAAGAAAAACCCAAATGGAGTCAGAAGAATCAGCTGTAACTGAGTCACTGAGACTACTTTAACATTACAAAATTAGTGAAAATTCAATGAAATTTTAGTTCAAGAATTTTTTTAACTGCAAAATTATCCAAGGGCAACTGGGTAGGTTTTCATATTTTCAACATCTGTTCAGCTTGTATCCTTTTCTTGCAATAAACAATAACCTAGAATGCTTCCATATCTCTCTTAGTAACACATTTCCATGAAAGAAAGTGTTGTAAAATAATTCACTTTCTTTTAACTATGATATAATTTTCTTAAGGCTTAATTTAAGTCTTGAGATCTAAGCACCTTGCTAACGAGATTACTTTTTTTAAAAATTGACTCACCACATTCAGTCATGACTTTGAAAGAGACATCTAGAGAAGTCTTATAACTCCCAGAAAGGAAGTTATTTGGTGTAGTTGAGTTCACCAGTACTCACCTTAAGAATAAATTTGTATTCAGCAGATCATATGAGAATTCAGGAGGCAGGGTAACATTCTGTATGACCCCTCAGACTGTTTTTTGAGGGTTTAGCTATAGAAAGTCTGTCATTGCACTTCATTTCTTTCAAAAGACTGGAACAGAGTGGATAGATAGGCCACCCCAAATTCAGTTAAATGTTTTTCCATGCATAGGGGAACAGAGGAACTTTTGAGAGACTAGAGGCCCCCACGGGCAAAATGGTCATATGGCTGTACTTCATTCCTAATGCTTCATTCCTGCAATGAAAGAGCAAAGGAAAAGATGGGACCTTCCTTGAAAAACTAGTTGCAACTAAGGAGATTCTAAAGAAGGGACAGGATAAGTACAACCAGGGACCAAAGTGGATGAGTCTGGTAACAGCTGTGAACCATCACAATGGGAAGCTGACAAGTATTTCTGTGCCAATTTCTAGAAACTCTTCCTCAGTTTTCTCTGAGTGCTTACGTTACCATACCAATTCTACCAAGTATCCCAAACCTGCAGTCTCTTCTCTCTCCATGTTCTGGACATGGAGGGTTAAGGGAAGCTCTGTCATTGTTACTACATTCAAACAAATTAAATGTAAATTGTCTAAGATTATGAATGAGGTTGGTAGATAATGAATGAGAAGGAAAGACCTTAAAATAGGGTTGGGGACTTAGAAAAGAGATAAAAGATTTTCCTATCTTGGTAATTTTGGGACACATTCGAGTCTATATCTCTCAAACTACACAGATCTCAGGACCGGAGGTGCCACATAGGATCTCCAGAGTTTCAGAAGACCAGGCATAAGCCATGGCTTACTTATGAGGTCACTCCCTCACTGGTCAATTAACTGACAACCTATTTTTCTGTAGCTTACTGAAGGTTAAGGAATGGGGTAGGTATGCGTGGCTATAACTTGGACAGCACTAAGAAAAATGAATATAGCCCACAGCACCCATCAATTAGCAAGCTAGTTTATATTTCTTAGACGTTAATGTTATTCTGCAGTGATAACACAAGAAATTGATGGGCAATGGAAGTGCCAAGAGAATTTCTTATAATAAATAAAAAAAGAACTAAGGGAAATTTCAGAAAGACGAGACTTAAAACAACCTGTTCAACATTTTATGCAGAAGGTAAAAAATAATCTAAGTTGTTCAGGATGAACATTAGATATACGCCAAATGCAGAACTCAAACATTTATATACAATTTTTTTGGTGCAAATTGATATGCATGATTAAAATGATCTGTAGCCTGTGAATAAGGAGTCATGAACATATTGAAATAATAGTTTAATAGTTTTGAAGTTTTTGTGTTTTTCTCCCTGTAAAATGGCTTGTACTTCCACAGGTACACAACAGTGAAGAAATAAAGTTTTCAACTTGACATGGTTTATAAAAGATATACTTTTAAACAATTTTTAAACAAATGTTTCCAGAAAGTTAACAGCTAGTAATACTATACATGGCAAACAATTTTCATTGTTTCCTGCCATTTCCTTTTAGATAAAGACATCTTTTCTTTCAACAATTTTTTGTTTATTTAGAGCTAGAAAAAAATGTTTCTCCCTTCTCACACTTTAGGGATACTAATTTCTTCATATAAAACTGCTTTAAGAGAGTTTAAATTGGCAAAAAATTTCCTTTTGTTTCCATTTGTCAGGAATCTGTACAGGGGTGGGGAATGTGAAGCCTCAAGGTCACATAGGGCCTTTTAGGTCCTCAAGTGTGACCCTTTGAGTCCAAACTTCACAAAACAAATCCCCTCGGACTGTAAAACTTGGACTCAGTCAAAAGGCCACACCCAAGGACCTAGAAGGCCCCATATGACCTAGATGTTGCAGGTTCCCCACCCCTAGTATAGACCCTTTAAAGATCACAGAGCTATATCACATCTTTAACTTGGATTTGAAAATATGACAGTATAAAAGAGACCAGCGCACTGACCCCCATGCATATGGACATTCCCTGAACATCCCCCTCCCCAATACTTTTAAGCTTTAAGAAAAAAACATTTCCTTGGTTCCCTTGTAACAGTACAAAGTAACTTCAAGAAGTTATGCGTCTCGAAGGATGCAGGGGGGTAAATCCTGCTGTAATTATTTTTATGACCAACTGCTGGCCCATTTTTGCATGCAAATTCATTAGTCTCCCTTAGGAGCATGGCATTTTAATGGCTTTCTCCTTTCTTTCCCCCAGAAATTCTACATGAAGCAACTCTATTATGAGGTTATCCATAGGCACTGTGGTACCCTAAGTTATGGATGAAAACTGATGATAAATACGTCCTACTCTAGGAAACGAAAGGATTTCAATTATTTTGGATCAGAGTAGAAGAAATGAAAAGCTTACTATTGACTCCTTAGTGGAGCCTCTAGTCCTGTTCTTAAAAAGTTATACCCAAATTCCTTGAGAACAAGGATTGTTTCATTGTTTTCCCCCTACCTTTATATATCTAGCACAGTACCTTGCACATAAGAGTCACTAACAATGCCTGATGATTGAAAACATTGAGGAGCGGCACGCATTACAAGGAAAGCAGAGATTAACAAAAATAATCTCTTAAAATATACTCAGAGGACTTATACTTCATCTACTCTTAACCCCTTTTCAATAATAAACTTATAAAAAAACTGAAGAAAAAGAATATTTTCCATGAAGAACATCATTGCTGCCTTTTGAAATGGTACATACTATCCTCTTCATCAGAAGGAATCACTGTATAAATCAGGGCTGTGTCTAGAAGGATCCTTCTCTAACATCTCAAGAAGAGGCACTGGACAATAATCTCTTTCCCTTCTCTGATTGTAGGTGAAGACAGAATAAATCTTTCTATTCTGAATTTACACAAGCTGCTCCATGGAGCCTGTTCCTTAGCACATTTTCTTCTTTTTTGGTTAGTGGGCAACAAGATTTTCATTTACTTATACTAAGTTAACTTTTTTAAAAATGAGAAAATTAAACATTAAAATAAAGGCAAGCATTTCTATCACTGAAAGTAAACTAATTCAGCATAAAAACATTTCTCTTTTTATGGACTTCCTCATTAGGCTCCTAGGTGTAGAGGGCAGCTTCGAAAAGGGAGAGGGCAAGAGGTAGCAGCACATCTGGATGCAGGGAAAAAAATGACTGAAGAGTGACCCAATTCTGTAAAGCTAACACCTCAGTCCCATCCTTACAGAATGAAATCTCCAAATTTCAAACGAATACTTAATAAGCTTTGGAAAAGAGTAAGGGGCATTTTCATTAGTTTGCTAGGCTCTCCTATGCTTTTCAGATACAGTGAAACTTAATAATCTTAAGGGTTCTATGGACAAACTTCTCTCAGAAAAGAAAAATCTGTCTGTTCTGGCTGAAAGACTAGTAAGTCATTTAATCTGTAGACTGTTTAATAAGCTGATCATATAATAGAAACAGGGTTAATTTATCCTCATTTCCCAAATCATGAAACAATGAAGGGCTGAGCAAACACAGTCCATCCTGAATGACCCACGATGCTGGTGGAAGTACTTGGAACCAGATCACAAGTCACAGAAGACTTGCAGAATAAAAAGGCATGCGTGCTATTATTTTAGGCATGTCCAATTGATTCTGTTTTTAGGTTTCAGGCAGGGATGAGTAAGATACACAGAAAGGGATCACTGAGAAGAATGCTATGGGAGGCTTGTGGTGTTTTGAAGGTAAACTACCCACCCCAAACCACAAAATGTATGGAAAAGTGAGGCTATTTTAAATTGATAAGCTGACGTTTTATATAATAAGAATATTAAAAACAGCAGCAAACAAAACTAACACATCTCATCATCCATGAGTAAAGGGAATTAAAAACGCTAGGTTTATAGATTAACTATAAAACAATTTACAGCCAAAATATCAACAGGCCAATCAAGTATATATTTATAGATATATATACACAATATATTAAAGTTATATAAATTATATGTCTATACAAAGGTCTCATGTGTAGCATAAAAAGCTCCAATGGTCAATTTAATAGAAGTTATAGTTTAAAATATTGTTCATTCAGTAGATTTTTATTTCTTTTCAGATAGCTATTAATATTCCCCAAATGAACATTTTCATCCTGGATAGACTGACAGTCTCTATACTTGTTACCAGAGGTACAACAGATTTATTATTCAGAATTAAATAAAGCCAACTGAATGGGATGTTGGAGCTCATAAGAAATTCTAATTTAATTATTTCTCAGTAAACACTTATTTGCTGTCTTAAAATCAAACATTTCGAATTATCTCTGCAGAAGCACCATTGTGTGTTGTGTACACCTAATGATCACATTTAAATTTAGTTTGATTTGCAAACATTTTCAAAACTTACAGTGTTCCTCAAGCTGTAACAGAAGGTGACAGATGGTGTGAAATAGAGTGAACAAAATTTACTGTTTCATTATAGTATGAGGTGAGCTCTCCCTTCATAGAATGTTGGACACATCCCAGTCCAAAAAACATGCAACTGAGTTTTAAAAAGAAAAAAACTAATCTGCAATCACTTATAAAACTCAATCAATGATTCAGTATACACATAAATTTGGTATTATGGTACCCAAACAATCTCTCCTGCTACAATAATGTCAACTAATGAATTCTGAGAATGCTACATTTTAAACAACCAAAGAGGCCTACACATGTATGATACATAGCAGGGACAAGGCTGTAAAATTCAAACCAAAATATTATGGAGAATTCTTTGTTTATAATGTCAAAAGTTATTCTACAAATGTGCATAAAGCAATTAAATTCTGATAATCAAATTTAAAAAGTCATTACATCTGAATCTTCTTTCTCAACTTCATATGATAAAAAATAGGCCACAAAGTTTCCAAAATCAAAACAATTCTCTGGGTTAATTGCTTAAAATCACATTTTCATTTCATAACATCATGCAGATCATTTGTGTCAGACTCAAATAGAAACGGAGGACAAGAAACCATAGATAATTCCTGCAGGCTATAAGCTGACTTGGAAAACCATAGGCATTATCTATTTCCTATTGTATTTTTATTTGTTTTGTTAAATATTTCCCAATTATATTTTAATCTAGTTCAAGTCACTCTGATGTAGATAACCATCTTGTGATTAGCAAACATTTCTCCATTCTGTTTATAATTCTTGATTTAACACCTTAAAGACCAAGCAGAACGTACTGTGGAAAGAGTGTCATGGGCTCTGGGAGTCTTGAGGAGCTGGATTTTAACTTTGCCTCTGTCACTAACTACCTGTATGGCTTGGACAAGAGGCTTGTTTTGCACTTCAGTTCAATCCTCTGTGAAGAAAGCAAGTTGGCCTACATGGCCTCATGGCCTCTAACAACCCTTTACAGCTCTCATTCTAGGAACCTAAATACTGATGGTTGCAAATTAATAGTTTAAAAAAAAACCAAATAACAACCCTTCTGGTTAAACTCCTAATAGTTAAAAAAGTATTATTTAGAGATTTGTCAAAGTTCACAAGGAAAACAAACTTTTTTAAAAGTCCAAGATTAAAATAAAATGTGAAATTTTTAAATTCAATCACAAACACATATAACAAACACACTTATCAAACAGGCTCTGATGAGTATGCAGCTGTTACAAATGCGACATCACTGATTTTTGTCAAGTTCCAGGTATCTGTCACTACTGTAACCCCACTTTTCCCAATCTCTATTAGCACTCCCCCTCAACCCCTTTAGCATATTATAAAAAAAAGTATAATCTACAGTTAGTGGCAAAATCTTCACAGTAAATTGTTAAAGTGATATTACTGTAGATAGCGTCAGTCAACTGGACCTTGGAAAATTAATTTCACAAAGTTCTGTTCCCCAACAAGCTGCGTGGCACAGAAAGGACAGGCGGCATGAAACGCATGTGTGCCATGAGGCAATGGGATCAGGGACCAGTACTTTGCAGACTTCTCTGAACACACATGTCCACAAGGGGTAAAAGCGTGAGTAGGGGGCCCAGCATCCACATAGAATCCTGCCTCACAGCCAAGCCAAAGGGGAACATATGGTCCTACAGTTCTGCACATTGGGCATTCTCTTTCATTGGCTTCGGTATCACTTCGGTGTCCCCAGTTGTGATAGCCATGCACATGACCACAGCTAAGGTATGCCCACGGCTGCTTCTCTTCTACCACATCTTTTTGGCTGATGCTGGGAAATGCCAATGTGTTCAGTCCAACAGGGCACTGTGGTCGAGCAGCATTGATCTCTTGTCTAAGAGCTTCAATGTGCTTTTGAGTCGGGGTGTGAAAGAGACCATCAGCCGTTCTCCACAGAAGGGTTGCTCCACACAGATCAATGAGGGAGCCATCTTGTAGGATGTTGGTCTCATTTTCAACCTATAATGAGGAAAAGAAGAAAAAAATAAAAATACTGTCAGTGACAAAACTTTAACAAAACACAAACATTCTTACTGAAAAACATAAGGGGAAACAGTTTTGGAAGTAATGTGGATAAAACTTCAATGGAGAGCAAATCTCTTTGGAATTTGTTTTCCATACATCATGAGACATTTTCTAATTCATTATAAGAAGGAATTTTCTAGCAATGGACATACAGTCAGTCAAATTACTTACCATGTGCCAGACATTATACTGAGCACTGGGGATATAAATAAAGGTAAAAAACAAGTCCCTGTCTTAAAGTAGTTAATGTTGTAATGGGGAAGACAAACATATACAGTGTGATTAGAAGGTAATCAATCTCAAAGGGAAGGCATGAGCTGGGAAGGGGTGTGAGAAGCAACTGGGAAAAGGCTCCTGCAGAAGCAGGAATTAAAACTGAATCTTGAAGGAAGCCAGGAAAGCCATGAAGTAGAGGCGTAGAAGAGTATTTCAGATGTGAACAATGACCAGCTAAAAGTTACAAAGTTGGGAGACTAGAGTAAGGTGTTCAAGGTACAACAAATAAGCCAACAGAGCTAAATCACAGACTTCATGGAGGGCAGAGAAGTCTAAGAACACTGAACAATAGGAAGGGACCAGGTTGTGAAGGGCTTTATACGTCAAAATCAAGGGTTTTATATTTGATCCTGGGGGTAAGAGGGATTCATTGGACTACACTGAGTAGGGAGAGAGAGGATATGTTCCAAACAGCTCTTTAGGAAAATCAACCATTCTGGCAGTTGAGGGGAAGATGGATTTGAAATAAAAGGATTATTTTTATATACAAATATTCATCAATAATCTTCATTTTGGAAATAACTGGAGAACAAAACCATCCATATTTCAGTTACGCTGGTCTGAAGCACAAAATCAGATAAGTGAGTGGCAGTGCCAGAAGTCATCAAACAGCCAACATTTATTTATTCACTCGAGCAACAAATATTTACCATGCATTTGTTATACATAAGGCATTGTGTAAGGTTCTATGTGGGGTACAAAGCTAAGTAAGACACAGCTTCCTCTCTTTAAGGCATTTAAGATTTTGTAGGGGAGTTAAAACATTTATAAATATACATAATAAAAGGCAATATATGCTAAGTGCCACAGTAAGGAAAAATAAAGAGAAATCCTACTCTGCTTCCTTCCTTGCTGCCAAGGTTCCCCATCCTTAAAAAACTCTTAAGAATCTACCCTGCCTGACAGCAACTGTTCAGCTAAACACCTTGAAAAAGTTATATGTACTTGGTGCCACTATTTCTATTGTCATTGTCTTCTAATTCTTCCATGATTAGACTGACTTTCCACCCTCAACATTTAACTACTCTACTCTCTCCAAAGTTACCAGAGGTCTCTTAATTGCCAAATCTAATGGGTCTGCTCTCAGTTCTTATCCTTCCTGACCTCCCTCCAACATGTGTCAACGCTGCTCATCTCTCCTCTGGCATACTGTCTCCTCTTGATTTTCATGACTATGTGTTGTCTTAGTTCTCTTTTCTGTTGGTTCCTCATTTTCTTTGCTGATTCTTTAACCATATTACATCCACTTACCAAAAGGTTCTGTCCTGGGTATGTTCTTCATTGATGATCTCATCAGTTTTCAAGGGTTCAATTATCATCTCAATGCAATGATAGATACAGCTATATGTATATTCTGCTCTAGTGTCTCTCTTGGGCTTTGCTTCTGCATCAGCAAATGCCTTATGAACATTCTAAAATGAATGTCCCATAGGTGTGTCAAATGCAACATATCCAAAATAGGACTCATCATCTTTTTCTCTAAACTTCCTTGTTACTGTCAAGGGCACCATCATCCTTCCAGTAATCCAGGTTTCTAGCCTCATTATCATTTATCATCCTTGACTCCTTTCTAAGCTCACATCACAAATACAATCAATAGTTACATTTGGATTTTCTTTATCACATCTTATGCAAATGTCCCCTTTTCTCCACTCACACAGCTACTTTCCTACTAAGATTTTTATTAAACTGTCACCTGGACTATTGCATAACCTTCTAATTGGACTCTCTACTTCAAGTCTCTCTCTACTCCAAAATATCTTCCACAATCCCGTCAAAGTTATTTTCCTAAAGCATGGGTCTGATCCTCTTCAATAACCTTCAGCAGCTCTCTACCACAAAGATCAAACACAAATTACTTTGCTTGGTCCCTTACTATATACCCAGTCTTTGAATCCCCTTCATATGCTATGGCCCATTTCTATTGTACCTGAGATCCTGAAATAATATAACACTTATATCCTGAGCAAGCAGTAGGTCCCAAGGGGGAGGAAACAAAACAGGATGAAGCCCACACAGACATTCCACCTAAAAGTATATAGAGCCTAGTCCTACAACACAAAGTCCAAATAGGAAGTAATGCTGAAGAATGAAAAAACAAAAAAGAATCCCATCACAAAGGACTATTATGGCGACTTGGATATCCAAGACACAAATCCAGAACATAACTTTAAAACTCCTACCTGTGAGAGGAGTATGGGAAGAGGTGGAGTAGATCAGACAATTCCAAGCTCTCAAGATTTTCCACCACAAAACAGATAAAATAGCACCTCAGGATGAATAAAATGCAGGTAAAAATAAAAAAGTATAGGGGCACAATAGGAGTCCTCTTGAGACAATCCGAGATCTAAAGGAAAATTCCAGGTTGTTTGGTTCCTATGAAGACTAAATACTTTTAATCTAGGGTCCACTTAAATAACAAGCAGCAGTTATTGGTGTTAGTTGGGTTGGGAGGCCACCTCCATCCCAGCCACAGGAACTTTTAAACATATTTTAAGTGAGGGGAGTTGGAGAGCTAAGCCAGGGAAGATCAAGGGAACCTCCGTTGACAAGAAGTGCTGCTGTGCTGCATGCAGAAAGCAGCATGGGGAGAGGGTTTGGGGGGAGAGAAAGAACCAGCACACACCTGGAGAGTGCAGAAGCACTGTAGCAGGGACACTGCTGACTGCAGGCATTTACAGTAGGCTGGAGGGTCTTGGTTTGAGTTCAAGGTCAGAGGGGAGACCTGAAGAGGATCTGAGGTCAGAGGTACCTCCTATCGCCTCCATCTCCATCCCAGGACTAAAGGTGATCATAAAAACTAAACTATTACCAAGAAAAGAAATGCACAGGCAAAGGACAAAGAATACAACTATCGAATGTTATTATGGGAATATAGAAGACCAGGGTTCATCTTCAGAGGAGCATACTGAAGAAAAGAAACTATCTTCTACCCCAAAGAGTAAAAAAGACTTAACTATTAAAGAATTTACAGAAGAACTCTAAAGACTTTAAAGTCTTAAAAGAGTTTAAAAAATCAAATGAAATTGAGAAAAAATTTTCAAAAAGAACAATTCAAGATAAACAAGATTATGAAAAGGAAGTCAACCAATTAGAAAAGGAGATCCAGAATCTTAAGGAAGGGAGAAAATGACACCTTGAAAATTAGAATTGGGTAAGGGGAAACCAGCAAAGTTACAAGAGATTGAGAAATAATGAAACAAAATGTAAAGAATAGTGAAACATTTTATAAGAAAAACAAGTGATTGAATAGATCAAGAAGAGAAAACAAGAACAATAAGACTACCTGCACGCTATGATCAAAAAAAAAAGAAGAATCTTAATGCAATAATACAAGAAATAATTCAAGAAAATTGTCCTGAAGCATTTGAACAAGGGGGAAAGGGGAGGGTAGAAATAGAAAAAATCCACTGATCACTTGAAAAAGTTCCTATGAGGAAAACTCATAGGAATATTACAGACAAATTCCCAAACACCTAGTTCAAGGATAAAATATTAAGTGCAACAAGAAAAAAAAAAGATTTAACTGTGACAGTGCTACAATTAGAATGACACAAGACCTAGCAAAGAAGACACTGTAGGATCGCAGGTCTTGGACCACTATATGTCAAACATCAAAAGAACCAGTGTTCCAGCTGAAAATATCATACCCTGCAAAGTTTAGCATGATTCAATATGAAAAAAAAGACGTGATCAACTGTCAGATTTTCAAGACTTTTGTCAAAAAATAAAAACCTGATCTTAAGAGAAGATTTGACATACAAGAGCCAAGAGAAACATAAGGTACATACCAAAGACTGATCACAAAAGATTCAATAAATAAGGACAGATCTTTTAGCTTTTATGTATGTAAAATGTGTATCTAAGATTGTCATTAGCAATTGGCTAATTTGTAAGAAAGATGGAGGCAAACCTGAGTATAATATGACTTTTAAATGCAAAATCATCTAGTAACAGTTAAGAGTAATCTTATACAAATGAGGTGTGAGAGGAAGGACATAGAGGAATTTGATGGGAAGATGGCTGGTAGTTCTTGTAACCTACTTTCATCAGGAATGGGTTCAAGAGGGAACAATACATACACACACATACACACACACACACACACACACACACACACACACACACACAAGTCCTCTAAATTCAGAAGGAATAAAACGGTAAGGAGATAGACAGGGAAGAGAGGATAAGGGAGGGATCCCGGGATGGGGGGGAGGCTAAAGTAATAGAACAAGAATAGGAGGCAATGAATGGGTAGAAATAAACTTAGTGGGATACGAAATGAGACCTGCACAAACATGAAAACAAGGATCAGGTATAGAATTTCTTAGGGAAAGTATATGTCTATACATGTACATATGCATGCATATATGTATGTAGGTGTATGTATATATCTATGTTTTTGTCTATACACATATATCCACATTTAATTGTGGCCTTTGAGGAGGAGGGGGACAAAATTAAAAGTGCACAGCAGAGAACAAAAGAAAACTTATAAGTAAGCAAAGAAAAGATGGACAGCTCTCAACACAACATGTAGTATTTATTATACAGGCTTTCTTGAAATGAAAATTTATTGCTATATATTTTGAATGCTCTCATGTTCTCTGTGCGCATGACATGCTTTCTTTTTTCTTTTCTTTACACTTCAGTTTCAATATTTAAGTTTATAATATATTTCTTTTTCTTTTCTCTATTCTGTGTCAGACTTCTGATGTTTCAGTCTAAAATTAAAAAAAGTAATTGAGATTTTTTAAAAAGTCTTCTAGCTGCAAAGTCTCTCTATGAAAAACATAGCTTGGGCACAAACAACAAGATTCCTGGAATAGAAGAAGCAAGACTTACCAAAACAAAACAAAAGAGCTAAAATTATTTCATAAACGAAATGAGAGGGCTAAAGGAAACAATTAGAAAAGAAATTAGAGCTGTGGAAGAAAGAATTAGAGAATTAATAGCTCAGCCCAAGAAATAAAACTTTACTCAAGAAATAGATTCTTTGAAAATTACGATGGACCAAACAATTTAAGAGCTCTACAAGACTAAAAAAGGAAAAAAAATACTAGAAAAGTGGAAGTGCAAAGTATCTCACATCAAAAACAACTGATTTGAAAAACGGATCGAGAAAAGATGATATAAGAATCACTGCATTATGTGAAAGCCATGAATCAAAAAAAAAAAAAAAAAGATCCCAGACCTCATATTGCAAGATATCATGAAAGAAAAGTGCCCAGATTCTTAGAATCAGAGGGCACAGAGAAAATATAAAGAATCCACTAGTCACTCTCCTTCCCCCCAAAAACTCCAAGATAAAAATGCCCCAGGAATATTATAGGCAAGTCAGAGCTTCCAGGTCAGAGAAAAAAATACTACAAGCAGTCAGCAAGAAAGAACTCAAGCACTGACGAGCCACTGTTAGTATCACACAAGATTTGGAAGTCATGCCTCTAAAGGAGAGGATAACAGAATACAATAATCCAGAAGGCAAACAATATAGGCTTATAACCAAGAATAATATACCTAGCAAAACTAAGTATAATCATATCAGGAGAAAATGGACTTTTAATGAAATGGAGGACTTCTAATCATTCCTAACGCAAAGACTAAAAGCTGTGTAGAAATAGTGAAATAGAAATGCAAAAATCAAGAGAAACATAAAAAGGTGATACCATCCTGTGATGGAGAATTGTCAGCACTGCAAGAGGTGGGCTGCTGTACCTTATCATTTTCTTGTATTAGGAAATCCACTGTGAACTACAAAGATCTGGCACCACCTACCATATGAACCATCCAGATAATCATTGAGATCTGAAACTCAATCCTTTCAAAGAGAGGGGAATGGAAAAAATCTTGGATTTTTGGTTTCTGATCTCTAGTTTGTTTTCTTTTTTCTTTATGGCCATAACTTTGGGATGGCTGTTAATATATGTTGTTATTGTGGTTCTGTGTGTTTCATTTTTCCTTCTTAAATAAAATTTTTCTACCCCCTTCCCCTTTTGTCCTCTTAGTAACCGTCTATGACAGGAAGATTAACCAGGAAAAGTTCTAAAATCACTTGAATAGTGAAAGGTTCCCAAGAAGATCCTTAGGATTTTCCAACAACGAGGTGTTATGTGATAGGGCCACTAACATTCAGAGTTTTCCCCTTCCTCTGCTACTAGGGCTCAGAGGACAAAGCTGACCTCAGAATTTGATTGTCCCAGTAGTTTCAGACTCAAGCTGGGTTTCCCTTACCTGATAAGATTCTGGTCATTACTTCCTGTTTATCTAAGGACATAAAAAGGCTCATCCACATGGAATCAGAGCCGGTCACACTTGGGAAGTGTCTCATCTCCCAATCAAGGGACCATTCCTTGCCCGGTTGACCACACACATTTTTATACTGAGAGAAGGGAGAGGTCATTTCTACCTATGCTAAATATGAAGTCCCTCATTTTTTTCAGCTATGGTCAAGTAAGCTTCCTTTGTTAACTTTTTAAAAGGAATATTTAAAAATATAGAGATATATGCATTTCGTATTTGGAGAAATTCATGTAATCTACACTGGCTGAGTAGAGTTCATGGACATTGGGGCTAATTATTGAGAACCTTGAATGTAAGGCTAAAGCTGTTTAAATTTAAAATAATAGGTTTTAGGAGTACAAGGGACTTTTGATATGATGTAGCTGGACTTCCTTGTTTTACAGATAAGGGAACTCAAGCCCAAAGATGTCAGTTAAGTGTTCTACTTAAAGTCACGCAGGTAGAGATTAGCAGAGGTGTATCACACCCAGTCTTCAATGGTCCTGAATTCACCACTCTACTATCTCTCTTTTCTATGACTTCACTGGGTAAGTAAAAGTAATAGTGGTGGTTAGGGATGGGGCTAAGGGGTATTGATTGGGGAACAACTGAAGATTTTTTGGGTAGGAGAGTGAAATGATTAATGTGACATTTTAGGAAGGTTAATCTAGCAGTGGTGTACAAGATGACACTGAAAGAAGTCAAGTCTAAAGGCAGGTCTAGTCAACAACACAGGCCCGAAGAAAGAAGGGTATGAACAAGAGTGGTGCTAGTGGGCTAATACAGCACAAACCTGGGTTTTAGCCTCAAGATGCTTAGACACAAGACAAAAGAAAGTAAAAGTCACATTACCATTAAGCAACATAAGAACAGAAAGGGCCTTTCCTCTGAGATCACCTCCAATTTTATTTTACATGTACACAGCTGTCTCTGTGTCATCTTCCCCATTGGATGAGCTCCTTGAGGGCTAGGGCTATTTTTGCCTTTCCTCATATCCCTAGCACTCAGCAAAGTGCCTGACACATAGTTTAATAAATGTTTGTTGACTTAGTAAAAAAGGAATACATAAGTGCTTAAAAAAAAAGAACCAAGTTGAAGAAGAAAAAAATTCCTTGCTATCATGACTGACTCTAAAGCCTTTTTGAAAAAGATGAGGCTTGAAATAGATTTTGAAGGAAGAACATGGAATCAGGACTCCTAAGTTTCCTGACATCCCCTACAGTCATCATGAAGGAAGCCACACCTGGAGGAAAGGGCTTTCTTCTCAGTCATGATCAACATCAACTGCTGACCAACTGTCACTGTCTGGCAGGTTAAGTCCAAGAGCACTGGGAATAGTAGGAACTCTCCAAACACTGGCCGCCTTGCTTCCAGCTGAGATGCAACCTGGCAACAATCTCTGCTGTGGATGTTGCTCCCAGTTACTCACCTGCTACATTAACTCCCTCTGGAGGTAGGCACAGTAAGAATCATTAGAATGGCTCCCCTCATATCAAACTGAAAGCTGCCTCTCTAATGTCCACTTGTGCTCCTAGTTCCGCCTTCTGGGGCTAAACAGAAAAAGCCTTTCAAATATCTGGCAGTTAAGAGACAGCAAGGCCCCTTACGTATTCTAATCTTCAAGCTAAGTATCCTCAATTCCATTATCCGAACCACAGTTTAGGATTCCATTCCTCATCTTGGATGGTCCCCTATGAATATGTTCCAGTATGTCACATCTTTCCAAAAATGTGGCACCCAGAACTAAGCACAATATTTTAGAAGTGACATGAATAGGTAGGACTACAGTGATTTAAGCCATTCTGATTCTGGACACTTTTCCTTCCTTAATAATAAAAAGAGCCAACATATCTTCAAGGGAACAGAAGCAAGTATTGGTACAAATACATGTAAAACATTTCTCCCCTCCCACAAAAGAAATTTTATGCCTATTGTCAACATCTGTACAAGAAACATGATTTTTACACTAAGAAAGAATACACAGTAGTGGGCAACATTTGTAAGAAAAGATAAAACACGTTGGCAATTCTGCATAGTTCAATTGTTTTTTTTTTTTGCCAAGCAAACAATGGATAAAAGCTTTGATATCAGGATCCTATATCTATAATTACATAAGACAACAGTGGTTTCAGAATATGAAGTAAAAGAGGCAACTAAAATATACATGTCTTATAAAAATGAAATATCAATACATAAAATTTGGAGTAAGTTAACAAAGGTATTTTAAAATAATTTGGTTAATTTTAGCATACTTAAAAGAGATTTAAACAGATCTATAGTCTTCTGTTAAGTTTCCATAAAGAAATATTATAATTAACCAGATAAATGAAGGCAAAAGTTGAACTATTAAACTACTTGCTGAAGTGGGCCCAAACCTCAAAGTAGCTTCTTATACGTATGTTTCAAAAGACTGCATTCATCAAGTACAGGCTTGCCTCCATACTTCTATCATTTCTGTATGCTGAAAACACACAGATGATGTGTTATTAATATCACTCTCAGTGTGATAAATATATTAAATGCTTTGTGTGGCAACAACACATAGCAAACATCCTACTCAGCAGTAAAGAGCATCTAATTAAATAGGAATGGTTTTACATAGTAAGGATGTTACAGACTGTCTAGTAGTATTCTAATAAACAAAAGTGCTTGAAGTTTAGCAGACCATTTTAGTAAATTTGGCTAACACTAGGATCTTGGAGATCACCAAGCACTTTCCATTTAATCTGTGAACCTATCTGGACTAGATTACAAATGAAAAGTAATACCAGAGATCATCAACCAAATCCCAAACCATCATTCTTATCTGATGGTACAAGCAATAAAAAGGACTCCACAAAGCAAAACAAATTATAGAAACAGTCAGGAGCACCCATTCTTTATGTGTCTTATTTACTGAAGTCCAATGATGCATCTGTACTGCTGGTTTGGAGAGCTCATGAAAGGAGAAAGAACTGATAATATACCAGTATCTGGATATACTTACTGATTCTTAATTTTAATTATTGTAGTTTTTTTGTATCCCTCATCATTAGAAGGAGGCCCAAGTGAGGTTTGAATAATGAGTTGGTTTCTAAATAAGGATCATGGAAAGCTATTCAAGTGACACTGATCTCCTGGCTGTTCCTTGAACATGATAATCCATCCCCTGGATTCCCTGACTTGCCTTCAAGTCACAATTCAAGTCCTACTTTGTTCAAGAAGCCTTTTCTGTTCCTCCTTACCCTTGGGGCCTTCACTCCCAGGTTATCTCCAATTTATCACGCATATAGCTTGATCCTGCCTAGCTGTCTGCATGTTCTATCCTCCGCTAGACTACGAGCCCTTTGAGAGAAGGGACTATCTCTGTCCCCAGAAGGTGGCACAGTGCCTGGCACATAGCAGGTGCTAAAGAGATATTTGAATTGACCTGACTTATCCTTTAATGTAGAAATGAATTAACATTAAAGTGCTAAGATGAAAATTGAAGTGGGTAGTGGTGAACTCATACCAGAGTTGACTAGTGAAAAAAAAATGTTTAGAGCATACCTAACATCATCCAAATTAAAACAAAAACTGGCAGCACCAACAGGAAGCACTAATAATGAGTCATCACCACCTTGTTCCCCACCATACAATTTAGCACATTTTAAGATTAAAGTTTAAAAGTTTTGAAAACGTTCGGATAAAAAATAAAAACCAACACTAGAATATGCTGGGCTCAACAGAGTCACTGATGCAGGGAATATTTATTAAGAACTTAATCAACATGCAAGATCCTATGTGAGGCATCATGAGATATTTAAAACCTGTCTTTGCCCTGAAGGAACACTGGGGAAAACATCACACACACACACACACACACACACACACACACACACACACGTCTAAATACACATTTATGTGTATATACAATGACTATACACACACAGACACATAAATTAATTTTATGGATGGCAAGTAATCATCGTCATTACTCGTTATAGGATAGTATTTTTCTTTAAAATGTAACTCACCAGTTTTCCCCTTTGCTGAGCTGATCTTGTTTCCCGCAGTGTATATACATCTCCACAAACTGAAATTTCACGCCACACTCCCGGTTTGGACTCTTCTGTGAATCCTCCTTTGGGATGCATTACTAGAACACCATTTGTGGTTAGTCCATCCATGTGTCCATCAGGATTCTTCCATTTGGCTGCCTTTTCCTGTATAACATACACATTGGGAAAGTAGACTTTATGGTTCTGTTTAGACAAGATTAGTTTACACAAGTTTAGTTCTTATTTTGTGTCCATGGTTAGAGAGACAGTGACATAAAAAAAAAATAATCAATTTAACCTGAACATTAGAGAAAACAAAGTGGATAAAGGGTTCGTCTAGTGTGTAATCAAATTTCAACTAGTCACTACTTTCATTTTAGGATCTTAAAATCCTTTTTCTTTATTCATTGTAATTTATATCATTATTCTTCACAATTATCTAGGGAGATAGCAAAGTGGGAAGAAAGCAGAAGAAGAAAACTAAGGCACGTAACATTGGTTTAAATTCTTAATTAGTGACAACTGAATTCTTCTTTGATTCTAAAGCTATGATCCTATCACCTATGTCATAATTCTTTCCTTTTACCTATCCCAAAGACCCTTGGTACAAATGCTTTTGATACAATAGGAACTACATAAAAACTTTAGTTATATACAAGAGGAAGTAGGCTGTACTTAATATCTTATTCATTAATATTTAATAATTTCTCTGATATAACTGCTATCTTATATAACCAACCCTTATTACGAGATTCTGCTTGCATATAACCCAAGTAAGTAGTAATAATACTTACTCCAAGAAAGATGTTTTTGGAAGAATCAAATCCTGCTGCAAAAATCCGTGCTGTATATGGTGCATTCCTATCACAGACAATCCTGCAGGCAAACCTGGAGATGGTACTTTGCGTGATCTGGGCTTCATCATTGTTTTGACTGCCAGAAATTGTGTCAGTTACCACGAAGTCTATTGGACTCTCTGTTGATCTTCCCACCTTAAAGAAATGAAATATACCTTATGAGTCATTTATTTTCCATCAGTTTCCTATTCTGACCACCATGTTCAGGTCAAATAAATGAAACATTATTATATAATCCATTTCTCAGATTCTCAAGTTACTTTTAATAATTACAAACTCTACTTCAAAGTAATGTAAGTTATATACATAAACATATATACACCCATATGTACTCTAAAACAACAGCTATTTTTAAGTAATTTTAACTAATTTCAATACAGAGATAAGCTAGCAGATTTTATGGTATTAAAATAGATTTTTAAATAGCATGATGCAGTGGAAAGAGCACTGGATTTAGTTTAGGAAGATCATAGTTAAAATTGCAAGTCTGCTATTTATAATCTAAGTAACACTGGACAAGTCACTTAAATTCTGTGGGCCTCAGTTTCTTCATCAGGAAAATTAAGGGGTTGGGTCATCCTTTCCAACTTCTATCTCTCCTTTTTTAAAGTTAGATGCCAGCTTAAAAATACTGTCTATATTAATGTTACAAACATCAAAGAACAATATAAAAGGATTTTTTAAGGCAGCAATTATTTTTTTAAATATTTGGCTGTTCTAAACTACATAACTTTGAAAAAATATTTCATTTTTTTCAATTTTCATGATTCTTTACCCTCAAAATCAAGTCCAGGAAGGGAAAGAAAGGGAAGGAAGCAAGATACTGCTCAATTAATCAATCAGATCAATCAACAAGACTTTACTAAAGACTCACTCTGTGGGACACAAAATATAATAAATGAAGCAATTCCTACTCAAAAGCTCTGATGGCACCACTTTTATGATGCTCGATACCCAACACAGACCTGGCTTCCTTCCAAATTTTATGTTGTATGAATCTTAATATAAGAAAGCAAAGGCTGACAAAATCTGTTATGGCCCGTTAGCAATTATCATCACCCTACTAGAACTTCGGAGAACTCTCTACATGCCTAAAAAGACAGTCTGTTTCAGAGTAAAAGCAAACAGTAGCTAGACTAATGATCTGCTATTTTAAGTCCAATCTAATGTCTTAGGTTCACTAATCTTTTAATTTTTATTTTATGGAATGAAACAAACATTTCTATAACATAGTACAATAAAAAGATGATTGTACATGAAACTACAAATCTACTATATGCAATTTGCTATTACTTTCAAATACACAACAAAATTATTGTGCAAATTTCTTTTTTTTTAACTTCCCTCCCCCCTCAGAAATGGCTACCATTAGATACACATAGGTGTGTGTGTCTATGTATATATGTATATGTGTAACACATATATACATAGATACACATATATATGTAAAATTATTCTATACATCTATTTATCAGTTCTTTCTCTGGATGCAGACAGTGTCTTTCTTCATATGTTCTTTATGGTCAATTAGGGTATTTATAAGAGACAAAATAACTTATCACAGTGTCTTTCTTCATATGTTCTTTATAGTCAATTTGGGTATTTATAAGAGACAAAATAACTTATCTGTTCAAAGTTATTCTTAAAACAATATTGCTGTTACTGTATATAATGTTCCCATGGTTCTGTTTATTTCACTTTTCATTATTTCATGTAGGTCTTTCCATGTTTTTCTGAAATCACTGAGTTCATCCTTTTTTACAGCACAGTAGTATTCCATCACAATCACATACCACAACTTGTTCAGCCACTCCCCAATTGACAGGCATCCCTACGATTTCCAGTTCTTTGCCACCACCAAGAGAGCTTCTATATACATTCCGGAACACATAGGTTCTTTTCATTTTTCCCTAATCATGTCTGGAAAGAGACCAAGTAGTGGTATTGTTGGATCATGGGGTATATATAATAACTCTTTCAGGCATAATTCCAGAGTGCTCTCCAGAATAACACCACCACCAATGAATTACTGTTCCAGTTTTTCCACATTCTCTCCAACACATGTCACTTTCCCCTTCTATCACTGAAGTCAATCTGGCTTAATGCATTAATCACCTGGAACTGGAAGTCTGGAACATGTATGAATAAGGGCATGAAGAGACCAAGTTATCAGAATTAAATAGTTCTTGTCCAACTGTGTACACTGTTAGTCTGTAAGCTGCCATTCTAGTCTACCCAGAGAAGTTACTTCACTTTATGTGTGAGAAAGCTCACTGTGTGCTGTTTTGCCAGAGCAAAATTCATTTTTTGATCATCTACCTACAAGGCAGTATGGAAAATCCATCTGGAAAACACTTAAGAGCTTGCCCTTTCTTTCAACAATTAAAATCTATGCCACATTACTATTTTAAAGCTAAGTTATAATGTGGCTACATATGAAAGCCATGCTGAGGATGATGCTCCTGTAACTAGATCCTAGGGTCCTGGTGATGAATCCTTAACACACTGACATCAGGGAAGCTTCTATAAAAAAAAGGAGAGCACAGGAGTAGTTTATGTAAGACCTTACTGAAAATTATCCAAGAGTGACACTGTGGCAAAGAGAACAGAGGGCTAACCTGGGAGGCAGGACAAAATAAATTCGAGTTCCATCTCTAACACATACTGAGGCTTTGGGACCATAGACAAATAAGTTAACTCTTCAATGCTCCTGGGCATTTTCAAAAGATTGAAGTGTCAAGACTGCTACTAATCTGCACTGGCAGGAAGGAGGGTATTTTTAACCTGTAAAACTTCCTGCACTGATGAAATCACAGATCTGTACACCCCTTTTCCCTCCTCAAAAAAAAAAAGACTATCCAAATGTATAAAAGGAGACAAATTAAACTTTACAAAAGCATTCTTCAAATTCTATAAAAAAGTATCTATTGCAGCATTTCTTTTTATAGAGATGTTCTTCAGCATATTTTAAACAATTCAATTTACCCTCAAATCAAAGGCAAACTTTAAAAGGTAAAAGAAAAAAGTTTCTCCCAAATTATAGTCAACTTATATATAGGATACAATTATTAAACCCTTCTTATTTCTTTTCTAACCTATTGCTATTGTTGCAACAGCTGTTGCTGCTTCAGAGTAATAAATAACCAATGTGGGAGCCTGGGAGCTGCTAGAATCCCTGCCTGCCACTATTAAGTAGCAGGATAGGGTCTTGGCTCTTCAATAAGAATAGATCAAAACTTGAATTTTCACACGGCAAAATTCTAATCTGTCCTGTATTTAATAATACTGTATAACTAAAAGTATTTATGGTTGCCTAATTAAGAAAATGTAGCAAAGAGATGTTTCTTTGTTGTTTTTTTTTTAATAGCACCAACTTCCAGTTCCACCCTCTCTATTAAAGTACTCTTCACTTCTCTGCTTCATATGCCACTGGATACCTCAGTAAATGGAGGGGGTTTATAGCATCAGAAAGTCATCTGACCAATTTCCTAGATCTCTTTCATTTGTACTTGAGTCCCCTTTCCATATGCTTAATATTTCTAACATTGGGAAGCTCCCAATCCTTTTTCTTCCTGGAGGACCTCACCATTTGACCCAAGCAAGTAATTAATATTGAATACTGATTATGATCATTTCATCTCTCTACTCCATAATACAATGCTGAAATCCAATATCTTCTAGGCAGCTTCTCCTAAATATGAGGGCCTCCCAATAATACCACTTCTGGAAAAAGCATAAGCAGTCTTTGAATTGCTCTTTTATCTCTGTTTTTGATTTTTAAAAGGCTCCATATGTTTATAAATTGTGTAAACTGGGCATTGGCTAAAATAGATAGCTCCAAGCAATAAGAATCTCTATTAACTACAAAATATATGGAATGAACTTTATCAAGAACTCGATCATCAAAAAGCACAAATATTTAAATATTTTTAAAAGAACGAGAAGTTTGAATAAGAAATTGTGAACATTTATTGTGTAGTTTGTCTTCTTAAAAAGTTGGTATTTCATGTTTTTGTTATATATATATATATATATATCTTTCAGTCTTTCTTTACAAACACACACACACACACACTCTTTGACAGTGACAGTAACAAAATCATTCTACCTGTTTGTGTCCCAGTTTGCATCTTTCTATTTTCTTCTGTGCATTAAAAAAAATTTATGCTCTTTTGGAGAGATAAGTTATTAATCACATTACCCCTCCGATCTTAAGTAAATTTCCTCCTTGTAGAAATACGTGTAATACAGCAAATACTCTAAGGTGATCTTGAACCGTGTATAGCACCATCAGGGCATTGATTCATCAGTTAGCACTGAAGCTCCTATCTGAGGTAAGTGTTAAGTATAACCCTTACGAAAGTTGCTGACTCTCAGAAGAGATCTTCAACAATGCGTTCCTGGCCAAAACATAATTCTAAAGGATTTGCAAACCTTAATGATATACCTAATTTGCTAAGAAATTTATTAAACCCATTTCATCCAACATCACTGTTACATTTTCAAGCTTTGATAATAACAAAGATTAAAACTCCTGAATAATAATTACATAGTTTCCTGAACCCTAGCTAGTATGCTATTGTGTTTCTATGTGTTAAAACAGACCACTCTTTTCCAGCTACAGTCAGGCAAGAACTCAGCTCTTGGCAAAACTCCCAACTCCTCTTATGGATTAACAGCTGACAGAAATATCTCAGAACTATCTATGAATCAGTTGAAATTAAAGTTTTTCTTTTAACACCTTTCTTAGCTGTATTCAGAAAACTTTTTTCATTCATGCAGTCTGCTCCATATACCCAGATTCACTACTGGTACAAATTTTTTCAAGACAGGGTCTGTACTATGTTCTTCGCACATAACTTCAATACATATTAGCTAAATTATGTAATGAATGGTTATATGTTACCATTCCATGACTGATATGTACAAGGAGAGCAAACAGAAGCTAATAAAAGATGGGTAACTCCTAAAGAAATCTGAGTTAAGTAGCAAAGTATCTGACTAATCCTATGGCAAAGAGTGCTTGATTTCTAGTCAGAGGACCTGAGTCTGAGTTGGCTCTGACACTGGTTACCACTCTGACCTTGAATTTCAACTATGGGTGTCTCAATTGTTTCATGTATAAAATAAGCAGGTTGGCCTGAATAATCTCATTCCCCTCCAGCTCTAAATCTAATGATAGTGTGTAATTATATTTTTATATCTGCCTTCAGTGACAAAATGTACTGTAAATATAAAGCTTTTGTCTAAAATGTCCAACAATTGCTTAAGTAGCATCCTGAATTCACAAACCTTAAACTTAGTATGAAGCAATTCAAATATATGAGAAATGGAAAATAATCTCTGAAAGCATCCAAAAGAAAAGCAAAATTATGAAGTGTCGGAAAGAATGTCAATTGGAAATAAAGTCAATTATTTAATTTTCTCATTTCTTTTTCTCTTCTTGTTTTGATTGAAAAGGACATTTTTGAAAGTTCATACTACATAAGGAATATTAAAGCAAATTCTTTGTGACAGAGTTTGCTTTCCAATTCTTATTGTCAACTACTCTACTCAAGTGTTTTGTTGACATAAACTTAGCTAGGACAGTCAGTTATATGAAAACTACTCAAATCAAAGCAGTTATTATTCCCTAAAAGATATAAATCATAAATTTTGGAAAGTAGGGCTATCTCTTAGTCTTGTGATTTTTATCAGATCCAGAACAGGTGATATACCTATTGCCAACACAGGCTCAAGGCAGGATCTAGGAGAGAGGCAGGAGGGAGACAGAGAGCCAACCATCCGATGTGATCTTGAGTCATGCCATTATTGAATAGTTTCATTTTTGTTTTGAGATGAAATCCACAATCAAAATTACGGACAAAATTATTTCAGAACCCAAATATTTTGATAATACAAATTATTTTTGGATTATCTATGACTACTTCTACCTTTATACATGAGCATAATTCGACTTCAATTTGAAATTCATATTTCACATCAAAGAAGAAGTGTTGAGAATAAAAAGATACTTAAAATGCTCAAAAACATAAAACATCCATTTTCAAAAATAGTTACCTGAAACATATCAGTATCATCATCATGTGTGTATTCCACCACTACTGTCTGATTTCTTGATAAAGTGTAAGAGATACTGTGTTGACCTTTACAGCTGATCACCTAATTGGAAACAAAATTTTAAAAATACATTTTAATTTCAATTTAAATATGCTTACATGTTAATCAACACCTATTTATTGCCATGCCTAGTATATAATATGCTGTGAATAGGATACAATGAGATTACGATCCAGTGAAGAAATTCAGAGAAGTGGATTTGTACAGACTGCTGGAGAATGAATCAGGAGAAAAATTTACAGTAAGAGATCCCACAACTCTGGTCAATGTTGTGTTCACTTGTGACTTCGGAAGACTTATTTTAGCTAAAGCAGAGTTTAGCAGAAGTTCTTAAAATGTGATCCATGGACCAGCCCTTCAAAGGGTCTGCAAGGGTAAGACCTTTTATAATAAATAATATACCAAGATGCTTATCCATTAAATATTCTTCCCTTTTCCAACTAGCATCTGCATGAGACAGGTTTCTTCATGTTCTACACCCAAAACAACATATCCCAAAAGTAGAAAAATAAATATGAGAATCCAGCAGTCTTCTTTAAAGCCAGAAATTAAAAATATTTGCAAAATAGTTTGTAAAACATTGCCACTCTTCTCAATAATTTTTATTTCTGAAATAATTATTTCTCATAAAATGCTATTTATGTTAGCATATAATGATTATTTTTAAATGAACTGAATTCTTTTAAAATTACCAGTAAACTTCTAAATTACCATTTTTCTAATGTGGCAAATATTGATAGATATCACCCATTTAAAAAAAGCTCTTTGGTTTTAAAAATATAAAGGGGTTCTGAGACTAAAAGGTTTACCAATAGTTTAATGGAATGAGGCATACGTTGTCAGTCATGGCCAATGTATTGACTTTTTTGCCTGACTAGATCTTCTATCTGGAAGGTTTTACCATCTTCTGAGAATTCTTCTTCCATTTGGACTTTGTACCAAATATCTTTTGTGACAGTAGCTATTTCCGTTGGTACATATTGGAAAGAATCTTATAACAAATGAATGGTATACATACTGGTGGAGTATAGTCTAGGAAGGTGCTTGTTTTGCTCTACATTAAATAAATGCCTTGTCAACAAACTAGTGGAATCTCATGTTTTCTTCACCTTTTGACAAACTGTATGACCTGCCAAGATGTGGGGCTGCCACATTATTCTGTAAAAACTTTTCTATTTTCTTTCTTATGTTCTTCATCAAAGATACCTCTGATATACATGCAAATCATCTTCATAAATATTTTGCAGAAAAAGGAAAGCAAACATATGGGGTGGTGGCTATTGGCTGAAATGCAATGTAGTACTGTAGAAAGAGCATTTCTTTTGGAGTCTTAGGTCCTGAGTTCAATTTTCAGCTTTGCTCCTTATTTGCTACCTCTATGATTGTGGGGAAATCACTTTGCCTCCTGGCATATCTGATCTGCTTCACTTGCTATCTTATTTCCTTTGTTTTCTAATTTCATGTCTTTTCTTCCTCTTCATGTAGCACATTAGAGACCATTGTTTTTATCTCTATTGGTAATGATAGATATAATAGTTTGCTACAGTGAGTGGCAGATTATAGACAGTTTTGTAATTTATTTTGATTTTAAGATTAATTTTATAACTAAAACAGAAAACTCAATTAAGATTTGGGAGGTGAATCCAGATAATAGGCTAATTGTGAATACATCAAGGGAAATTTCTGTATCTTCTATTACAAAGACTACAAAAAAAAGGACTATATTTTGACTATCAATAAATTTGTATATAAATGTAAAAGTAAAAACTACAAACAGGGTGTCCCAAAAGTTTTAGCGCCGTTTTAAGCATCTCTGATATCTGCACTAAGATTTTTAGGATACCTTGCATAAATATTGGCTCCAATCAGTATACTAGAGTGAATCCTAGATTTGGAGTCAGAAGATCTATATCTGAATCCTGATATGGTCACTTTGGGTAAATTACTTAAATCTCTTGGTACCTTGCTTCCCAGTGGCATAACAATGAAGAAGTTGGATTAAATTTTCTTTTGGTGATCTATCTCTAATCTTTTGTGAAATTTGAATTTTTACTATTCAAACTTACAATTCAAAAAAATATTTACTATTTTACTATTAACATGGAAAGCATTCAAAAGAATAGACTCAATCAGACCCACATGAAAAAATTAAAATGTGGTGTTTGTGATCCACTCAAGTTTTCACACCCAGAAAGAAGGAGGAGTTTTAAAGCTATTTCAAATACTACAGGAATTAGGAGTAACGATCCTTTCTCTAATATATAGTTTAGCTTACATTAAACTATATATATAAACATTTAAATTATATTTTTAAGCTATACATTGACACTATAGATGTATATAAGCATGAAGTTGCTTGAATCAAAAGGTTAAAGCTTTGCCCTCATGGAACTTACTACTAGAAAATATAATCCGTAAACATATAAATAAATACAAGATAATGTGAAGAGAGAACACTGACAACTTATAAAGGTCAGGAAAGGTTTCAAGTAGAAGGTGGCAACTGAGGAGACCTTGTTTTGAGTCATATTTGCCTTAGGTTCATGGTTGGAATTAAATGAGTTTTTACAATACATTGAAGAGTTCATGAAAGTTCATCAGCAAAGATAAGGAAAGGTTATCCAGGAAGGAGACAGCATTGATTTAGCTGGTTAGAATTTCCTACCCTACACTTGCCATTGTGAAGGTCTTAAAAGAGTCTCTGATTAAAACACATTGGTTCTTAAACTAGAAAACAATGAAAACAGATCAGTGGCTTGAGCTCTATCTAGTCTCTTGAACCAATTAAGTTTTGAGGGTGATTTCAATATCTTTTAAGGAACAGCCTAACAGACGCTACTCCTATGACAGAGATTAAGGATTTTAAGAGGTGAAAATGAGTAGGAGGCAAATTCCTCCATGGGAACAGCATGTACAAAGGTATGGCTATGGAGATGGAATGTCAAATTTGGAGAACAAGGAGGTCATTTTAGAACAAAAGGGGATTAGTATAAAATGTGTCTGGAAAGGTAGACTGGAGACAGATTGTGAAGAGCTTTAAATGACAACCTGAGAGGTCTGTACTTTGTTGTAAAGACTATAAGAGGGAGTCATGGAAACTTATTGGGCAGGAGAGCAAAAAGGTCAGAATAAAGTCTTCTCAGTTTTCAAAGGACAAAATACCAGGTATCAACAATCATATGAAAAACAGCTTAAAATCACTAATGTTCAGAGAAATACAAAATAAAGTAACTGTTAAGATATTACTTCACACCTATGAGACTGGTAAAGTTGACAAAAAAGGAAAATGACAAATGGTGGGTTTGTGGTTCACCAATGAATTCACTAGCTATTCTAGAAAGGAATTTCGAATCATGCTCCAAAAGTTATTAAACTGTGCATACCTTCTGACCAATCTATATTACTGCTGGATCTATACCCCCAAAGATATAAAAGAAAGAGGAAAAGAGGAAAGATCCTTAAGTATAAAACTATCTATAGTAGCTCTATTCATACTAGCCACAAATTGGAAAGGGAGTTCCTATCTTTTGGAGAATAGTTACACAAAATATGGTATATGAATGTAATGGAATATTACCGTGCCATAAGAAATAACAGATCTTTACGAAGTGATGCAGTGAACAAAGAGCAATATATACAATGAAAACATTACACACACCCAGCTATTAAAACTATGATCAATGCAATAATAAACCATGAGACCACAGGACTAAAAAGAAACATACTGCTCACTCCTGACAGAAAGATGATAAGACTTAAAATGCAGAATGAGACATACATTGTTATAAGCGCTTTTTCTTTTTTATTGTTTGTGGGGTGGAGGCAGCAAGAGTAGTGGGACAGAGAGAGCTAATAAATGCTTGTAGGAATAAAAAGAATTTTAAAGTCTTATATTAAGCCAAGGATCTTTAATTAATTAGGTACCTACTTTGATGGAAGCCACAAAATCACATTTACAGTATGCAAAGAATGCAGTACTACATATATTTAAATTATCTGTCAAATTAATTTACATGGAAATAGTGATTATTATTAAATTTTAAATAAACTGATTATACTAAAATTAATTTTACGAAATTTTCCAAATTAAAATTAAAAATGTCAGTCATATGGCAACCAGGTTAACTAAATCAAAACAAAACCTATACACTTCCTATTTTGAAGAAAAATATAAGCATTCATGTGACATAAGTGTTTGAGATGCATTCTGCCTCCAACACAATTAAACAAATCTTTAATAGACCAGTATGGCACTAACTAGCTAAAGGTCTTCATTATTCCTCTTCTGGGTCACAAAAATAAATTTTTAAATGGCCTCCCTGCTTCTAATCTCTTCCTTCTCTAAGTCATTCTTTGGTATGGTGGTTGAAGTAATATTCCTATTATGTAGGTCTGGTCATGCCAGTTCCCTTTTCAAGATCTTGAAGAAACTTTCTATTACCCATAGGATAAATTACAAACTCCTTATTTCTGGCATACCAGAAAAATTGGATGACAGAGAGTTGGCATAGTATTGTGAATAATATCGCTGGAGTTAGAAGAGCAGCTTTGAATTCCACTGCTGATTCATTATCTATGTGAGTATAGAAAAATGAGATTTTTCTGGGCCTCAGTTTCTACATTTGTAAAATGAGGATTATATTTACCTACCACACAGGTAGATCATAAACAAGCACCAGCTATTACCAAATTTACTAGCTATTCCCTGAATTTGTTGAACTTTGTCCTGCTTCTTGTGTGGTCCATTCCCTGTGCCTAAAATGCTGTGTATATCTCTATACATTTAAATCTTTATCTTCCTTTCAAGTTGTGAAACTTTCCCTGGTTATCCCCAATATCCTATCCCTCTCTGACTGACCTCTTACCACAGCCTTTTTAAAGGATTTTAAGTTCCTTTGAAGATTGGGCCTATTTCTTTATCTCTATAACCACAGCACGTAGATTATTTTTTTCACATTTTAAATTTATTGTTACACATTAATTTCTAAAAGACTTTGAGTTCCAGATTTTCTCCCATCTCTCCCCTCCTCCCACCCTGAGATAGCATGCTTCTGATCACCCCTTCCCCAAATCTGCTCTCTCTTTATCTCACCTCCCCCCATTTCCTTCCCCTTTACTTTCTTGTAGGGCAAGATAGATTTCTATATCCCGTTGCCTATATATCTTATTTTCCAGTTGCATGTAAAAACAATTTTTAATATTTGTTTTTAAAAATTTGAGTTGCAAATTCTTTTCCCTTTTCTTTCCTCACCCTCCCTCACTGAGAAGGCAAGCAATTCAATAAAGCTTATATGTGTGTAGTTATGTAAAATATTTCCATAATAGTCATGTTGTGAAAGACTAACTATATCTCCCTCCATCCTGTCCCACCCCCCCCCCCACTAATTCTATTTTCAACTTTGACCTTCTCTTTTCATAACTGTTTTGCTTCAGATTATTCCCTCCCCCAATCTGCCTTCCCTTCTATCATCCCTACCCCCATCCCTTTTCCCCCTTACTTTCCTGTAGGGTAAGAAACCCAATTGGGTGTGTATGTTATTCCCTCCTTAAGCCAAATCTGGTTAAAGTAAGGTTCACTCCTTCCCATTCACCTCCCCACTCTTCCCCTCCATTGTGAAACCTTTTTCTTCTTTTATGTGAGATGATTTACCCCATTCTATTTTTCCCCATCTTTTTCTCTCAATATATTCCTCTCTCACCCCTTAATTTTTTTAGATATCATCTCTTCATATTCAATTCACCCTGTGCCATCTATCTATCTATCTATCTATCTATCCATCTATCCTTCAACTACTCTAATACCAAGTAAGGTCTCATGAGTTACAAATATCATTTTTTCATGTAGGAATGTAAACAGTTAAACTTTAATAAGTCCTTTATGGTTTCTCTTTCCTTTTCAGGCATTTCTTGACTCTTGTATCTGAAAGTCACATTTTCTATTTAGCTCTGCTCTTTTCATGAAGAATGTTTGAAAATACTCTATTTCACTGAATATTTCTTTTTTCCCCTAGAGTACAATTCTGGGTATGCGATTCTTGGTTTTAAAGCTAGGTCCTCTGACCTCCAGAATATCATATTCCTAGCCCTTCAATGCCTTAATGTAAAAACTGCTAGATCTTGTGTTATCCAGATTTTATTTCCAAAATACTTGAATTATTTCTTTCTGGCTGCTTGCAATATTTTCTTCTTGACCTGGAAAATCTGGAATTTGGCATCAATATTACTAATAATCATCATCAATAACAAATAATTATATAATTAAATGATAATAAATTATATAATTAAATAATGATAAACATCAATTAGGAGGTTTCCTTTTGGGATCTCTTTCAGGAGGTGATCAGTGGATTCTTTCAATATCTATTTTACCCTCTGGTTGTGGAATATCAAGGCAGTAGCCCATATGTAGGCTCTTTTTTTAATCATAGTTTTCAGGCATACGAATAATTTTTAAATTATTTTTAAATTTTAATTTAAATTAAATTATGTCTCCTGGATCTATTTTCCAAGTCAATTGTTTTTCCAATGAGATAATTCACAGTCTTCTATTTTTTTCATTCTTTTGGTTGTGTTTTATAATTTCTTGATTTCTTATAAAAATCTTTAGCTTCCATTTACTCCATTGTAATTTTGAAGGAATGATTTTCTTCAGCAAGTTTTTGGCCCTACTTTTCCATTTGGCCAGTTCTGCTTTTTAAGGTCTTCTTCTCACTGGCTTTTTGGATCTCTTTTGCCATTTGAGTTAGTCTATTTTTAAAGGTGTTAATTTCTTCAGCATTTTTGGGGGTTTCCTTCTTGCATCATTCTCATTTCTCTTACCAATTTTTCCTCCACTTGTCTTATTTGATTTTCAAAATACTTTCTGAGCTCTTCCACAGCCTGAGAGAAATCCATACTTTCCTTGGAGGTTTTTGATGCAGGAGCTTTGGCTTTGTTATCTTCTGGTTGTAAGATTCTATACTCTGACTTTTTTTTTCTTTTTGCTCATCTTCCCAGCCAAATACTTGACCTTCTAACTCTTTGTCAAGGCAGTACTCTGCTTCCAGGCGGGTGGGGATAGTGGTGGGAGTTGATGTATTGCCCCAGGCTTTAGGGGCTTTTGTATCAGCTGCTTGATCCTCCACTGTCTGTGGGTCCAGGGCTCCCCGAAGCTACTGCCACCACTGCCAGGAATACCTCCTCCTCTGCCTGGGGTCTGGGGTCAGACCTCAGGTGAAATGTACCCCTCCCCAACTCAGATCTGACAGTTTTCCCACTGACTTTCTATGCTGTCTTTGGCATTTGTAGGTTGAGAAGTCAGGAAACTGCCACAGCTGCCAGCGATTTAGTCCCCTGAAATCTGCTCTGGTCCTGTCTGTGCCAACACAGCCCAGGTTGGACTGAGCTCTACTCCTATTTGTGCTGGCACAGACCATGTCAGACTGTGGTTCACTCCCAGCCCAGTGCAACATATGCTTCCTTTAGACCTTCCAGGCTGTCCTGGAGATGTGCCTCACTCCTTCACTTTGTTGGTTCTGCAGCTCTAGAATTTGGTTAGATTTTTTTTTAACAGGTTTTGCAGGGGTTTGGTTTTACTCCATCTTGCCCCCGCAAAAAAATTATTAATTACACTATACAAAGTGAATGTCAAATTTAAATGAACTGGGAATTTTATTTTAAAACTTAACTCAGAAGTAAGATTTTCAACCTACTCAAATCACTAAATGAAAGATGAATAGATGTTGCACTTTCTGAGTGGTACATTCATTCATCCATCCTCCTTTACCAGTACCATCTTTTAATATAATTCTATTTTCGTTGGCACTTGATTATCACATTAAGTGATAAGCAAGCCTTATGCTACTTTATTTTTAGGTACCAATTTATCTATCAAAACACAGATATTTTATTGTAAAAGCATCTAATCAGGAAGTTAATGAACTTTTGAAGAAATGTACTCCTTACACAAATAGGACTTGGAAATCAAAGCAAAAATCACTTTCAGGTTTTATGATCACTCAAGAATGCAAATATCAGAAGGTAATATAATCTTCCTAAGATTTAGTTTTGATATATTTCCTTTATAAACTCAGGTGATTATTAAAATGCATTACAACTAAGTTAGTGCCTTCTCACCAAATGAAACCATCAAGGGGCTCTCAGACCACACAATGAGAACTGGTTACCTAGAACAATGGTCTACAATTACGTGTCATAGCCTTAACCATAGGGGATAATGGCTTGACCCCAAAGGGAATGTGATCAATCAATCAGTGAGTTGGAAATGGGTAAATCTCACTTTTTCCACTGATGGTAAATGATGGAACTTATCTCCAAAACATCTATCCATCCAGCCATATCCTTATCCCCTCAAATTTTCCAAGTCCACTTTGCTCCCAACACATCCACAATGACAGTACTAAACCTTCAGGGTAATTACAAACTATTTGCTACCTGGACAATCACTACAGTATCTGTGCAAGTCCCAATGGGAAAATTCCACTTTTCCAACATATCTGCCTCTGTCCCCAGATCACCTCATGACTTTGGCAGGTGCCCCTCAGAAGGCAAACTCTGTACTGAGGCAACGAATGGTGGAAAAAAGGCCTGGTACTTTCACTTTTTTGGTTTGAGCAGGATAGAACAAATCACCCAGGAAAAACAGCAATAGATAAACTGAAAGACTGCACACCTCTTAACCTATCTTTCCTCTCAAAAGTCACACATCTTCCAAACTTCCTTCTGACATCTTATGGCAGAGTTACCTAGATTCACACTTTAGTGTCCTCTTTGACTCGTAATTCTCCCTCACCTCATATAACTAATCAGATGCCCAATTTTATCATTTCTACTTCCACTTCTGTCAACTCTGTCTTCTTTTGTCTACTCATATAGCCAACACACTTCAGGCACTAATACCTTCACTACTATAATAGTCTAACTGGTCTCCCTGCCTCAACACTCTCCTCCCCGCCCAACTAATCTATCCTTCACAGTTGCAAAAATAATTTTCATAATGTACAGGTCTGAACAGGTCATTAAATTAATCAACTCCAGTGGCTCGGCTCCCTATATCACTTTGGGATTAAGTGTTATTTCATATTTTCCTTACCTTCTTAAAAATTTTTATTTTTGCAGCATATTTTTGGAATGTATGTGATGATTACTACAGCAGTACATATATGTAATTTACAGACTGGGATTGGACCTGTCATTTCATTATTATAGGGAACTCTTGGAAGAGAAATATCTCTCTACCAATGGAGGTCAGCATGTTTTCTCCACTTTAGAGATTAAGTTGTCCAGAGTCACACAGTAATATTTCTCACAGGCAGCACCTGAACTCAAGTCTTTCTGGATCTAAAACCAGCTTTCTCATGTAACTTAGAAATAATTAAATATATTTAATATTCTTATACACCTTTTGTGAGTTTGTACTACATTTCATCTTGACTAGTAGGAAATTTTTAAAAAAGGTTTGGAGACCACCACTGACATAAGTAACATTCATAATATAGTAGTCATATGGTGAAATGGCTGGAAATCATGTTATGAGGAAAAATTGGTCATTTTTAGTCTGAAGAAATCTTCATGGAGTGGGAAAAGGGGAGGGTGCTTAGAAAAAGTATATATCTATATTCTGATTACTCTTTGAAAAATGCTCCAATTTACTGATAATGATAGAAATGCAAATCAAAACAACTCTGAAGGATCATCTCACAACCAGCAAAATGGCAAAGATGAGAGTGGTTAAAAATTGTCTTATTTTGTAGTGCCTATACAGAGACATGCAGACTTTTACATTGTTGGTAAAGCTGTGAATTTGTCTAGTCATCATAAAAGCAATTTAGAATTGTACATTAAAGAAAGATCATATTATTTGACCGAGAGACCCTACCACTATATATATGCCCTCAAAGAGACTAGAGATGAGGGGAAAATTCATTTGCATCAAAACATTCATTGCATTACTTCTTTGTAGTAGGAAAGACCTGGAGTTATTAGTAATTTTGAAAAAAAATTTAATTTTTAAAAATTTTTTCAGAATTTTAGAGAATTTCTAAATTCTCTACTTCCCCCTACCCTTTCCCCACTCATTAAGAAAAGCAAAAAAACATAATACTCATTATACATATAAAGTTATGTAAATCATATTTCCCCATTAGCCATGTGGCAAGAAAAAAAAGTAAGAAAAAAAGTAAAAAATAAGTACGTATGTATCAATTCTCAAGAATTTATCAGTTTTTTCTCTCTAGAGATGGAGAGCATTTTTCACCATGAGTCTTTCAGATTTGTCTTGGATCTGTCTTGATCAGAGTAGTTAAGTCTCTCACAATTGATTATCAGAATATTACTGTTAGCACATACAGGTCTTCTCACTTCACCTTCCATCAGTTCATGTAAATATTCTCATGTTTCTGGGAGTCCAGAAATCCTCCTTGTCATTTCTTACAGTACAACAGTATCCCATCACAATCATATACCATAACTTGTTCAGCCATTCTCCAACTGATGAACAACCCCCAAGTTTCCCACTCTTTGCCATCACAGAAAGAGTAGTTATAAATATTTTTGTCTATAAGTCCTTTCTCTTTTTCCTTAATCTATTTGGGGTACAGAGTTAATAGCGGTATATTGCTAAGTCAAAGGATACGCTCAGTTTTTTCACCCTTTGGACACTGTTTGAAATTGCTCTCCAGAATAACTAAACCAGTAGTTCACAGAATCCCCCAACATTGCATTATCATACATCTTTTTTTTCACATCCCTTCTAGAATTGATAAGCTCCCTTTTCTGTCATTTTTGTGAAGGTGTCATGTACAACTGCGAAAAGGTACACTCCCTCCCTTTTATTCCCATCCAACTTCCTCCAAGTATCTTATCCAACTTTCCTAAAATCCTATTATCTCTTTAAAGTCCCACTTGTCCACTTATCCTGTTTTTTTTTTGGTCTTGTCTCTTCACCTCATCTTTGCTTTAGACCACCATCTCCCTTAATTCCACTTATTCTTACTCCCCTAATCCCATCCCCTTTCTTAGTCCCTTCCTTTCCTACTTCCTTGTTGGGTAAGGGTGTGTGTGTGTGTGTGTGTGTGTGTGTGTGTGTGTGTGTCCCTCTTTCAACTACTCCAGGACAGTGAAGTTCCATAATTGTCCATTTCCCCCCAATTTTCCCTCCATTATCAAAACATTTTTTGTGCAATTATTTCACACGACATAATCTTCTCCATTCCTCCTTTTCTCCACCTTGCCCCTCTCCTTCCACCACAGGTTTTTCTCCCAGTACATCTCTCTTTGTAATCCTTCTCCTTTCTTTAGAGATCATCTCAACACAACAGTCTCACATCCAGGCCCTTTGCCTAAGTACACTCCTAATTGTCTAAATGATGTTTTTCTTAGGGGTTATATGTAGTATCTTTCCATTTAGAAGTGTAATCAATTTAACCTTAAGTTCTTTATGATTTTTCACTCATGTTTCACTCACTGTTCTTGAGTCTTGTGTTTGAATTACAAATTTTCTATTCAACTCTGGTGATATTTTTATCAGGAATGCTTGCAAGTCTTCCATTTTATTAAATATCTATTTGTTCTCAAAGTATCACACTCAGTTATGCTAAATAAGTTACACTTGGTTGTAATCATAGTTCCTCTGTTGTCTGGAATATATTACAAGCCCTATGCTTTTCATGATGACTGTTCAATCTTGTGAAATCCTAACTGTGGCCCTACAACATCTGAATTATTTCTTTCTGGCTCTTTGCAGTATTTTCTCTTTGATCTGGAAGTTCTAGAATATGGTTATAACATTCCTGAGAGTTTTCATTTTGGGATCTCTTTCAAGAGATGATTGGTAGGTTCTTTCAATTTCTATTTTGTCTTCTGGTTCTAAGATATCTGGGAAGTTTTCTTTCATAATTTTCTTATAATATCTAGGCTCTTTCTGTAATCATGACTTTAGGTAGTCTAATAATTCTAAAATTATCTCAATATATTTTAAGGTCAATTGTTTTTCAAACAAAATATTTCATGTTCTAATTTTAAAATTCTTCTCACTTTTTTTTTGTTTCAGAGTTATTAGCTTCCATCTGATCAATTCCAATCTCTAAGGATTTATTTTGTTCAATGAGTTTTTCTATTTCTTTTTAGTAGCTGGCTTATTCTGCTTTTTAAGTAATTTTTTTCAGTATTTTTGTGCCTCTTTTACCAAGATACATATTAATTCTATTTTGTAATCTTCTTGCATTCATTTACTCTCATTTCTCATCATAATTTTTCCTCTACTGCTCTTAACTTGATTTAAAAAAATTTCTTTTGCTCTCTTTAAAAAAGTCTTTATTTAGCCTTTCTATGAATTCTTGTTGTGTTTGTATCCAATCTGCATCCTTTGAGGCTTTGTTTGAAGATTTTTCAAGTCATTGTCTTCAGAGTGAGTTTGTGCCTTAAGGTTTCTTCTCACTATATATAATAACTTATTATGGTCAGGATACTTATTTGTTATTATTTGTTTGCTCATTTTCCCCAGTCTATTTCATGATCCTGGATTTTATGTTAGAGTTGGGCTCTGCTTACCTGGGGGGAGGGGCATGATAGAGGAACAGATGGGGTGATGTCCCAAATTTCAGGCTTTTACTGTCCCATTGTTTTTAATGTTTTTGTTGTTTCCAAGGTGATGTGACCTAGGGAGAAGCGTGATCAGTGTTCTCTACTGCCTTATGTTCTTGATTTTTACTCAGGTAGGGCCCCTGATCCCTTGCAACCACAAGTGCTTCTCTAGGCCTTTGAATTACTCAGACCTGGGAATGAGCAGTGGATTTGCAAGATAAGAAATGTCATCTGTGGTACAAGGATCTCCCTAACCTCTTTCTGACCAGATGTTTGATTCCCCTTACTGTCTCTGGATACTGAGTTCTCTTTTCTGCTGCTTCTCTTTCCACTTTTACTGCTATCACCAATATTTCCAAGGTCCATAGCTAGTATCATTTTTACAGCACCATGCTCCAGGCCAGCTCCCTGCCCAGGGTCAACAGATCGCTCTTTCTGTCTTCCCAAGTTGTTCTGGGCTAGATAAATGACTCACCTTAACTTTTTGTTGGTTGTGTCACAGAGTTAAATTTGATGTGCTTTTTAAAGCTGTTTAGAAAGAAATGTTAGAAGAGTTTGGGAAAAATGTCCCCCATATTCTGCCATCTTGGCTCCATCCCTGTTACTCAATGATTAAGACGCATTTACTATTGTTTATGCTACTGCAACTTAGGTGTCCATTATTTGGGGAATTAATAGACAAATCATGGTACATATATAGAATATTACTTAATCAATGAAGCATTTATTAATTACTATGTGCAAAGCAATGTGCTAATTAAACACAGTCCCTACTCTCAATAGAAATAGAAAATAAACACAGTCCCTACTCTCAAGAAGCTTATATTCTAATGGGAGAGAAAATATGTAAGGAAGCTTTCAGTATAAATCAGAAAATCCCATGGTCCTAGGGGCTCAAGTGGCAAAGTAGATTTTAATTCTCCTTCTGTAATGTTATTTCCCAAAAATAAAATCATATTGGTTTCTAATGCTAATTTACCAGTGCCAAGGTCTTTGGTGGCAAAAACTTTCTTTTCTGGGTCTTCAGTGACAATGGTTGTGCACCTATAGGAGCAGCTGTCTGGCTGTGCCTTCATAGAGGTTGCTTCCCAAGATAATGGTTGAAGATGTTGGGTTGGAAACATTGCTATTTGCAAAGTTCTTGAGTTCAGAGTGCTAGTCTACTTCCCTCAATGCATGTGGGGAGGTGATATCAAAGTGATGGTGAATTGACTTTCTTGTAACATTCTGCTTCTTGATTCTCCCTCAGGGTGTGTTACTTATCATATTGCAAAAATCAAGGTGTACAAGGAATTCAGAAGGCATAGGAATATTTATATACATTGATACTGAGTGAAATAAGCAGAATCAGGTAAACAATATTTAACAACAGTGTTCATCGGGGTAAAACTCATGATTGTTACTTAATGACCATATAACTGGGTTCTAAAGAAAAACTAAGAAAATGTGCCTCACTAAAGAGGTAGGAGGGGATCATTGTTACTGAAAATTATATACATACTGTCATGTGTAATTGGCCATTATTAGTTTTGTTTAACTGATTCTTTTCATTTCTTTTCAAATCTCCAATAAAAGGGATACTGCATTGAGCAGGGAAAGAATAAGTCATCTATTCTCTAATTCAGCATTATCATAAAACACAACACAAATGTTAGCTAGAATAAGAAATTATTCAACAAAGAATTCAGAAGCTTCTACATTAAAGGATCAGAGGCTTTAGAATATGATATTCTGGAAGGCAAAGGAGCTAAGATTACAACGTAGAATCATCTACTCAGCAAAACTGAGTACAATATTTCAGGGGAAAAAGAAATAGTCAATGAAATAGAAGACATTTAAGAATTCCTGAAGAAAAGACCAGAACTGAACAGAAAATTTGATTTTCAAATACAAGGCTTGAGAGAAGCATAAAAAGATAAAAAAAGAGGAGAAATCATTAGGGATTCAATAAGGTTAAAGTGTTCACATTCCTACATGGGAAGATACTTTTAACTCCTAAGAACTTTATCATTATGGCAGTTAGAAGACATACACATAGATGGATGTGAGTTGACTATATGATGGCATGATACCCAACCCCTCAAAAAAATTAAAGGGTAAGAAAAGGGAGAGGTAGGATAGGGCAAATTATCCCATATAAAGGAGACCACATATGAGATATTACAGTGGAGAGGAAGATCTGGGGGGGTGGGGGGTGCGGAATACTTGAAACTTACTCTCTTCAAAACTGACTCTAAATGGGAATAACATACACACTCAGTTGGACATAGAAATCCATCTTACCATACAGGTTAAGTAGGAGGGAAGGGGTGTAAGAGAAGGGGAAAGGGTGCTGAGAGAAGAGGGAGCAGACTGGGGGAGGTGGTGGTCAAAAACAAAACACATGAGAAGGGACAGGGTGAAAGCAAAATGAGAAAAGAAATAGGAAAAATAGGATGGAGGGAAATAGACTTTTCTAGTGTGAAATATTATAGATATTTCTAGTGTGAAATATAAAGTCAGTTCTGATCTTTTTATCAAGAATGCTTCTTAAAAATCCTCTATTTCATTGAAATGACCACTATTTCCCCTAAAGTACTACATTCAGTTTTGCTGGGTAGGTGATTCTTGGTTTTAATCCAAGCTTCTTTGACCTCTAGATTATCATATTCCAACCCCTCTGATTTCTTAATGCAGAAGCCACTAGATCTTGTTTTATCATGATTATATTCACACAACATTTAAACTGTTTCTTTCTGACTGCTTGCAATATTTTCTCCTTGACCTGGGAGCTCTGGGATTTGGCTACAATAGTCCTAAGAGTTTTTCCTTTTGGGATCTCTTTCAGGAAGTGATCAGTGGATTTTTTCAGTATCTATATTACCCTCTGGTTCTAGAATATCAGGGCTGTTTTCCTTGATAATTTTTTTGAAAGATGATTATCTAGGATCTTTTTTTTATCATATTTTTTAGGTCGTCCAGTATTTTTAAAACTATCTCTCTTGGATCTTTTTCCAGGTCAATTGTTTTTCCAATGATATTTCACATTGTCTACTATTTTTTTCATTCCTTTGGTTTTGTTTTATAATTTTGTGATTTTTCATAAAGTCTTTAGCTTCCACCTGTTCCATTCTAATCCTTAAGGAATTATTTTCTTCAATGAGGCTTCTGGACCTCCTTTTCCATCTAGATAACTCTATAAGGCATTTTTCTCCTCATTGGCTTTTTGGATGTACGCTTGCCAAAAAGACTTATTTTATGGAGAACTAGTATGGGGCAGGCGATTACATGGTGGTCAGAAGAAATGATACAAGGACACTCTCAAGAACTTTGGATTTGATTGTGTGACATGGGAGACACTGGCACAGGACCATTGAGCATGGTGGGCCCACATAAGAAAAGGTGCTGTGCTCTTTAAGCAAAGCAGAATTCAGACAGCACAAACTAAACGCATGATGTGTAAATTTGGAATACCCACCCCAAATATTCATACAGACTATCTGTGCCCAACCCATGGTAGAGCATTCTGAATTCATATGGGTCTGATCAGCCACAATAGGACACACTGAAATTTCACTTTCCAACGGTGATACCACTTTGGTCATCTTCGAAGATGAAGGACCACAACCAACCACATGTACAGCCTATATATCAAATTGCATGCTGACCTGGGGAGAAGGAAAGGGAGGGAGGTAGAGAAAAATTAAAACTTGTGGAAGTGAATGTTGAAAACTAAAAATACATTAACTTCAAAAAATAAAACTTATTTTGTACATCTACATGCAGTAGGGGAGAAAGTATAGACTTTAGTATATTTTAGATCTTTAAAACTGGATATGTTCATGCTGTAATTTTGTGCAATAAGGTTTTTTTAAATTAATTTTTACAGGATTCCACATCACTTATAATGCAACAATCATACAACCACTGAAAATTAAGTATTTGATAGTTTGTTGAACACATTTTGATTAAGAACAGTCAATATAACTTTAGGAAAATCGGAGTCATTTCACATGATGGAAGGCTTTCTGATCACAGTACAGAATACTGAAACGGCCATGACCCAGCAGATGTAGAAAGCATTTGACAAAATTCCACATCAAAAGTTAGCAGCTGGAATAAAAGTCATAAACAAGAAAATTGGAATTGGAATGATAAAACATTGATTGTCAGGAAACAAATGGAAAATTACTAAGTAATGAAGAAATAAGCCATGGCAAAATAAGGCTTAAAGATCAATTCCAGAATTTATGTTGATTTTATTCTTTGTAATAGAAACTACTTTAAACACAGACATTTTAAATTGGTAAACATTACAAAGAGCACTCTAGATGATCAAAGACCTGGCTCACTAGAAACAAAATACTATATATATATAGATAGATAGATAGATACCACATATGTAAATGTGGTTACCTGAACTCAAGAGCAAAGCTATTGGAGTATATAATACTAATCGAAATGGTGAAGTCAAACAGGAGAAAAAAATCTCATAATGAGCTTTCAAAACATAAGCCATTTCATTTGAGGATGAGCAGGAAATACATTTTCCTGAGATAAAATATCTTTCAACCTTATTCAGTCTATAATTTTAGGTGATTATCATTAGATATAGGAAGCAAAACAGATTATCTTGTTCACTCTTTTTGAAAGTAAAATGACAAAAGGCTAATAATAACCTGCACTCTAATGTAATTTGATCAAGCACATCACAGAGACCTGTGATACCAAATAGTCAGCAGTAGTGAGAGTTCCTACAGTTACTGTTGTTTCTAATTGGGTTATCTTGTTGCAAAATACTTAGGTCAATGAGGTGTAACACTTTAGGATTCAACCTTGTGCAAAAAGAAGTAACTTTTGAACAGCTACTGCATTTCCTATTGAGAGTATATTTGAATAAAAACTATCTATAGATAAACATATACTTACATTTCTGTTGGCATAAATATGACGATTTATGATTCAACATAAAAAGTACAAATATTTTCATAGTTCTGATTATTTCTCTCAGAGAACTAAAATATCTACACTAACCTTTTATCTAAGCTATATCTTGCTGAGTCCATACAATTGTCCCAAAAGTAAGTGGAAGTACCTGGGGAAAAGCTATGTATGTGTAAATGCTAAGACGTTTAAAGAATCATTATAAAAAGGCACTTCCAATGTATAGTTGTAGAGGGTGCCAGACATTAAGCATTGGGCCTCAAGAGGCTAAACAAGCCAGGTGTCAACAATTAGAAATTCTCTTAGTCATATAGAGGCAGGAATTGAGGATATCAATGGTAATACCATAAAAGGATACCGCTCTTTAGAAACACATAGCTCATTCATGTTCCAAAATTGACAAAATCAAATAATCAACAAATATTTATTAAGTGTCTACTATTATGTGCAAAGCACTGTTAAGTGCTAGGACTACAAAGAATGGAACAATCACTACTCAAAAGGAGCTCCTATTCTAATGGAAGGCACATATACGTATGGAGGACACATGTAAGTATATGCACAACAAATATAAAGACAATAAGTATAAATGAATGTAAAGTATATAAACAAAAAGCAATTTGGGTAAGATGGCAAGAAAGGTTTTGTGCAGAGAGTGGTACTTTACCTTGCATCCTAGAGAAAGAGAGGGACTCTATGAGACAGAGGTGACAGAGAAGTACATCAGTCACAAGGGATGGCCAGCCAGTCCAAAGGGACATGAAATATAGTGTATGAGGAACACGAAGAGTGGTTTGGCTATATCCCAAATGTAAGAGGCAGAGCAATGTCCAATGAGCCTGGAGGTTCTTGCTATCTGAACAGAATGATAAAACCCAGGTCCTCCATCCCTAATCACAAGGCACACTAAATAAGAATGGAAACACGAGGCTTGTCATAGAAAGTACCATGTTTCCTTAATTGTCTCTTGTCATTATTGGGTATCATGGCTCTTAATTGCTCCTCAATTGTAAAGATGTATTGTTTTATGGTAAATGAAACAATTCACAGGATGAAAGCAAAGGGGTTATATTTATTGAAGCAATGACACAAAACAGATACAGAGTCTGAAAGATTCCTCCAGATTATTTCACTTCTGCAAATAAAAAAGGAACTAATCTCTGCCCAGTGCCCTTCTGTCATATAATCACTCTCAAGTGTGATCATCTTTGTCCCGAACATAGAGAACAGCAAAATACTTCATCATTGATATAATTTACAATTACTTACAGTGAAAATAAACTCTATGAAAAATTCTTTGAAGATGTAAATATAAAACAAAAGGAAAAAGGTAAAGAGAAATGAGAGTAATGCAAGAAAATTAGGAAAAGAGAATTAACAGCTTGGTTAAAAGAGGCATAAAAATACGGATGAAAATAACAATATAAAAACCAGAATTGGAGGAATGGTATAAAAGAGGCACAAAATTCGAACCTATACAGAATTGTATGCTGTCATGGGGAGGGAGGGGGATAGGGGGGGAAGGTGTGGGGGGATAAAATCTTAATTTTAAGGAAGTGATTGTAGAACATTTATAAATAAATAAAATAAAAATTAAAAAAAAAGAGGCACAAAATTTCAGTGAAGAACTCCTTAAAAAAGAACTGGCCAAATTAAAAAGAGGTACAAAAGCTTACTGAAGAAAATAACTCCTTAAAAATTAGAATAGGGGCAAAGAGAAGCTAATGACTCCATTAGACATGAACAAAGAATAAATCAAAGTCAAAAGATTGTGATAGAAAATGATTGTGCTATTAGAAATGATGAGCAGGATGGTTTCAAGAAAAAAAACTGAGAAGACTTCTATGACCTGATGTAAAGTGAAGTGAGCAGAACCAGATCTTCCTACACAGTAACAGAGATATTTTAATGATGATCAACTGTGGAAAAACTCAGCTACTCTCATCAGTACAATGATCCAAGACAATTCCAAAGGATCCATGATGAAAATGCTCTCCAACTCCAGAGAGAACTGAACTTTTGGGTGCAAACAGAAGTATAATTTTCTCACTTTATTTTTCCTCCTTTATTTTGTGATATTCCTAATATGGCCATTATGTTTTGCATGACTTCACATGCATAACTGATATAATATTACTTGCCTTCTCAGCTGGTAGAGAAGGAATGACAGGGAGGGAAAACATTTGGAACTCAAAATTTTTAAAAGTATGTTAGAAACAAATATATTTAAGCTAAAAAAAATTGAAATATGAAGGTATTTCAGTTTGAAATGACTTCTTCTATTACAAACAGATGGAAAAAATGAAATGGCACTCTTTCCTGTAATAAAACAGCATGAATCTCAAAGAATTTCCAAGTATGTAACAAAGAAATTATCCACAATATTATCCAATTACCTCAAAGTGAAAGTAGAAAGACAAAATGAATTGAGTCTATTATAATCCCAAGAAGTCCCAGATTTAAAACAACAATCAACAAAAGCAATTTTATAGAGTATTTTCTTTCACATCTTCTGAAACAATTTGTGTATTTTAGTTATTGAGTATTCTTTAAATTCTTAAAAGTTACTAAGCTTTTGTTTTCCTTTGGTGTGTTTCTTTAAATTCAATTGCTCTTTATGAAAGTAGATTTTTAAAAAAGGTTTCTCTATAAATAGTCATTTGGATCTTTTCTTAGTGGATGATATTAATTTCTTTTAAATTTTTAGTTTTGGTGGCATACAGAACTATACATAGAAGGGTTTGATAATTTTTATTACTTCTCTATTGGGATTTCACCTTAGCTCATTTTTACTGTCAATTTTTCTTCAAAAGTCTTTATTCAACAATTAAAAGTCAAAAGTTTAAGATGATACAAAAAAAATCTGACAAAAAATTCAAAAATTAACTTTCAAAGCTGTCCTGATTATCTATGCTTCCTTCTGGCATTCTTTCTGTTCTTTTCTATGCATTAGAAAAATGCTTCAGTGACCATCTTTTGTTTTCTGGCAAGCTACTGCAATCTGCACTCTCCATTCTCCTCCCTCCCACTAAGGAGGAAAAAAAAAGAAAAATTCTTATAATAAATACCCATAGTCAAACAAAACAAATCCCTACATTGATAAAAAAAAAAAATGTATGCCTAAATATTAACCTTGAGTGCTTCACCTCTGGGCCTCTAGAAACATGGCCATGTACTCAATAGTTTAATTAAATTTTTCAATTGGAATTTCAATTCTTAATTTTTTTCAAAATTATCTTTAAAATGTTGTTATTGAATAAATCGTTTTCTTGGTTCTTCTCACTTCACTCACAATCAGTACACACGTCTTTCTAGATTTCCCTTCCTTTCATTATTTGCTAGTAATTTCTTACAATGCAATAATATAGTACATATACATACACGATAATCTGGTTCAGTCAGTCCTCAATGGACAGGCACCCCCTTAGTTTCCAATTTTTTGACTATAACTAAAATGACTTAAAATATTTTTGTACATATGGGTCTTTTCCCTTGGTCTCTTTGGGGTGGTTTAATAACTTTGAGAATACAGTTCCAAATTGCATTCCAGAACAAATGAAGCAATTTACAGCTCTACTTAAACAGTATATTAATGTTGTGCCTGTCCTGCAACACCTGTCATTTTTTGCTGATTTTTTGCCAATCTGAAAGGGTGGGGCAAAATTTCCTACTTGAATTTACAGTTATTCATTTATGGCAAGTATGGTAATTTTTTCATAAGCTTGTTGATAGCTTGTGCTTCTTTTTAAAGCATTACCTGCTCATATTGTCTGATAATTTATCTACTGGGAAATGGTTTATATTTTAAAATTCAAATAAGTTCCTTATGTGAGATTGTTAAGAGAAAAATTTGCTAGAAATATTTTTCCCAGTTTCTGTTTCCCTTTTAATTTTAATTGCATTAGATTTGCTTGTGCAGAAAAATAATTTTATATAATCATAACTGTCCTTTTATCTTCTGTGATTGTCCTTATCCTTGTTTGATCATGAAATCTTCCCCCTATCTATAGTTATGAAAGGCATTTCCTTTCTTGCTCGTCCAATTTGTTTATCACATCACTTTTCATTTATTTCGGGTATATCTTAATAAATCATCAGAGTCCTTTTACAATTCTGAAAGTAGAGTAGGAGAATGGTACTTATAGGTGGTAACTTATTTAAATTTGTTCTCATTAACTCTGATTTCTCTCAACATATGAAGTCACAGCATTTTCCTCCACCTCTTTATGTTTAACGCAGCTTTTAAAAAAAATTTTTTTTAACTTTTTTTAATTTAAATATAAATTTATTTATTTAACTTTTTACATTCATGTTCATAAAATTTTGGGTTCCAAATTTTCTCCCCATTTATCCCCTCCCCCCACCCCAATACACCTAGCTTTCTAATTTCCCTTATCACCAATCTGCCCTCTCTTCTTTCATCCCTCCCTTCCCTTACCCCATCTTCTCTTTTGTCCTGTAGGGCCAGATAACTTTCTATTGCCCATTACCTGTATTGCTTATTTCCTAGTAGCAAGAACAATATTCGACAGTTGTTC
>CM053769.1:452219854-452234866 GCA_028658325.1 Potorous gilbertii
CTTGATTTTCAAAATCCTTTTTGAGTTCTTCCAAGGCCTGAGCCCACTGGATATCTATTTCAGATGTTTGGGATATAGAGGCCTTGACTCCTATGTCTTTACCTGATGGTAAGCATTGGTCTTCTTTGTCAGAGAGGAAGGGCAGAATCATCTGTTCACCAAGAAAGTAACCTTCTATGGTCTTATTTTTTTTCCCTTTTCTGGGCATTTTCCCAGCCAGTTACTTGACTTCTGAGATTCCTCTCCACCCCAGCCCAGATCTGCCCAGCTAGTGCTTGGGGTCTGAGATTCAAATGCTGCTCCCCAGCCTCAGGGCTTTTGGTGGCTGGCTGGCTGCTATTCAGGGTAAGATTAAATCAGGTTCTCAGGTAGGGGCAGGGCCACCGCTCAGGCTCAGTTCCCTCACGGGGTTTATGCAGAGACCTTCTTTAATGGAGCTGCTGCTGAGCTCCTGCCTGCTCTGGGAGCCTCTGGCCAACCGCTGCCTCTGCTGCTGCCTCCCGAGGGGGCCCGAGTCATGGAGACACCCCGCTCCCCTCTCAGCCCATCCAGACATCTCTCTCACTGACCTGTGCGTCTGTGGGTGGAGAGACCTTCACGGCTGCTGGAGATTCCGTCCCTGAAGCCTGCTTGGATTTGCTCCTCTCACTGCCACGTGGCCAGGGCAGAGCAGGGCTCCGCTCCCATCCGGTGCGTGACCTTTGGGGTCGGTATTTCAGGGCTCTCTGGAATGGAAATCTTCTTCACTCTGTTTCTGTGAGACTTCCACTTCTCCAGAATTTGTTGGGAGTTCTTTTTACAGAAGATCCATGGGCTGTGGGTTTGGAGCTATCATATGTGAATCTTTCTACTCCGCCATCTTGGCTCCTCCCCCCAAAACTATGTTTAATGCATCTGACCAGAGAAAACCAAGGTGCTTGTGGATATTGCCTTAATCCATTGGTTCAATGTGGCCTCCAGATTCAAACCTTAAATCTCTATCTTTCTTTAGTGTAAGTTAAACACTTTATGCTTTTAAGTCCAAATGATATTTTTATATGATTGGAAAAAGACTTGATTGGCTAAAACAGCTATTTAATTTTTCCTCAGTGGAACCTTGTAGTGATGGCATTCATGCAGCATTAGTAATTAATAAGATGTTTTAGTTTAACTTTTTCTTTAATTGGTAGTTAAATGGAAAAGTTTTTCATGTAGCTATCAAATACTATGTTTTTATGATGCTTGGGGCTATGTCATATTTTTACAGTACAATAATGAACCATGAGAGCAGAAATGAATGAAAATCTTTGCAGTAATCATAAGGGCTATCTGTTACCGTGCCTTTCAGGTACCTTGTTCAATAATTACAATATCAAAAATTAGTTCCTTTTTATACGCCTGAAAAATTTTGGTGCATTTTTTTGCTCCCTGGCCTATATATTAATTTCTACTAAATGTTTTTATACACACACACGTAACTGTGAATGCTATGTGTAGAATACATAAATATGTAATTAGCTTATCTTTTGAGGAACATTAATTTTTATCTTTTGGTAAAAGATGTATGATGTCAGATAAGAAAAGTGGGATTGGGCTCACACATGAGAAGATGAGAATAAAATGTTGGTAATTAATGTGCTTATAAGAAATATTTGAGCCAACAATATTAAATTTTATCCAAACCTACCACTTTTCCAGTTTGCAGAAGTTTCAATCATCTCCACTAAAATAATTGTTTAGTTATTATGTAGCTTCTAATAGTTTTGCACCACATCTCAAATCTCACTTCAATATATATATATGTATGTTCTGCCTCTAATCAGAAACAATCTTCCCTCATTCATTGATTTTAAAAAGCTAATAAAAAGTATTTTGTCCAAACTATACAACAACGATCATTTCCCCTATGTGGAAAAACTGGTAAAGTCAACAAAAAAAAGTTTGTCAAACGTATTTGGAAAGGAAAGGTTTTGAGTACAGAAGTTAATTTTTAAATTTCCCATTTTAAAGGCTACTGGAGAAATTCTGTCTTCAAGACAGAGTAGCTGCCTTTTTCAAAGTAGTTTAATTTTTGTTTTCTTTGCATTTACACATAATCATTGTGCACATTGTTTTCCTGGTTCTGTGGACTTTACTTGGCATTATTTCATATAGGTCTTCTCGTGTCTTTCTGAATTCTTAATATTCACTTGTGGATCTTAATGGTAAAGACAATTACTTCATAGTGCAGGTATCTCCCTGTCTCCACCCCCATCTTCAGTTGAAGAATAAAAAAGGGGCCAAGATCCTTTTCATCAGAGAGCTAGCTAGCTACATAAACAAACCATAGCATATGGATAAAAAATGGCTGTGAAAGTAGTTTCCAAAATTGTGAGCTACATGGCTTATTTTTATTTAGACATCTGATTCACATTTGAGAATGAAAGTTCAGTGTTTCTGAGCTACTCAAAAATTCTAAGAATTTGGTTCAAATAAGGGCAAGACTCAAGGGAAAAAATGGAAAGTAAGGGTAAAAACCAGCTATCTGAGGCAGGGTCTGATGAAGACACAGGAGAAGAAATGGAACACTTCAATTATTTTTTTCCTTAATAACATTTGTTTCCAATTATATGTAAAGAATAGTTTTCAACATTCATTTTTGTAGAATTTTGAGTTCCAAATTTTTCTCCTTTCCTCCTTCCTTCCCCCTCCCCAAGACAGCAAGCAATCTGACACAGGTTATATATGCACACTCATGAGTTAACTATATTTCCACATTAGTCATTCTGTGAAAGAAAAATCAGAACAAAAGGGAAAAACCATGAGAAAGAAAAAAAAACAAAAAAAGTAAAAATGCTATTAGCATTTTCTACCATCAGTCTTCTTGAATTATCTTGGATCATTGTCTTACTTAGAAGAGCTACATCATTGCACAGTGTTGCTATTACTATATACAAGGTTCTCCTGGTTCTGCTCACTTCACTCAGCATCAGTTCATGTAAGTCTTTCCAGATTTTTCTGAAAGCACCCTGCTCCATCATTTCTTGTAGAACAATAGTATTCTATTATATTCATATACTAAAACTTGTTCAGCCATGCCACAATCGATGGGCATCCTTTCAATTTCCAATTCTTTGCCACCACAAAAAGGGATGCTATAAAAATTTTTATACATGTTGGTCTTTTTCCATTTTTTATGATCTCTCTAAGATACAGATCTAGCAGTGGTATTGCTGGATCAAAGGATATGCATAGTTCCAAATTGCTCTCCAGAATGATTGGATCACAGTTCACAACTCTACCTACAATACATAATTTTCCCACATCTCCAAAATGTATCATTTTCTTTTTCTGTTATGTTAGCTAAACTGGTAGGTGTGAGGTGGTACACTTCTGGATTGTTTTAATGTGCATTTCTCTAATCAACAGTGATTTAGAGCATTTTTTTATATGATTATGAATAGCTTCAATTTCTTCCTCTGAAAACTGCCTGTTCATATACTTTGATCATTTCTCAGTAGGGGAATGACTTGTATTCTTATAAATTTGACTAAGTTCTCTACATATTTTAGAAATTAGGCTTTTGTCAAAGATACTGGCTGCAAAAATTCTTTCCCAGCTTTCTGCTTCCATTCTAATCTTGGTTGCACTGACTTTGTTTGTGCAAAATCTTTTTAATGTAATCAAAATTAATCATTCTGTATTTCACAATGTTCTCAATCTCTTGCTTGGTCATAAATTCTTCCCTTCTCCATAATCTGACAGTCAAATTATTCCTTGCTCTCCTAATTTTGTTATGGTATCATTCTTTATGTCTAAGTTATATATGCATTTCGACCTTATCTTGGCATAGGGTGTAAGACATTGGTCTATGCCTAGTTTGTGACATACTAATTTTCCAGTTTTCCCAGCATTTTGTGTCAAATAGTGAGTTCTTATCCCAGAAGCTAGAGTCTTAGGGTTTATCAAACAGTAGATTATGATAGTCTTGTGTACCTAATCTATTCCACTGATTTACTGCTCTATTGTAGTCTGTACCAAATAGCTTTGATGACAGCTGCTTCCTAATATACTTTTAGAACTGGGTATGATTAGGCCACTTTTTCTTGCATTTTTTTCATTAATTCCCTTGATATTCTTGACTTTTCGTTCTTACAGATGCACTTTGTTATTATTATTTTCTAGCTCTATAAAATAGGGTGGTTTTTTTGGCATTTTGATTAGTATGGCACTGAATAAATAAATCAATTTAGGTAGAATTGTAATTATTACATTAGCCTGACCTACCCATAAGCAACTGATATTGTTCCAGTTGTTTAGATCTGACTTTATTTGTGGGAAAAGTGCTTTCTAACTGGGAACATCTCAATTATTAAGCAGCAATATTAATCACATTCCTTTTCCTTCCTTTACCAACTCCTTTAAAAAGGAGGTAATGGCAGGAAGAAAAAAGTATAATACATAATAGGACAAAAATATGACAATTAGCGGTCTTTACTGTGACAGAAGAGTATGATAGATCAGACAAAAGAAACCAGATGGATTACAAAGCAGAATCCAATAATGATGCTAATATGAAACATACTCTAAGAAAGTTAAAATTATGGGCTACAGCAGGATCTATTACCTTTCAAACAATTTCAAAAAAGCTAGGGAGAGTGACTGTGATCACAGATAAGGCAATAGTAAAAATATAGGGTTAAAAGAGATTAGAAAGAAAACAATCTGCATCAAAGAAACGAAACACTAAAAATATAGTAATACAGATATATATATATGCGACTCTCTATCTACCCAATCCAACTGACAAAAGAAAAGACGAATGTTGGAAGGCCTTAGAAAAAAGTATATTAAGTAAAAAGGTATATTAATGTAATTATCAGAGGATCTACAGAATGATCTAGCCTAGGGGCAGGAAACCTGTGGCCTCAAGGCTACAGAAGAGACCTTTTAGGTCCTTGGGTGCAGCCTTTTGGCAGAGTACAACTTTTACAGAACAAACTTTTTTCTTAAGAAAATTTGTTTCGCGAAGTTTGGATTCAATCAAAGGGCTGCACATGAGGACCTAGAGGGCCACATGTGACCTCAAGGTTGCATGTCCCCTACCCAAATTTAGCCATTATGAAAAGTAATTTGGAACTATGCTTAAAAAGTTACTCAAACTAAGCATACCTCTTAATCCAATGACACCACTAGTCAAGTCAACAGTGAGGCAAATTGCCTTAATTGTTTTCAGTAAAATATGAGGCAGAGTTCTGAGCTGACAGATAGGAGAGCCATGGGAGCTTTGTAGAAGTATGAAAGTGTTTACAAAACCCACTAAGGTGAATGGGACAGTGACTCAATTAAGGAGTTATAGAAAGGAAAGAGGAAGGAATTAAAAAAATAAATACTTGTCAAATTGAAAAAAAGTAAAATGAAAGAAAATAAAAACAACTTAGTTTTTGACTTCTCATGTTCAACAGAGACCTATAATCCTTAATGCATGCTCTCTTTAGAGTTCAATGTTTTTTGCTTTTATACAGATCATAGTTTCTTTTAACATTACTGCTTTTTGTTTCTCTTCCAGATTATCCTTTACTTCTGCCATATCTGCATTCCTGGTCAGTTATATTCTTTGATACTTGTCACTCCTAAGACTTTCCTATTCTGACAATTATCTCTGCTTTGAAGAACTTAGAAATCTTCTTTCATAATTTTGGTTTCTCTTTTAAACCATTCAGGAACATCTTACTCTCTTGGGAATCCATGTGGTCCTCTGCCTAATGAAGTTTTAATTAATTTTCCTTTTACTTTGAGTATTTATTCAGAGATATCTAGACTTGCTTAGCTAATCTGGACACCATATTCCCTTCTGTTATCAGTAATTTCATTGGTTTATCTACTTATCCTCAAGATCTTTAACTTTCTTCCTCCTGAGATCCTTGGAACTTTTAGTGTTTTCTTTCCTTTTATATTCCCCTATTCTTCAATTTCTGAATGCTTCCTCTTTGATGGTGGTTTCCCTAGGGCTGGACTTCAGAACTGTCAGCCTCCTCCCACAATGAGTAATTTGTTTGACTAGCATCAATCTTGGCCCCAAGTGACTTCTGAAGTAAACAGAACTGGATCCTTTGTTTCAGGCAGGTCTGATGAACCAATGTACATTCTGGCATCTCTGGCATCCTGTGCCGGGGTACCATCCCTTCTGCAGTTCTCAGGCTGAGTACTGTTGTAGCACAGAACATAGTCATCTCAACTATAATAAGTTTCTGCCTTTTGGTTTTCCTTGAGACAGGCCTTGGGGGATGGGATCTGCATTGTTTCAAGCTTATGTGCCAACTATCTCAGTCCTGTCAAAGCATGACAGGTTGTCAAAGTGGTGTTAAAAGCAACGTCTATGGTTAATTCATTGGCTTCTGATCTTGTTACCATTCTTGGTGTCTCAGACCACGGAGTCAGTTGGAATGGCCTTATTTCTTGGGTGTAATTCCTATTTTGGGGAGTTCTGAGACATTATGAGAATTGCTGAACGTGTCTAGTCCTCTACGTTGTTGGTCATCTGATCTGGAAGCTATTCTGTGAATCTACTGATCCTTCAGTCACCTCACAAGTCTGTTATCTTTACTTGGTTTAATCTACTTTCTTTTTCATTTTTGTTTCTTTCAGTTGTCTACCACCTATGCCTACCTGACATTACAATGCAGATAATGTAGAAAAAATATTTCAAAAAAGACTCTTTTCAGATAGTTTCCATTTTCTTCTCTTTAATGTCCTCTTCCATTCTGTCCTTAAATGCCCTCAAGATAACTTTACTCAGTTCTTTCAAGCTTTCTTTAAAATGGTCTTACCCTTCCCACTCCTCTCCCTTTTATGAGGTAATACTGCTCATAAACTTACATCAACCATTTCGACACTTTTACAAACTAGCACTGCCTTTGGCTGCCCTATCACTCCACTTGGAAAATGTCAAGTGTTTGCTTGCTAATGTGATTTTTAGACTTTTTTAATCCTCTTGTTATGGCAACTGAATTACAAACATCAGTTAAATTTTTCTAAGAAAATATTCTGTTCATACCACATTTTTAATCATCAATAACTTGCCTGAATTGGTCAGGCTAGAATTTGTTTCTGGTATAAATCCAATCTGGCCATGGTGAATAATCACTGTTTCTAATAGATGTGGGCTGTTTTTAAAAAAAATGGTGTCTTGAAATAAAGTATCCAGGCTTTTATATTTATTTTCTAGTTTCATATTAGTTTTCCTCTTTTTTTTTTTTTAACAATTCTAACAAGTTAGGAACCAAATGTACAAAGATGGAAGATCAGGAATAACTTGTCAGGAATAAATCATTTTCTGTCTGTTAAAATATAATCAATATCATTTTTTTTTTTGCATTTTTATTCCATAGTCTCCATTTCCAATGCATGCTGACTCTTTTCTTGAAGAAGCTTTTGACATATAAGTATGAACCTTCCATGTAGTCTTCAAGTCTTCTGGTCTTCCTATTGCTTATTCTTGACCAATATATTTCTTTATATTCTTATGATTTGTGCATTTTCATTAAAGTCAGAGAATATCAAAGTAGATATTGATTTAATTTAGAAAGTTTTATCAAATCCTTTAGAATTTCTATACATTGTTATATTCTGGAATAGATCTTGCTACATTTTGTATAACAGCTCCTTCCTATTAGTCTGTAAACTCCTTGGGAACAGGGGTTGGATTTTGCCTTTCTTTGTATTATCAATACTTGCACAAATCTTGGCACATTAATAAATACTTATTAATTTAACCTGATTTTCATGGTGGTCATTTTTGCAAATGCTTAAATAGCACAGAAATATAAAACGACCAAATACATCAAAAAAATGAGAGTTTTTGTTGCCCTTGGATACACAATAAAACCAACAACTCTAATTGACTCTCCCACGAAAACCCATGAGCCATCCTTTCATTTTGCTGTTAACTTTCTTCTTTATTCTAAATAACTGTTCTAAAAAGAAAATCAAGATTGATATGATTCATTTCCAAGCAAGAATTCTTACATTTAGATAACAAACACTAGTTAAACTATATAGATTGCCTCAACATACTAGATAGAGTCAAAAAAGAATACTCAAAGCACCAAATCCCAGAACAGGAAGGGGAAGACTGAATATGTGAATAAACAAAATAAAACACCAAACAGTGATAAAATGATATGGGCAAAGAGAAGCACAAGAAGTAAACTCAGAAGAATAGAGTAACCCTACAACAATTACAAATAGAACTTTATAAAATTAAATGCTGTGGTCACAAGGCTGAGAAAGAGTTGCTTAATAAAAAAGAGAATCAGGAGATTAAAGAAATGAAATTAGAATGAGAATGTGGGAGAAAAATACTGATAGAACACTAAATAGCCAAAAAGAAAATACTGAATAAATCATGATAAGAAAAGTCATGATAAGAAAAAATATTAGACCAAAGGCAAGATTAAGAAAAAATTTTTCAAGAGTTTCTATGTAACAAGTGACATAGAGAAGTAGGCCATGAGAAATTAAATTAAGAATAACCAGACCCTCTGAAAATCATGATCAGGAAAAACAAATCTTTATTTCAAGAAGGCATGTTTTTGTTTTTTTAATTATTTTATTTGATTTCAGTTTTCTACAATCATTTCCATATATCTTAGATTTTTCCCCTTCCTCATTCCCTTCCCTCCTCCCTTCCCACTACCTCCCCAAGACAGCATTCAATCTTATATAGGTTCTACACATACATTCTTACTAAATACATTTTCACCTCAGTCACGTTGCATGTAAGAATTAAAATGAATGGGAGAAACCATAAAACAAAACAAGACGTAATACAAGAGAAAACAGTTTGCTTCATTCTGTGATTCAATTCCATAGTTCTTTCTCTAGATGTGGAAGGCATTTTGCCTCAAGAATACATTGGGAATTTTTTAAGTCCTCACATTGCTGTGAAGGACTAAGTCTACAGGAAAAATTGCTTGTACGCTGTGGTTGTTGCTGTGTACAAAGTTCTCCTGGTTCTGCTTCTTTCACTCAGCATCAGTTCACATAAGTCCTTCCAAGACTCTCTGAAGTCTTCCTGTTCATCATTTCTTATAGCACAATAGTATTCCATTACATTCATATAACACAACTTGTTCAATCATTCCCAAATTGATGGGTATCCCTTTGATTTCCAGTTTTGGGCCACCACAAAGAGTGCTGCTATAAATATTTTTGTACATGTGGGACCCTTTCCCATTTTTATGATCTCTCTGAGATACAGCTCTAAAAGTGGTATTGCTGGGTCAAAGGCTATATGCACTTTTTTTTAGTGCTTTGGGCAAAGTTCCAAATTGCTCTCCAGAATGGTTAGATGGGCTCACAGCTCCACCAATAATGAATTAGTGTTCCAACACTCCCACATCTTCTCCAACATTTATTACCTTCCTGTTTTGTCATGTTAGCCAATCTGACAGGTGTCATGTGGTACCTCAGAGTGGTTTTGATTTGTATCTCTCTAATCAATAGGGATTTAGAGCATTTTTTCATGAATATATATAGCTTTAATTTCTTCCTCTGAAAACGGTCTATTCAGATCCTGAGAATATTTATCAATTGGGGAATGACTTGTATTCTTGCAAATTTGACTCAGTTCTCTATGTATTTTAGAAATGAGGCTTTTATCACAGACACTAGTTGCAAAAACACTTTGCCAGTTTTCTGCTTCCCTCCTAATCTTGGATGCATTGGGTTTGTTTGTGCAAAACCTTTTCAATTTAATATAATCAAAACTATCCATTTTGTACTTCATAATCTTCTCTATCTCTTGTCTGGTCCAAAATTTCTCCATTCTCCATAAATCTGACAAACACACTATTCCTTGCTCCCCCTAATTTGTTTATAGTATCCATCTTTATACCTAGATCATGTATCCATTTAGACTTTATTCTTGTGTACAATGTCAGGGGTTGATCTATGCCCAGTTTCTGCCACAGTGTTATTCCCGGCAATATTTGTCAAACAGTGAGTTCTTATCCCAGAAGCTGGGGCCCTTAGGTTTATCAAACTGCTATATTCATTGACTATTGTGTCTTGAGTACCTAACCTATTCCACTGGTCTACCCCTCTATTTCTTAGCCAGTACCAAGCAGTTTTGATGATTGTTGTTTTATAATACAATTGGAGATCTGGTAGGCTAGGCTACTTTCCCTAGCAATTCGTTTTGTTAGTTCCCTTGATATTCTGAACCTTTTGTTCTTCTAGACGAATTTTGATATTATTTTTTCTAGCTCTAGAAAATAATTATCCCCTTTACCCTTACTACTTCTTCCCTCCCTTTTTAGCCTCCCCTCCCTTTTCTTTCCCCTTTCCTCTCCTATTGCCTATAGAGCTAGTTAGATCTCTAACTTAACTGAGGTTGTTGTTCCTTCCTTGAACCAAATCAGATGAGAGTAAATCTCAAACAATGCTCATCTCCCTCCCCTCTTTCCCTCTACTGCAATATGTTTTTGTGCCTCTTCCTGTGATGTAACTTACGTTTTTCTGCCTCCTCCTTTTCACATCTCCCATTAAAATCTTTTTGGACCCTTAAATCAAATTTTTATCATCACATCACTTACTTTATACCCACTCCCTCTATCAATGTATAACCCTTTCACATATCATAATAAATATACAATTCTCAAGATTAAAAAGCATCATCTTCTCTTATAGGGATGTAAACAAGTTTGCCCATATTGAGTAACAAGGTTTTTTCCCCCCATTTACCTTTGTATGCCTCTCAAGATTTGTGTTTAAAGACTGAATTTTCTGTTGAGCTCTGGTCTTTTCATCATGAAGGTCTGGAAATCCCTTATTTCAATGAACATTTATCTCTTTGCCTGAAATACTATGCTCAATTTTTCTGGGTAACTTGGTTGTAGTCCCAGCTCCTTTGTTTTATGGAATATCATATTCCAATCCCTCCAATCTTTTCATGTAGAAGCTGCAAGGTACTGTGTGATCTTGATTGTAGCTCCTCAAAATCTGAATTGTTTCTTTCTGGCTGCCTGCAGTATTTTATCCCTCACTTGATAGTCCTGGAATTTAGCAATGATATTCCTTGGTGTTTTCAATTTGGGAACCCTTTCAGGAGGTGAACAGTGGATTCTTTCAATGACTATTTTGCCCTCTGGATCTAGGACTTCTGGGCAGTTTTCCTTGATGATTTCTTGGAAGAGACTGTCCAGGATCTTTTTTTCATCATGACTTTCTGGTAGGCCAATAATTCTTAATTTTCTCTCCTGGATATATTTTCCAGGTCAGTTGTTTTTCCAATTAGATATTTTACATTTTCTTCTATCTTTTCATTCTTTAGATTCTGTGTGACTGATTTTGATATCTCTGAGTCAATAGCTTCTACTTGCCCAATTCTAATTTTTATCAAGTTGTTTTCCTCAATTAACTTTTGCATCCCCTTTTCCATCTGTCTAATTGTTCCTTTTAAAGAGTTATTGATTCTCCAGTTAGTTTTTGTACTTCCCTTTCCATTTGTCCAATTTTCCCAGTTAGATTTTGTGCTTCCTTTTCAATTAGTCCAATTTTCCTTTTAAATTCTTCCGTGATTTCTTTTTTCACATTTTAAAAATCACTGGCCAGTTTTTCTTCTACTTCCCTAATTTGGCTTTTAAGGTCCTTCTTGAGCTCTTCCAAGAATGCTTTTGGGGCTTGAGACCAGTTCATATTCCCTTCTGAGGTTTCAGATGGGAGTATAGCCTCAATGCTGCCCTCTTTGGTATTGGTGTTTTTGTCCTTGTCCCCATAGGAAGATTCTATGGTCTCATCTTTTTTGGTTTGCTTCTTGCTCATGATGATCACCCTTTTCCTAGCTTTTCTGCTTCTGGGGCACAAGAGGCTCTGTCCCATGGTTCTTGTACTTAGAACTTGAGGTTTTGTGTATTGTGGCCTCTAGTTCTTTCACCTAGAGGCTACAATGCTATAGCTTACCTGGTACTGAGTTGGCTGTTGTGCCAAAGCAGAGGCCAGGTGAAGTCTGAGTTTTCCTGGAGTTATCCTGGAGCTAGCTAAGTGTGAAGGAGGGGTGGTCTGGCCACAGGAGGTCTACTCTCCTGAGTACAGGCAAGCTCTGTGATTGGTGAACTACTGTTTGCACTAGTGTCTTCCCTATTCCCCTGGCTGTGGTGAGGTATGCCTTGGGTCCTGGTGTTGATGATTGCAGGCTCCACCCCGCTGGGGCTCAAGATCTCCTCCCCATTTGCTGAGGTCTGTGACAGCTCTAGTCCGGCACTGGTCCCCTTTAGCCACCGCAAGAGGGACCTCCCTTTGTGATTTTCCTAGTCTCATGAACTGAGAGGCTGTATACCACTCCTTTCAGTTGATCCCACTGTTTCAGAATTTTTCCTGGGGAAATATTCTTTGGGTTTTTCAAGGTCAACAAAGGGAGGGGTAGAGCATTTACCAATCACTCCACCATCTTGGCTCCCTGAAGTTCAAGTAGGTGACTTACAGATATTTAATTTGTGGGCTGATAGTTTCAGGAGCAGCTGCTGCAATTACCTGGGGTTCTGTGGTTCTCTCTGACTCAGTTCCACTAGACTCCTGTCCTGGGCTGATATGTTTGAGATTCCACAGTGCACCTGCTGCTTCAGACAACCTGAGGCTTCCTGCTCAGCTGTGCTATGGCAGGGTTCACAATGGTAGAGCCTGTGAGCTGTGCGCTCCTCCAGTCCCCACAACAGATCCTTCCTGTTGACCTTCCCGTCTGTCCTGGGTTGGAAATCTGCCACAGTCTATCTCCTATTGGATTCTGCCACTCTCACTTCCTCACATTTCAACACCCCAACTTTTCAGGATTCCCTTATTGTTGACTAAAATCTAGTTGATGGAAATTCTGTGGACCAAGGTACTGCAGTTTAAGTCTCAATAAAGCATTTTTTAAAAAGTTTACATCTATTATACATGATTACACTATGGTCAGGTTGGATTTATAGCAAAAATTCAAGATTGGTCCAATATTAAAAAATAGATAAAAATAATGTTTAATCATTAACAAAAAAAATGTAAGTCATATGACTAAATCTACAAAGCTTTTTAATACTATGATATTCACTTACATTCAAAATGTTAAAAAGCTCAGGAATAAATGGACTGTTACTCAATATGGTAAAGAATAGCTACCCAAAACCAAGAACTAGCATTATCTATAATGAAGAGATGATAATGGACTCTCCAATAAGACTAGGGTAAAGTAACAGATGGCCCATTGTCATCACTATTATCTGATACAGTCCTAGCAAATGCTAGCCATGAAAATTGGACAAGAAAAATAATTGAGGCAACGAGGAGAGAAAACAAAATTATCACTTTTGGGTGATAATAGGTTGGTATGCCTACAGGATGCTAGAGTTAACTAAAAAGTTAACTGAAACAATTAACTTCAAGAAAGTAGCAAGCTATAAAATAAAACTACACAAATCATCAGTCTTTCTGTTTGCTTACCAAGAAAAGCCAGTAGGAAAAGAAAGAAAAAAAATTCATCCAAATTAAGTAGAGAACACTTAAAATATAAGAGTCTGGCTATTAATGTACATACAAGAATAATATGAATACATATTTGCAGAAATATAAACATAGAAACATTATTTATTCATGGTTAGGCCATGCTGTTATAATTTTTAAAAAACAGTATTACTGGAATTAACTTACAAGATTCAAGACCACACCAATTTAAACCACCAAAGGGTTACCTTACAGAATTAGGAAAAATCAGAATATCAAAAGAACTAATGGGAGGAAATGCTGGAAGGCAGAGAATCCTGTATTATGAGAGTCCAATCAATTCTATAAATCACTTACCAAAGAAACTATTTGGTATTGGTTAAAAATTTTAAAAGCTGGGGGGGGAGGAGCCAAGATGGCGGAGTAGAAAGATATACATATGCTAGCTTCTAACATACAGCCCATAAAATACCTGTGGGGAAGAACTCCCAACAAATTCTGGAGCAGCAGAAGCCACACATCAACAGAGTGGAGGAGATTTCTGTTCCAGAGAGCCCTGAAAAACTGACCCAAAAGGTCCATCACGCACTGGACCTGAGCGGAGCCCAGCCCTGCCTTGGCCATGCAGCACTGAGAGGAGCAGATCCAAGCAGGCTTCAGGGACGGAATCTCCAGCGGCCGCAAAGGTCCCTCCACTCACAGGTTCCAAAGGTCAGTAAGAGGGTCTTTTCAGCTCACTGAGAGGGGAGTGGGGTGTCTCCATAACCCAGGCCCCTTTGGGAGGCAGCAGTGGAGGCAGCGGACAGGAGCTCCCAAAGCAGGCAGCAGCTTGGATCCACTGTTGAAGGTCTCCGCATAAACCCCCTGTGGGAACTGAGCCCCGTGTGGTGGCCCTGCCCCCATCTGAGCACCTGAATTTAATCTCACACTGAATAGCAGCCCCATTCCCACTGAAAGACCTGAGGTTGAGAAGCAGCATTTGAATTGCAGCCCCCAAGAACTAGCTAGGCGGGACTGGAGGTGAGGTGGGTATGGAGAGGAATCTCAGAAATCAAGTAACTGTCTGGGAAATGCCCAGAAAAGGAAAAAAAAAATAACACCATAGGTAACTTTCTTGGTGAACAGATATCTCCTCCCATCCTTTCTGATGAGGAATAACAATGCTTACCATCAGAAAAGGACACAGAAGTCAAGGCCTCTGTATCCCAAACATCCAAAATAAAATATTCAATGGCCTCATGCCATGGAAGAGATCAAAAAGGATTTTGAAAATCAAGGTAAACAGGTGGAGGAAAAACTGGGAAGAGAAATGAGAGAGATGCAAGAAAAGCATGAAAAGCAGGTCAAAACCCTGTTAAAGGAGAACTAAAAAAATGCTGAAGAAAATAACACCTTGAAAAATAGGCTAACTCAATTGGCAAAAGAGGTTCAAAAGGCCAATGAGGAGAAGAATGCTTTCAAATGAAGAATTAGCCAAATGGAAAAGGAGGTTCAAAAGCTCACTGAAGAAAATAGTTCTCTCAAAATCAGAATGGAACAGATGGAGGCTAATGACTTTCTGAGAAACCAAGAAATCAC
>CM053769.1:452235366-452261149 GCA_028658325.1 Potorous gilbertii
GCGAAGGAGATAAGCAGGTTGGGGGGATGATGGAAGGGAGGGCAATGGGAGGAGGGAGCAATTTGAAATCTACACTCTTGGGGAGGGACAGGATCAAAAGAGAGAACAGAAGCAATGGGGGGCAGGATAGGATGGAGGGAAATATAGTTAGTCTTATACAACATGACTATTATGGAAGTCATTTGCAAAACTACACAGATATGACCTATATTGAATTGACTGCCTTCCCAAAAGGAATGGGTGGGGAGGGAGGGATTTGGAGAAACTGGAACTCAGAGTTTTAGGAATAACTGTCGAGTATTGTTCTTGCTACTGGGAAATAAGAAATACAGGTAATGGGCAATAGAAAGTTATCTGGCCCTACAGGACAAAAGAGAAGATGGGGACAAGGGAAGGGAGGGATGACTGAAGTGAGGGCAGATTGGTGATAGGGGAAATTAGAAAGCTAGGTGTATTGGGGTGGGGGGAGGGGAAAAATGGGAGAAAATTTGGAACCCAAAATTTTGTGAAAATGAATGTTAAAAAGTTAAATAAATTTAAAATATAAAAATAAAATAAAATAAAATTTTAAAAGCTGATCACAGAATTTGAGAATTATAAAGGACCTCAGCATCCATCCAGTCCAATCTAAATACAAAAGGACAATTGATCCTTTGCTTTACCAAAAAAACAACATATGTACACAAGACCCAGAAGCAACTGAATATAGTAGCATAGTGATTTGTAAATGAAAACATACCAAATCTTCAGATTAAAGATTCAGTATTTGGAAAGAAAAAAGCCACAAAAGTGGGAATACAGTCTGACAGAAATTAAATTTAAATCAGCATCTAATACCATGTAACATAATAAGTTTCAAATGGATATTAAGATGTAGATATAGTAAGATACAAATAAATACAAGAAGTAGATAATAAATAAATAAGTTAGAGGAGAGAAGGAGGTATCTTTTATAGCTATGAAGGGGTAAAAAGTTCTTGACCAAACAAGAAAATAGAGAGGATCACAGAAGCCAATTTGGATTATTTAGAATACATAAGATTTGAAAAAAGTTTTAAATATGACAAAACATTGCCGTTAGAGTTAGAGAGGAAATGGTTAATGGGGGGAAATTTTATAGCAAATATCTATGATAAAGTCTACTATCCAAAATACATGGAGGAAGCAGGGTAAGAATGAGATTTATCCCCAGCAGATTATAGAATCACAGTACTTAAATAGGTCATTCTCAAAAGATAACTATTGACAACCATATAAAAAATTATCCAAATAGCTAATAAGAGAAATGTAACTTAAAACAACCCCAGGTTCCACCACAAACCTATCAGATAGACAAACATAATTTAAAAAGGAAATTTTTACTTGTTGGAGGAGCTGTGGGAAGATATGCACACTAATGCACTGTTACTGGACATATGAAGCTGTTCAACCATTTTGGTTGAACAATTTGAAACGACATCCAAAAAAGTTACCACACTCTGACTCAGCAATATCAATATAAGATATTATTGATATCCAGAAAGATCCAAGAAAGAGGAAAGGACCCATAAGTATAAAAGTATTTACAGCAACATTTTTTGTTGTAGCAAAGAACTAGAAACAAATTGGATAGCTACGCTTGGGCAACAATAACAAAGATTTCAACAAATTATATAAGGCATCTGAATGTAAAAGAATATCACTGTGCTATAAAAAAAATGATTCAAAGGGATGGATACAGAAAAATACTGCAGGACTTTCATGAACTGATTACAAAATGAAGTGAACAGAATCAAGGGAACAATGTATACAAATACTATAAGATCATAAAAAAAAAAATTGTGGAAGATTTTCAACCTGAGATTGATATAAAAAACAAAATTAGAACTCCAAGAGAGTGATGACAAATCATGCTTCCCACCTCTTGGCCTAGAGGTAATAGTGTGAAATAAGCCAAATTTTTAGATAACCCATTTAAGTCTGTTTTCTGGGATTCTACTTATTTTTCACAAGGGCTTTTCTTTTATTTTGGGGTTGGGGAGATAAGGATGGAATAGTAAGGTAATGTCCAAAAAAAAGGAAAGAAAAGCATGACAATGAATCATTTAAAACATGAACAGAGAGAGCAGAAGGAAGTTCAAAAGAAGCCTCACAAGCACAGCAGTGTTATAACTATTACAATGAATTAGAATTATGAAAAAAAGCAAGTTCATAGTAGAAAACTACCTTGAACATAATTGTAAGTTCACACTTTAAATACAATTCCCTTTTGTTTTTCTTTGCCTATGCAAACATTCATATTTTTCTATGTTTTCTAAGGTCATAATAAAAAAGAAAAAACTTAAAAGATATGACAACATTAAAAGTACAGAAGAGTGAAAAAAGGAATATTATGATGATACCAAGATGACATTATCAATAATACCACATTCACCAAGTATCTAAAAACCATTTTTTCCACAAAATATTTTTGGTATTTTTTGACCTTCCAGATTTTTTTTTTATATCTTGCCTCATTTTCGCAGAATTTTTTCAAAGGAAAAATGTCATTTTTAATGTCATTCTAGATTGCCTTTAATGAAAATTAGTTTCCCTTTTTCTCACCAAAAACTTAAGACTAAATACTGGTTTTTATTTTCGGTATTTCTTCAACCCTTAATTTTAATCTGGTATATGCTTTTCCTCATTAAAGACAACCCAAACTAGTATTTTATAAAAACTTCAACTACAACATACCAAAACAGGAATAGGAGAACTTCTGTCAGAATATTAACAGAGTGAGAATTGTGTTTCCAAGGCTTAGAGACAAACATTACATGTTTATTACCATAAAGCTATTAAAAAAAATCTTTATAGTTTATTAACATTTTCTAGAAAAAGAACCTATGAATTTGATGAAATAAAACTAATCAAACAGAATGAAAACTGTCAATTAAGCCATAGCCTGTTTTTCCCTCCCTTAAATACCAGAAATCAAAATTTAAAACTATTACTAAAATTATGGAATAGCATGCAGCAAATGCAACTCCTAATAGCACAAGTTGTAGTCAATTTAATAGTCAAACAACTAAAGATTCAATAATAATTTTGATATATATACATATTATATATACGTATATATTTATATATATATATAAAATACATATAATATACATATAGGGAGAGAGAGAGAAAGCGCGCTTCATGAAAATAAATAAACTGGTTCAAAGTAAGGCTCAATATGAAACAGTTGCTGGAAACAATAGAATCATTCTCCCTAACACATACAACTAAATTTAATATGACATGCATGATTTTCAATATCTCTTAAAACAACAACTGAAAAGAAGGAAATCAACTAAAGAGGAATAAATATCACCCAAAATAATTTACTCTGACATATTCACTCTTCTCCAATGTCACATACCTTGGACGCCTGAGGTGTTGATATTACATGAACAGTGCTTGGCTTGACTCCATTAGCCTTTGAACGTTTGTAAAGAGCAAACCTGCTTTTCCTACGTCCTCGGTCTCCATTAGGAAGTGCACCATTGTACCTACAAAAACAGATGAAAGAGTACACATATTTGAAAAATGAAAAGGTAACAATCAAAGTTTGGATAAAACAAGGGAAAAGACAATTAACCATAAAACATCTCCCGCTAAATAATGTCCCACAGAAGGAAAAAGTGGCTAGTACAGACCTTATTAGTGACCAAACTTTAATCACTAAATTTGAGGATAATTTATAGGTAATTATAGGTTTCTTATTAGACAAGGTTAGTACCAGCATTGACAATTTAGTAAACTTACATTAAATATTTCAGCTACTGAACCTAGGCAAAACAGAAACTCTTTTTTGTCATCCCACTCATCACCCACCCCCATCCCAGTTTCCTCTTGTTTCCTAGTCAAAACATTTAGAAATCACATACTAAGTGAAAAGTAGGGTGTCTCAGAGGATAGATGCCTTCAAAAAGTTAGTAAGACCTGGGTTCTTTGCATACATATTAATAAATTAATGTCTCATTGCCATTAGATGACATTTTAAAGCTCTAAGCTGCAGAGAAGGAAGGTAATGGTCAGCATTCATCAGTGAAGTTCTGCAAGGGTGCTTCCTACATCTATGAAATTACAGATTTGACTTTTTAAAAAAAAAAAAAGGTATGCTAAGTAATCCCCTTCATTTTCAGATATAGCCATTTCAGGGAAACATTAGTTGAAAGGAGATCAAAATTAGTATCTTACTTTCCAAAAACTTGAGCTTATCACATTTCTGTATGATCCCATTATAAACTGTATTAGGAAGGAGCTGGAAAGGCAATTGGAAGCAGTCAATAGCACTGATCTCTAGCCTCAAAGGTCACACCCAAAGAATCATCTATTTCCCCAAGGGGCAAGAGGAGCAGGGGCAGGCAGCCTGTACCCTAAGGCAGGCAGAGCAAAGATGAAAGGGATGCCTTTGCCCAAGTTCAGAACTACTGGTCAGGGAAGAGTTATACAAACACTGGAGACCCCTTGGGTGAAGTATATGGGACTAGCTAAAGAGCTGGAAATGCATTAACCCAGAGGCTTAAGGTCCCTAGCTATCTTAAACAACTGTAACAATTTCCTGAGAATTCAGAGCTGTTTGGATAGACAGATTTGAAGAGCTGTTGTAAATGGTACAGCATCACTGTGGCAAAAGGTCTCCAGTTGAGTACTACCCCTGCCATGCTCAGCAATGGGTTTCTTATTTTATGAACCACTTGGATACAGGTATAGATGGTATCTTTGTTAAAACTGAGGGGGCAGATAAGAGGGGATGGTAAAAGTTACAAACATTCATTAAGGACCCACTATGTGCCAGACCCACTATGTGCCAAATATCCCATTTGATTCTCATAACAACCTGGGAGGCAGGTGCTATCCTACCTCCTATACCTTTTTTACAGCTTGACAAAACTGAGGCAGGCAGAGATGAGCTGACTTGCCCAGGGTCACAGAGTTAGTGAGTATCGGAGGATGCACCTGAATTCAGGTCTTCCTGATTCTATGTCCAACACTATTCACTGTGCCACTCAGCTAACAAAACTGTGGAAGAAAATTCTGTGCCCTCCTTTGTATGCACAAGTCTGTCAATTACAATTTTTATTCATGTAAGTTATTTTAAATGTAGTCATTTTTCTGCTTTGAAAATGTCCAAGTGGCTGAGTCTCCTTAGGTCCCCAGACATTTCTCTAATACTGGTCATTAAAAAGACATATTTTAAAGGATTCTTGAACAAGGAGAAATTCATAATAAAAGATAGTTACAGAGCACAAGACAAAAATTAAAATTTTGCTTCATCAAACAGAAAAATAGTTACTTAAATCTTTTAGCATGTTGTGGAGAAACTTTTCCTAAAACTATTCAAATCCTTTGATCATTCCCTTCAAGGGTTCTATTTTCCTGCTAATCCAAGGTGGCTGATCTGGATGACTTCTAAGGTTCCTTTCCAGCTCTAAATATATAATACGATCTTATCAATGTATCTAGGATCTGTCCCAAGGCACACGGATGGTTAAATGGCAAGGCCAGGCCCCAAATCCAAATCTTCTACTTTCTGATCTAGTGTTCTTTACAATATTCTCAACACCTCACACAGATACCTCCTCTCCAGTGACACTGCTAGCACCGTGGGGCAGTAGTGGACCCTCATTATCTCATGCCTGGATCCTTCTGGTCCATCCTGTCTCGAGATATCAAAGTAATTTTCTTAAAGCCTTGGTGTGACCATTGTGTTCCCTTATTCTATAAACTCCCACGCCTACAGGATCAAAATATCAAATTCTTTGTTTGGCAACCAACCTTTTCAGGTTTCTCACTCAGACCTGACTCCCCTCCAGGTACTGTATTTGTCAGTGACCCTGGCCTCTTTGCTGTTTCTCAAACAAGACAATCCACCTATCCTTCCCATTCTATGCATGTTCCCTGGCTGTCCCGACCCTCTGCTTCCTGACTTCCCTAGCCTACTTCAAGTTTCAGAAAAAAATCTCATCTTCTTCAAGAATAGTAAGTCTTCCTATTAGTGCCTTCCTTCTAGGATGATTTCCAGTTTATTCTGTACACATCCAGTTACACAGTCATTTATTTATTCTCCCGTTAGATTAGGTGGTCCTTAACTAGCAGGTACTGTCTTCTGCCTTTATCTTCCCATCACCTAATACATTGTCTAGTACACAGAAGGCTCTTAAATTTGACTTTTTATGTGACTCAGAACACAGTCTGCATCACAGACAATAAGCAGTTATCAAGCACACTAGGCACTATGCTAAGTATTGGGAATACAAAGACAAAATTGCAATCGTCTCTGCTCGCCATGACTTTACATTCTATTCACATAGACTCTTGGCCACAAATTCTTAAAAAGTCACCTGAAAAAGTCAGGAAGTTCCACAAGCAGTTTCCACTAATTACATGCCAGAAATGCAAGGTTATATTTTGCTTTTCCATTTTCAAGTTCATTTTCCAATTTTGGATGAATGGATTTCACTCTTTTCTGAATGTCCTCCTTTATTACCCATAAATGGGTGATAACAACTGTTCAATTACATTACCCTTTCAATGATCCTTCAAAAGGACAAATAACAAATGATACCAAAGCTTTCATTCAAAATCCTGTAGCAAAATGTTGGCACCATTCTAAAGAACTTAACACCAGAGTTGGGCTAAAAGTACTTCTAGCTGCTTGTTCTATCACTTTCTGAACTGTCCTGGACAATTGTTGAGGATCGGTTGCTTTTACACTCTGCCTGACATTGTGGTCACATGCAGATAAAAAAAATAATGCAACTATTAGAAAAACTCATCCAACCAATACAAAGAAAATGAGGTCATCGGCACAGATTAAATGAAATATTGAAATAAAAAATGTAAGGATGTGTTAAATACACTAAGAAGTAGGTTCACATTTTTTGTCCAGTGGGAATTAAAATGTCTGGTCTTTTTTGAGTTTTGGTTTCAGAAGAGCGCAACTCAGGGATGTTACAACTATTTAATGCTTTCTAAAATAAATAAAATATTTTCCAACTTATTCCATGTATTATAACGGTAAGAATTTATTTACATTTTTAGTCAGATCAGCCTCTTAGTCTATGGGGAGTACAGGGAGACTATCTATAGTACCAGAGAAACAGAGCAGCAAAAGGTTTCCCAGCGCTGCAAATCACAATAGTGGAGGGTTACAAATGTCCTGAGGAGTCCAAAGAAAACTTTTCCATTTACGGACTTTTTTTTATCCTATCCCATCATGATATATCAAGAAATATCCCCAAAACTTTAGTCTAAATCATGTCCATGAGTCAAGGTAAGACATCAACAACACTGATATAAATATGGGATTCAAAGGCTAGGACTTCATCAAAGTATCTCCTTCTCTTATCCATGGATAAGCTAAGGCTATTAGTGGTAGAAGTTGAAGGATATTTCTTTCGGAGGACAAATGGCAAGAGGAGAAAACACCATTCCAATGGCATTCTATCAAGTCACCAGCCTGGTCTTCTGCCCTGGGGAAAGGAGAATAATACCATTCCTTCAGGGCCAAGAACCTGTCCCTGTGCCTGAATTGTATAAAGCCCTGGGAGGATTCTACTTAGAAGCCAAACCCCTACAGACATTGAAAATCTACCTAAACTAATTCCTCAATGAATAACAAACTTCCCATTGATCCTACCTTCCCTATTCCAGTGATTCTGAACCTGCAGGGGTCATCATCCTGTTCCTGTTCTCACACTGCCCAATCTTAGTCCCATGTACCAAACCCTACCAAAAGTCTCCCTATAGTTTCCTGCTCTTTGGAATGCCGGCTCCATACACCATAAACATACTTTCACCTTAAATCTTTTCCTCTCCATTCCTCCATCTGCTGGCTCTCAGTGAAGCCTGGCTTTCTCCATATAATCCAGTTTTTCTGACCTCCCTTTCTAGAAGTCAGCACCCTTTAATTTATAACTGCCTCCCCCCTCCCCCCATCCCCATCCCTACCCCACCAACTCATTGGTTGAGAAGGGGGGTTGAAATACTCCTTGCATCTCATTTTCACTTTCAGGTTCTACTACCACCACCTCTCAACAACCTCTCCTCCTTTCGTTTTTACTCAATCTCTATCTACCACCCCATCAAAATTCTGGTAGCTATCTAGAGTATACTGACCTCCAGGATACTCCCATTCCTTTTCTCAATCACGTCAATGCCTGGTTCACAGTCTTTCTCCTCCTCATCTCCTGTCAGACAAATGTTCATATTCCTTCCAATATCCTAACCCCAGAGCTCCTCAACTTACTCATTTACCATGATCTGCTCCTCCGCCCACACTCCAAACGATCTTTCCACCATCCTGAAATATACCATTATCAGATACCCTTATCTGATCTGAATCGAATCCCTCTTCCTCTCCTTTGGTCTTACAACCACAACCCCTGGATCTCCTCAGTTCTTCCCCAGTCACTACCCCAGCATTATCCACACTCGCCTCCCTTCCCCATCTTGAACCCCTGGAGAAGCAGGTCAACTCTATACTTTCCTCTTTGCTTGAGTCCCTTGCTGCCCCTTCATTGCATCAGCACTCTGAACCTCAGTCTGGGATCACTCCCATCATCTGCTCTTTTGGGTATACAAAATGTCACTGCAGCTCTGACCATGTCACCTCTTCACTCATGCCCCTCAAGAAACTACAATGGTCCCTTATCACTTCCAGGATCAAAAATGAAATCCTCTTGGGCATTCATTCAAAGGTTTTCATATCACTTGCTCTCTCTCTCTCACATACACACAAACACACACACATTTTTGCAATCTAGTGACATTAGCCTCCTCCTTGCTGCTCCTTGAATAAGACACTCTTTCATGAATGGAATGCTCATTCTCCTCATCTCTGCCTACCAATGGTTTCCCTAGCTTCCTTCAAGCTCTAGGTAAAACCCAATCTTCTATACAAAGTCCTTCCTGATGCCTTTTAATTCAAGTGTCTCCCTCTGTGGATTATTTCACATGTATCCTATATATAGCTTATTTATAGCACAAAGCTGTTTGCATTTTGTCTTACCTTTAGACTGTGGACTCCTTGAGAGCAGAGGGTAATTTTTACTTTTCTTTGCATCCCTGGCACCTGGCACACAGTAGGTACTTATTAAATATTTATGGACTAAACTACTTTCATGATTCTTTGCTAAGATTAGCAAAGACATTACTATGAGAAGTTGCCAAGAAAGTGAATGCAAATGCAAAGAAAACTCAACAACTTACACTTTTAAAAAGAAATTTATAGAAGATAGAAAAAATGGCAGTTAATGGAGGAGGAATAGAAAAGGCTTGGCATGCTCCTACAGGAACAGGTCAAGAGAGGTAATGTTCAAAAAAGCTGAGCCTATTGAGGAAAGGTAAGGACAAGAAGATTGCTGATTTTATATCTCAACCTGTATTAATGAAAAGAGAAGGATCAAAGAGATAAGATCTTTTAAAATTTTTACTATTGATATAATCAATTATGTTAATAGTTTTCCATATGCTAAACCATTCCTGAATTCTTGGTATAAATCCTGCTTGGTCATACTGTATAATCTTTGTAATATGCTGTTGTGATCTTTTTAGCTAGCATTTATTTATTTCAGATTTTCACATCCATATTCATTAACAAAACTGGTCTGTAAGTTTCCTTTTCTATTTTTACTCTTTCGGGTTTAGATATCAGTATCATATTTGTTTCATAAAAGAAGCTGAGTAGGATTCCTTTTAGTTTATTACCTCCAAATAATTTGTTTAAATTGAATTGGCTGATCTTTAAATGTTTGAAAGAACTCACTTGTAAATCCATCTTGGATAGACTTGCATGAAATAATGAAGAGCAAAATGAGAAGAACCAGGACAACATATAAAGTAACAGCAATATTGTTTTAAAAACAACTCTGAACAATTAAGTCTTTGTGAGTATTATAAATACTAAATTAAGTACAAAGGACCTATGAAGGAAGAAGCTATCTGCATCCAGAAAAAAACTGATAAATAGTAGTATAGAATAATTTTACATACATACAAATTTGTGTCTAATGGTAGCCATCTCTGGGGAGGAGGGGGATTTACATGATGATTTCATTATATATTTAAAAGAAATAGCAACTTGTACATAATGGTTTGCAGTTTCATCTGTAATCACTTTTTTATTCCACTATGTTATGGAAAAGCTGATATTATTTCATAAATTTTAAAAAAAATTTAAAGGAGACAAGATCCCAGCTTAGATATTAACACTGCAATAGATCACAGAAAAAGGGAGAATTACAGCACTCTGTTGTTGTTTGTTTAATTTGCCAAGGAGGCTGATCAAAAAATAACAAACAAGCATTTCCACTTTTATCTGAGTTCTGTATTCTCAACCATGACCTGTGTCAAACAAAAAATGAATTCTGAGTATTCTGAGTTTCAGACACAAGCCAACCAAAAACGGTTTTTACTAATTTATCATTGTTCTAAATTCAAGCACTGATCTGTTTCGATTTGCTTGAGGGATGTCTAAATTGACAGAGTTCCCTCATGAATTAAGATGTATCTCTCTCAGAAAACATTCTTAAGTAATATTTACAGGATTCTTGAATAAGAACAAGATAACAATATGAAATAAGAGTTACACAGCTCAGAGAAAGGTAAAAGTTATAATACTGCTTCATTAATACTGAACAAAAGTTACTTAACTACATATAAGACAATAATAGTATCCAGACTCTAGACTACCCAGTACCAACTAGGGTCACAAAGTGGGAAATAAAGAATAGAAATCAGGTCTTGACATAAAGACCAAATGGAGGAAATGAAGCTGGAAAAACAAATAAACAAAAGAAAACTCTGAACAAAAATGAAGAAATATTATGGATGTTTAGCTAAAAGAATCCCCAAGTGGTAAGTGCAGAAAAGAGAAATTTCATAACAATCCCAAGGAGAATCTTAGTGAAAAGAATGGGAGAGCAGCTACAACGTCTCCAAGAATGGTCAGAAGACATCAAACAGTAGATTTAAAAAAAATTAAATTAGAATTGAATTAAGATCACTGGAGTTTTAAAAGGTTGTAAAAAGATGAACAGCTTAAAAACAGAGGTAGAAAACCTTAACCAAGTAATGACTTCCTGAAAATGAGATAGAGCAAATAAAACCCAATGATTCCAGAAGCAAAATGAAATATTACTAGAAAGTAAAAAAGCTGAGAAAATAAAAGATAAAATATCTAACCCAAAAAAACAACTGATCTGGAAATTAACCAGAGGGGAACTGATTTAAGAATCATGGGCTACCAAATCACTAATAATAAGAGAAAGGTAACTTGAACTCAACACACCCATCAGATTGGCAAAGAGAACAGGAGAATGACTGCTGGCGGACCTGTGGAAGAGTCGGCATATTATGAACTGTTGGAGTACCTTTGATTAGTGTAACCAATATGGAAAGTAATTTTTATACTTAACGAGTCACTAAATTGTGCATTCGTTTTAAAATTCTAATACCTCTACTAAGCCTATACCCCAAAGAGATCAAAGAATGAGTACAAGGGCACACATAAATAACAATTTTTATAGCAGCATTTTTTCATTATAGCAAAGAACTGGAAATAAGTATGTGGTAATCAGCTGAGGTATGGTTGAACATAGCACATGACTAATGAATTATTGTGGTATAAGCAAAAGAGAGTACTTACATGAACAGAGAGTGAAATGAACAGATTTGGGAGAATAATTTATAGGATGACTACAACATTTCAAAGGAAAACAACTCTGAAAAATTATGATCAATTCAATGAACAATTGTAGGAAAACAAATAAACAAAGTACTTGGAAACAGTGTATGCTCATCAACTGGGTTATGGTTAAATAAATTAGAATATATGAATGTAATGAAAAATCATTGAGAGATTTGAGATGAATACGGGGACTTGGGGAAGGTAATACGACTTGTATGAAACAGAGCGAAGAAAGTAGAACCAAAAGAACAAATAAACAACAGCTAAAACAGTGAAAACATTAAAAGGCATCAGAATTAAGGCTAAATGTAATGACCAGTCTTAGCTGTATAGGACCAATGATAAATATGAGGACCAGGAATATTCGCTCTTCCATCACACCATGGAACGCATCAAACTGGAGCGCCAAATCCTTCCTCTGTCACTTATTTCCTTTGAAACACTGGGCAAGTCAGAAGCTCCAGGTTCTTCTGTAAAATGTGAATAGACTAAGTTGATTAACCTCCCACAACAGACCTACAACAGATCTCTCTTGCTGAGAAGTGAACCATTATTGTGGATTTTGCATAAACTATTAGATAGTTACAATTTTATAAGGGAGAGTAGCACTGCAAAGAGGGTTATTTGGAAGTAACAGATGTGTCAAAAAAAATACCAAAAAAAGTAGCAATAAAACTTTTAAAATATTACACAGGCTATACAAGAAACACATCCTTTGATTCCTATTCTCACAGTTCATTCTCCATTGGCTGCATCCAGGTATTCTGTATCTCATATGCCTTACAGCCAAATTCTACCATATGGTTTATTTTATTCTAAGATAATCATTCTTTAAAGTGGGTCATGTCAGGTTTTAGCTTTTATCTAAATTAATTAATATGAATGAACAACTATTATAATAATATGACTAGTTCACTACTGTGTTCTGGTAACTTTAGTACCTCTTTTATAATTTGTAGATGACTTCAACAGCTTTTCTTGTGTGTTTTAAGGATTTCTTTTCTTTAAATCATCAGCCAATAAAAATGATGAAGATGTGGTTTTTTTAAAATAAGTCTTTCCTTTCAATGCTGATGACTATAGGAAGAAACAAATACATTCATTTACAACGGGTGGGGTTGCAAAATAGTAGAAATCCTTTTAGAGAGCAATCTAACAAAAAATTAATGATAGAAAATTTACTGGACTTGGGTGTCTATAACCTCTAAGTTCAATGTCAGCCTTTTTCTACTTATTACCTGTGTTGCCTTAGATGAATCGCCAAACTTCTCTGGGCCTCAGATTATATCTGTAAAAAGAAGTGGTTGAAGTAGGTGATGTTCAAGGCATATTTTAGCTCTAAAGTGATGATCCTATAAGGATTGCAGCTGATCCAATAATTCATTACTGGAAATATGGTGAGTTATCAAAAAGGAAAAAAAGTCTATAATTAAAGATAGTTATAACAGCATATTTGTTTTTTGTACAAACAGTTGACTCCCCATAACTGGTATGAGACATGCAACTGAAAAGTAGCTAAATAAATTGTGGTACATCAATGTAATGAGATATTATGAAACAACTAAGAAAAATATTAGGAATATGAAGAAATCTGAAAAGACCTATCTGAAAACAATATAAACAAAAAAGAATCAACAAAGTATGCAACATAATTATAAAAAGAGAAAATTTACGAATGTGTAAACCATATACAGTTATATGTGGAGACAAATGGGTAAAAACAGAAACAAATAAGTTGTCATAGAGATTTCATATTTGAAATTCATATGTTTAAATGGAAGTCGTTGCCAAACAGGTTTAATGGTTTTTGTTGATTTTTAAAGTTATGTTCACAATAAATCATTACGCAGAATTTAAAATGTTACTTTTTTTCATTGGCTAAAAGAAAAGGATTCAAAGAGAAGTGACTCTACTAATTCTATTTTATTTTAATCATCAAATCTCTATTAGAACTTTTGGTCTTTGGCATCTAATTATTCAACAGAATAAGCAAAAAACCTTATGGACCAAGGTTTCATTCATGTCAATGTGATTCACAAATTTTGTCTGATCCTAAGCAAATGAGGTTTAAGGGCATCCTTAGAGTTCTCATCTCTACAACCAAGTCTGTTTTCTAGTATGCATTGTAAACAAAGAGAAAATTAAGGCACAGATATTAGACAAATTCAAAGTTTGAAAGCAAATCAGAAATTGAGCCTCAAGTTGGACTACCTATCAACACCTAATGCAGTGATTTTAGTATACTTCCTTTTCCAATAACTAAAACCCAGGACGGTTCCCAGACATCTCTCTTGAAACTAAAGCGAAACCCCTCACAAGGCCCCATCTTCACTAAACAAGTGGAATGCTATTGACACATTTGTCCACATCTCTAATACATTCAAAATAGAAATTTGACCTGAAAATTATATGCCTTTAAAAAATCAGAAAGAGATCATATGCTTTTTACAGCTACAGGGAGAATGACAGAGCATATTACAAAAGATGAAACATTATTTTAATTACATGAAACTGAAAAGCTTATATACAAAATTACTGCAAATCTATAATATATAATAAAGGGTTAGAGATCAAATGGGAAAACATCTTTGTATCAATTTTTTTGGCTAAGACTTTGGTATCCAAAATATATAGACAATTAACAGATAAATAGCTATATCCACAAATATATGTATATATCTACTGATAACTAGCTTAGTTAAAGCTAGATACCCAGTGGATCTCCCAAAAATCTTACTGCAGTTTAATCTTTAAGAGCTTAAAAGTTTTAATAGGTATATGCATATATGATTAGTGAATTAACTAGCATTTATTAAGCACCTACAATATATATCAGATGCTGTGATAAGCATTGGCAATATAAAGACAAGAAAAAAAAAACTCCTTGCTTTAAAGGAGCAAGTCTAATAGTGAGGGAAAAAATATCCATCAACTATGCATAAACAAGATACATAGGGAATAAATTTAAGGCAGGACTCTAAGAGGAAATGTCCTGACTAATCATGTCAACATTTCATTTTTTTTTTCATTTCATTATTTCAAAAAGTAACCCAGAAATGGTTTCTGGGTGCTTCTTTTATTGCCTTCTGTGACTTGAGAACCCTGGAATGCAATGGCCTCAGTTTCATTATCTATAAAACAGGTATAATAATTTCCCTGCCTACTTCATAGGTTTACTTTGAGAAAAGCATTTCATAAACTATGAATGCTAAAAAATTGTGAGTTAACAGAAAATTATTTCATCTGAAAAAAATATGATTATTTACATTAGATATAGGATTGAGTTTACCACAAATGATGAAAAACCAGACAAATATATATTATTGAATATTTGCAGACAAGCATGATTATTTAGTCCATACACAGATTCAAAGTAGATGGAATTCTTACTAAATTTTATCTTTTTTTTTTAAAGGAGAATTTGGGAAGTTTACTTCCTGAATAGTAAGTAACTGCTAGTAGTTACACTGGATTTTCATAACAATCACAAGAAGTATCTTTACAATAAAAATATTTTTAAGTGTTTTTACCCTTATAATGCTCCCTCCCACTTATAACTGTTTTTCTTTTAAGGAACTTAAACCAAAACACTATTCTCTAATTTAACCCAACAATATCCTGTGATTATGTTATTCAATTAATTTTGGCTAAGTTATTCAAATGTCCTGTTACTGCAACACTAATAAAAGTTGACTGCTCTCCTGAAAGTTCTACAGGATTTGTGAAAAAGTCCATCAACTAGCTCTGTAAGAGCCACAGAGGTGCTGTGACAGGGCACAAGACAATAACTAAGCTATTAGTCAAAGAAAGGAAAAATCAGGAAAAATGTGTGTCCTGTATTTGAGAGGAAGGATGTTAATGTTCTCTAACAATAATGAAACCCAAAATACCTACATTTTTTCCTGAAAAATGCCTAAGTGCACGTTTTCTCAGACTTTGAATATTATAATTAGGACACAAGCTTAAATAGTTAACTTGTTACTAATGCTATACATGAAGCTCTAAGAAAATGCTTCTTTATTTACATATAAGATTTCTCAAGCCTTCCCATTCTAAATGAGTAGGGTTACTAGACTGATAGCTCAAAATAATTATCTAGATATAGTGGTTTCTTTTAGCAAGATACAACTGATAGAGACTCAATCTTGTGGACAAAATTTAAAAAAAATGTGACTGGATGATAGTGTAGTTAAGACAGATTCACAGCAAGAAAAAAAGTATACCCAGAAGTTGTAATGGATCAATATCAACCTGGAGGGAAATCCCTAATATACATAGCAATTTTTGGTCTATATTCTTGGCCCTGTTCCATTCAACATTTTAATCAATTTTTTGTCTAAAGATAGAGATAGAATGATTATCAAAATCTGCAATTAACACTAAGCTGAGAAGGATGCTGGATGATAGAATCAGGAGAACAAAGCCCACATATTCTAAGTTTTGTCTGACCCCTTCAGAAGGACCAAGTCTTCAGTCTTACGACCTGGTTCATGTGAGCGGGTAAGGCCAAGTCTTTGCAGTTCACAGTGTATGTCCTGACATAAAGTGGTAACAATGAGCAGGAATAACATCAAGAACATTAGGGCTATAATGCAGATAATGGCATTTCCAGCATAGTCACCAATCCTCATTTCAATTCAAGATCATCTATGGAAGGCAGTTCCAAAGTCATTACCCTCTTACATGCAGCCTCTATCTAGTATCAGGGTTAATTCTGTGAAGAACTGGGGCTACTGCCACGACCCCTTGTGTCAGACCAAGTGCTGCTGCTAATGTTCCCCTGTGACTGCCTGAGTGCTACAGTACTATTGGCACTGCCGGCTAGAGGGGCCTAAGTGCAACTACTGTCTCAGAACATGAGCCATTCTGCTCCCTGCTTCAGTCTCACACTCTTTTCCCTGACCTGGACTTCATTACAGGACTACCTTACTGTGCTGCTGTCAATACCCCCTTTAAGAGGGCAGAGTACTACTATGTTTGCTTCTACTGCCCTCCTCTTCCAGGGCCTATACTGAGGTCCACTACATAGGGCCCCTCATTAGAAGTCCCAAAGAAAAAAAGAGAGTGCTTTCTCTTCTTTTTTTAAAATGATGCAAAACTCCTCAACAGTCCCCACCTTCACCAATGGTATTTTGTCCATTTGTCCATATCTCCAATTCCATTAAGATTAAGGAATTGGGAAGGTAAGTCTTGTCCTTTCAAGTACCTTATACCAGTGTTAAAAAAGGACACATGGCACAGTTGTGCCTAATGGCTTCTCAAATGCCAAATACGAAGCCCAAAGTAGTTCCTTCAGCAGAGTTTTTAGAAAATACTAAAATAGGAGTCTTTAGTTAGTGAGTCCAGAAATTACTAAAACACCCAAATACAAAAACTATACAAATTCAGTACCAGTGAATAGCCTTTATCATCAAGGCATGTTCTTAAAGAGACAGGCCAGTTGCCATCTGTCTCTAATAACTGAATGCCATAATTTACTCTCTGATCATGATCCCCCCAAAAACACTGGAGAATGTCTAATTGTATGCAGCCAGTATTGACAGAAGCACCACCAGAAATGAAGGTCATACCTGCCTTTTCCCCAATTCGACAAAAGCATTTTGATTCAATCTTGCCACTTTCTTCACTAAATTTAGTAGGACAGGCTAAGCTGACTTAGCTTGAACTAAGTTCAAGATTAAGAATGGAATAAAATGAGGTCATTGTAAACCATCTTAGCAGTTAACAAAAGGAGGTTTGTTTAGCCAAAACAGAGAAAAGTATATTCAGCAAAGACAGAGCATTGAGTTGGGTACCAGTTGCCTGCCTCTATTTTTGGCCAGGCTAGTCTGTTGAGCCAGAAGTTGTATTGCTAATGTATTGTTAATGGAGTAGGACGATCTATCCCATCCATTAACAGATCTAGTAACCTGCTTACATTACATATGACTTAAACTCATGTGATTTAGGCTTCTAAGTCATACGAAGCCTGCGGTGGGACGAGCTAGCCAAATGGTTGGAGCAGGAAGGGGTGGAGCAGCGCTGAGAGGAAGTGAGACACAGCAGTTAGAGCTGAGGAAAAGAGAAGAAACAGGCAGCAAGTTGTGAGTGTTCACTTGTGGGAGAGCTCAAGTAGGGGGAAAGCTTAGGGCTAGTGGTACACCCTGTATTGTTACTGAGTGTAGATTTCTTTGTTGCTATGATGGATTTGGCTTTCTGGTATTGGGATTTGGCTTTCTGGTGTTTAAATAAATGTTTTGGTTCTGTCTTCCATGTGGAGAGTGTGCGTTGGTGATACATTTGGCAACGGGGATGGGATCACAAAAATATCATTAGGATATTTGGAGGCAAATGGTCTTTAGGGAGAGAAATGGATATCCCAGGATGGGAGAATTTGCTTTATTCCTCTTTAGCAAGAGAATGGGCTAAAAGCTCTTTGAAAACCGGGAATCAAGGTTATAGAAGGGAGAACTTAAGATATTTGCAAGGAATACCAATAGAACCAGCGAAAGAACTGGCAGGGGTGTGTAGGAGAGGCTGGGCCTTGCCAAAATGTTATTGCCTTATGTGCAAAAACAGAGACAATCTGATAGAAGAGAAAACTCAGATAGAAAGGGAGTTGGCTGGTTTGCTTGGGAATCTTTCTAATGTCACAGCTTTTGGGCTTTCCTTTAGAAGAACAAACTGGAGGGTCTCAGGTGGCAGAAGAACATGCTGATGTTCATTTAGTTCTCAAAAAGAAGTGAAAAACTAACTAAAAGAATGTGCATGCACAGGCTGGGTCTAACTGGGGCCCAGGCATCTGAGAGGAAGATGTGTGAGAGAAAAATGAAACAAAATTAGATGAAGAGGCTTTTACAACTGCAGATGTTTGCCCAATACTAAGAAGGAAGCCGGAGAACTGGGGGAGGGAAGGGGGGGGAGAGAGACAGGGAGCCACACAGTATGTAGTGAGGCAATTAAGGATTTTACTCAGCAGGAGGTCACAGATATTTTGAGTTTCTCCACCCAAAGGATGGGAGAATCGTTTGTGTTTTGGATGGTAAGAATCAGTAATGAAAGTGCCAGAGGAATATTGATAGAAAATGTAGATTTCTTGAAATTTATAAGTATTAGTCAGAATTCTTTTGTATAGCAAGCTTTTAAGGATTACCATTGAAAGGAGGTAACAATGTGATTAATCTGTTGGCTTTAACTGCGGATAGATGCAACAGGCGGTATCCTATTGACTCTACGTCGCCTAGTGGAGATAGACCCTGGTATTCACTTAAGGACTGTATGAGAAAGTTAAATGAGGTCATGAAGATAGGAGCAATGACGGGAGACATTGAGGGTTATCGCAGTACACCCCTCCCCCTTGTAGTTCCTCATAGAAATATCACAGGGAAGATAGCTCCTCCGGCTTACAAGCACCTAATTCTGACTCTACTAATTGGGGAAATAGGGTAGTCTCTTTCAGAGGTACTGGATAACTTAGGGGAATGGGGAAAAGATAAATTTCCTTGAGAGAGAAGAGTAAATAGCCAGCAGCTTCAAAGTCAGAATAAATTGACAAGTAAAGAAATGTTTACTACTCTACTAAGAGCAGGGATAGATTTTGGAAGAATAGATGGTGTTTCAACTAATGAACTAGATAAAATGAATCAAGAGAAGGGGCTTGATATCAGACTGATTAGGGAAATAAGAACTGTCCCTACATATCCTCTTGAAACATTTTATCCAAGTTCATCATACCTGCAGACAGAATAGGAAACTGGCCAGGCCCCAGTTCAGATTTTAAAAAGTACATCTCTAGTCAGAATGATGACCCCAAACCTGCAAATTAGAAAACAGTAAACAACAATGAACAAGACTATGATAGTGGGTTCATGGACTCCAGAAGTATAGCTGACCCTATATCTACCCTGCTTCTGGTTATTGTCTCCTTGTTTATTTTTGGCTTTTTGTTTGTTCACCTTGTTTGCAAGATTTGTCTCCTGCAGGTTTAGCACCCTCCACCTGTACATGCCTGGCCACTCAAGCTGTATGTCACCCCCTGTCCAAAACTATAATAGGTCACCCCTGGACCTAGCACTGACCAAGCTCCAGATGCTAGTTAAAGAACTGACCCCTTGCATGGCACCTCTTAATGCAGGGACAGTTCTACATCCAATCTCGGCAGGAAATATCTGTGGAAGAAGAGACCTTTGCCCATTACCCCAGTGGATTTTGGGCTTGATTTGTGTGAAGGGGTAATGATAGGATGTGTGTGCTCAAATCCCACCCTAAGATATTGTTTTATGTGCTTATATATTTTGTGTTATTCCTGTTATATTGTTGCAAAGTTCTATTAATACCAGTTGGTGCAATGACCTATGTAATGGATACGAAAGATCTTGGGGCCAAATGTATTGTTAATGAAATGGGAAGATCTTTTTCATCCATTAATAGGCCTAGGTGACCTATTTAAGTCACATGGAAGCCTAAGTTACATGAAGCCTGTGGTGGGAGGAGCCTTCTGAACAGTGGGAGCAGGAAGGGGTAAAGCAGAGCTGAGAGGAAGTGAGACAGAGCAGTCAGAGATGGGAAAGAGAGGAAACAAGGCAAGACTATGAGTGAGAGAGGGAGTAATTTTACTTGAAGGAGTTGGTTTGTGGGAAGGTCTGATAATTTGTTTAGACTTCTTGATTACTTTAATGGATGGATTTGGCTTTCTGGTATTGGAATAAATGCCATGGATCTGTCTTCAATGAAGAAAATCTGCTATATCTTGCGATTCAAAGTTGGGAAATATGCCACTATATTCACAGCTACCTCTGTGGGCATTGCCTTGGTGATATAGAAGTCTGAGGAAAAGTTTCTGACTTGCTGAACACTGGAGTTTTTTATGCATAGGCCCACCAAGAAGTTACAACAACTACCTGAGCCTTAGTCCCTATCACAAGACAAGTCTATTCATCATTCTCCTTCAGCTGAAGGATGACCCTTAGCATTCATATTTGGAAGTCATGGACTCATAGAATCATAAAACCCTTAAAGACCATCTAATACAGCTTGCCCATTTTACAAATGAAGCAACTGAGGCCCAAGGTCACAAAGTAATGTCAAAAGTAGGATTTGAACCCTGGTCCTCTGAAATCAGAGACAGTGAGTGGGTTTTCCCTTCTATCATACTGACTTTCCTAACGCAAATGATGAATTCCCAAGACTTACAGAAAAAGACTGCAGAAAGAAGGCTAGAAGCCAAATATCAAAACATCTTGTGTTCATTCTTCTTTGCTACAGAAGACCATGCCATCAGAGAAATGATGACATGACTTGCACTTGACTTTTGTTTTGAGTGAGGGAGGGCTGTGCAGGTCACCAGCCTCACTTCTCCTCCACAGCCATCTGAATCCAGTGACCAGATATTCATCAGGATGACTGGAGAAGTCCCAGGATGAGGCAACTGGGATTAAGTGACTTGCCCAAGGTCACGAAGCTAGTGAGTGTCAAGTATCTGAGGTGAGATTTGAACTTCAAGCTCCTGACTCCTACACTGGTTCTCTATCCACTGCACCACCTAGCTGCCCATCAAAACATCTAAGGAAAATGGGAATTTCTTTGGAGGTCAGATGATGGCAATGACAAGGAAAAGGACAGGATGGTATAATTTAGTGAGAACTTCAAAGGAGGAACAGATGGTACTTAAATGATGGTGGCAGTCAAGAAGAGGCAATGGAAATAATATTTTCTTGAGTCTATCAGCTATGGTATACAAGAGGAATGGTCAATATTGAAAAGGGTAGATTCAATGGTTTACTTGTTAACACTATGAGAGTATAACAAGGCAAATGGCTTTTGCTATTGTTTTCTTTTATTCATAGAACAATTCCTGTTATTAACAATGGAATTCTCTCTCATGCCTTACTAAGCAGTAGTTCACTAAACCTAAGGAAAAAAAGCATAGAACTCAGATGGATCCAGTTCTGAACACCTAAAAGTTAGCTGGTGAAGAGACTTAGCTGAGGAAACCATGAACTGCCCAGCATGGGAGAAAGCTAAGACACTTTGAGATTCCCCATCATTAGTGGGTCAGAGTCAAAAGCAAAAATGGGAAAATTGAAGGATGGAAGAGAGTCAAATTACCAAAGCTCTCAGGAAGAAGAAAATCCAAGGACCTTTAACATAATCAGATAAATCAACAGGAAAAATAGTATCAACAGAAGGAAATTGGGTCTCCAGAGCTAGTAAAATCTCTGAATAAAATATTGCAAAGCAAAGGAAAATGAACCAACACTTCATGATAGAGAAATTGTGGGATGTGAAGAGAACATTGAACCACAACTTGTTCCAGTGTTACTGAAATGAGATTTATGAGAGCAGAATTTATGGCTCAAACAACAACAATAATGGCCAGAATAGAAAAACTGGAATCTGAGATGGCAAGTCTCACCCAAGTAACAAAACAGAATAGATTGAGAGTACAAATAAACATAAGTGAAGGACCACCTAGAAGAAAAACAAAAATGCTCACAATATTAAAAGAAAATATGCTCTCTATGCAAACAAAACATAATGACCTTAAATACAGAATATACAGAGACAACCTAAAGATCATAGAGCTCCTAGAAAAGTAAAACAGAACCAAAAAATCCTTACCACCATACTGAAGGAAAGAATAGAAGAGAATTGCCCAGAATTTCTGAACTTAGAAAACTGAACACCAAATAGAAGAATTCAAGATTGCCTCTAGAATAAAAAAAACAATGCAAATCCAAGGTTCCAAACTCCAAAACACAACATAATTAATTTTAACAATTCAATTCAGAAACAGCAAGTTCTGCACACCATCAGAAAAAAGATCTTCAAAGACAAAGCCAGGAATTTGAATGAAGCAACACTATTCTGCCTCCACCAGAAAACTTAAGAAGGAATGAAATGTGTTCCAAAGAGCAATAAAGCTGAGGATGAAGCCCATAATAACCAACTCTGCAACGGTGAGCTTAACCATACGTGAAAAGGAAGGTAGATATTCAAATAATAAACCTTTTAAACATTTCTAGAAAGAAAACCAGAACCAATGAGTATTTGCTTTTTCATATATCTCAAACAACAGAAATACAGGTAACTGGCAGTAGCCAAAGACAGCAACCCCAACACAGTGACAGAAGAAAGACCAGTAAGAAATTTCATGCTAAATGTACATCAGAAGACAAGAGATGAAGCTAGAAATCTGATGGAAGCAACAATGAAGAAGCAAGCATGAGGCATTATGGATAGAATCTGGCAACATCTTACCTACAAGTGAATCAATGTTGTTGTTTTCGTTTTGTGGGATATACTGTAACATGAGAGGAAACATTGAAGGAGGGGAAGAGGTGTGAAGGGATAGAAAGCAATGGACTGAAAACAGTACATGGTACTATGTTTACAACAGAGGGTGGGGAAATCGTAACTTGAAAAAAAAATATGACCACAGAAAGATGGAGGAAATATAAACCTAAGTCACCTACCTTTAAATGTAAATGGATTAAACAAGTCAATTAAATGAAAAAGAGTGACAGACTGCACAAGAAACAAAACCCTACAATCTGTTATTTACACACATTTAAAAACAAAGACATACACAAAGTAAAACGGAGAGCATAAAAAATGTTACTATGTGTTAAGTGAATCTAAAAGCAATAATTATATTCATGCTATCTGACAAAGTAAAAACAAACATTTAAAAAAATAAGGAATTAGGGAGAGGATTCTGGGAAGATGGTAGAGTATGTCAGAAAATTCCAAGTTCTCAAGATTTTCCCCCACAAAGGAATTAAAATAGCACCTTAAATAAAGTATGGGTGCAGATAAATGATTAGAGGGGCACAACATGGGTCTTTCCTGGACAATTTAATAAGATCAGAAGAAAAAATCCAACATATGATTTGGTCTTAGAGAAGAGCAAATACCTCCTGGCCAGGTTCCTTTTAAACAACAAGCCTCAAGCTCTTCAACAACAAGCAGCAAGACCTAGGGTACTTGGTTTGGGAGGCTGTATGGGCACCAGCAATAGTAACATTTTTACCCCAGGATAGTAGAGGAAGCAAATAAGAAAGGTAAACTCACAGCAAAACTAGAATAAAAAGAAAGATCAGAACACATTATACATAATTATATGTTAACAAAACTGAGAACAGAAAAGAAACAAAGGAATACCGTATGTATAGCAACACCAACTCTATGAGAAGACCAAATAGAGATCTGAAATAATCTGATCTCAGAAATACAGATCTAGCTAATTATAAAAAGAAATAAAGTTCTGTTCCTGATGGATTCACAAGAGAATTTCATCAAACTTTTCAAGAACAGTTAAATACCCATACTTTACAAAATTTTCTCAAAAACTGAGAATGCATCCTACCGGAATCTTTTAACAGATAAAAGTCTTCTATCACTGTTTGCAGATCATATGATGGTATACTTAGTGAATCCAAGAGAATCAACTAAAAAACTATATGAAATAATTAACAACTATGACAAACACGTATCAGACTGGTTAATATGACAGATAAATGTTGGAGATGTTGGAAAATTGAGACACTAAGGCACTGTTGGTGGAGCTGTGAATTGATCCAACCATTCTGGAGAGTAATCAAACTATGCATACCCTTTGATCCAGCAATACCACTAGTAGGCTTGTATCCCAAAGAGATCATTAAAAAGGGAAAAGGACCTCTATGTACAAAAATATTCATCGCAGCTCTTTGTGTGGTGGCAAAGAACTGGAAATTGAGGGGATGCCCATCAATTGGGGAATGATTGAACAAGTTGTGCTAGTGAGAATGGAATGTAACATTTTTGTGCTATAAGAAAGGATATGTGGCCAGATTTTAGAAAAACCTGGACTTATATGAACTGATTCTTAATGAAATGAACAGAACCAGAAGAACACTGTACACAGTAACAGCTTAGCTCTTTTCGTGCTTTACAACGATCAAAGATAATTCCAAAAGACTTATGATGGAAAATGTTATCCACATCCAGAGAAAGAACTATGGAGCCTGAATGCAGATTGAAGAAAGCTATTTTCACTTTCTCCCCCGCCATTTCTGTTTCTTCTTTCATAACATGAATAATGTGGAAACACATTTAAACAGGATTTCACATGTACAACCTGTATTAGACTGCCTGCTATCTTGGGAAGGGGGGGAAAGAAAACAGGGAGAGACAAAAAGTTAGAACTCAAAATCTTTAAAAAAAAATTAATGCTGAAAATTATTTTTGCATGTAATTAGAAAAAATAAAATACTATTTACAATTTTTAAAAAGAGAGATAAAGAAAGTTCTAATATCTAAACCAAGGAATGATAAAAACAAACAAACAGGAAAAAACCCTACAGGCCAATATCATTAATGAACATCGACTCAAAAATTTTACACAAAATTCTATCAAACATATTAATATTATAATGATTTATCCAAGAATATAAGTGGGATTTATAGCAAGGAAGCATCCCAAGTTCAACATTGGGAAAAAGTATCAACATGATTAATCATATTAAAAACCAAAGCATTCAAACTCACATCATTATCTCAACAGATGCAAAAAAATGCCTGACACAATACAATACTATTTTATGCTAAAAACCTACAAAGCATAAGTCCTTGCGGACCTCAAAATATATGATAAAACAGCAGTCATCAAAATCATCTGGTATTACTTAAAAATAGATCAATAGAACACATTAGAAAAGTGAGAATAAGAAACAACAGAATTCAACATCCCAGTATTTGGAAAACATAAATTATCTAGGGAAAAAATCCTTTTTAATGAACTGCCAGGAAAACTAGAAAGTAGTCGGGCAGAAATTAGGCTTAGATCAATATCATACACCATATTCCACAACATATTTTGAATGAATGTGCAACCTGAATTAAAGTTTATACCATAAAAAAAAATAGAAGAGAAAGAGATTACAAACCTCTCATAGTTGTGGGTAGAAGATGCATTCTTTTGAGAGCATTTTTCTCCTCATTGGCTTTTTGAACCTCTTTGGCCAATTGAGTTAGCCTATTTTTCAAGGTGCTATTTTCTTCAGCATTTTTTTGGGCCTCCTTTATTAAGGTATGGACCCGTTGTTCATGCTTTTCTTGCAT
>CM053769.1:452261649-452307378 GCA_028658325.1 Potorous gilbertii
CTCTGCAGCGGAAATCTCCTTCACTCCATTGCTGCGCGGCTTCCACTGCTCCAGAATTTGTCAGGAGTTCTTTTTACAGGAAATCTATGGGCTGTGGGTTCGGACCTAACATAGGTGAGTCTTTCTACTCCGCCATCTTGGCTCCGCCCTCTAGAAGATGCATTCTTAACCAAATAAGAAGTAGAGACAATTACAAAAGATAAAAAAGATAACTTTGATTGTCCAAAACTGAAAATCAGCTTCTACACAGACAAAACTAACATACTTAATTTCTCTGATAAATTCTGGATCCTAGATATTTAAGCAATTAATAAATATGTATATAATATATCCTATACATATTTCTTAATAGATAAGTAATCAATGGTAGGAAAAAACACTTCTCAAAAGATTTGCAAAGTATTCACAACAACATGGAAGAATGATTCAAATTATTAATAAAAGAAATGCACATCAAATAACCCTTAAGTTTTACCTTACATCTTGCTAACTGGCAAAAATGACCCCCACAAAATGACAACAGTTAATGTCAGAGGAGTCTTAGGAAGATAACACAATAAGTTATTGACAGAGCTGTGAAATGGTACAACCATTTGGAAAGCAATTTGGAATTATTCAAATAAAGTAACTAAAAAGTCACTTTGAACCAGAGACAGAACTACTGGCCTTAAATAATACAAGGGAACCATCAATAAGAAGAAAGTCCCCATATATTCCAAAATGGCTATAGTAGAACTTTTTGTGTTGAATTTTATGAATTACTTCAGGAAGTAGAAACAAAGTAGATGCCCATTTATTGGCAAATGGCTAAACAAATGGAGGTACATGAATATAATGGAATAGCACTGTGCAGGAAAAAAATGATGTGCTTGATAAATAGAATAGTATGGAAAGATCTATCTGAACTGAGGCAGTGAAGTTAGAGTCAAGAAAACAATATACTAAAACAATATAATAGAAAGAACACACGCACACCAAAGGTAAATGTAACAGATTATATAGCAATATCACTGAGACAGAACTGACAAGACAACTACTATATATGGATAAGATGTTAAGTTTGAAATACCTAGGGAACATCTGGTGAGAAATGCTTAATAGACAGGTGCTGATACAGACATGGAGCTCAGGAGAGAGACCACTGAATATGCCAATCCAGGAGTCATGGGCATAGAGATATTCATTGAATACCCATGAAAGCTGATGAGATCACTGAGAGAGGATACAGAGAAAGATGGCTCAGGATAGAGCTTTGAAATATAATACCTACGATTAGGGGATGGGATGTAGATGATGATCTAACACAAGAGACTAAAAGGAACAGCCACTGAAGTAGGAGAACCAAGAGAGTGCATTAAAACTACCACAGAAAAGCATATGACTGAAGGAGAGGCTAGAAGCAAAAAAGTCCTTAAACTGGCAACTTCAGTAACAGATTTTGTGTAGTTTTCATTTTGCTAGAATATCCCAATATTAAAATTATTAAACTGAATACTATCCAAAATGTTCCCTGATGTTTTCCAACATTCATAGGTATTAAATATTTAAATGGTATTTAACAATAATGAGGGAGGGGAGATTTTCTGCACAGAACACTTTAAAGTTTGGTCTGCATTATTAACACTGAAGTCTAAGACAATAAATAAAGTAATAAATCAAGCCATGATATGTAGTCACTTTCCAAGGTATAAATGCTCAAATTAAAAATTTAACAATCAGCTCTTACAATCGGAATCAAGTTGGTTCCAGCACACTCCTACCAGTCTTTGAATATTTGGAATAGGCTACACTTCTTTATAAATACTACCAAACTTAATATGTCTTACTTTTTAAATAATACTTTGGGTATCCATTACGAGTAAAGAATATGAAAAATAGTGAAAGTATTTTAAGAAAGAAAAAATCAGCTTATTGTCAGACGTTTTAAATAACTCTCACAAGACACTAGATCATAAAAATAAAACATTCATTTATCTTTTTTTAACAAAAACCTCTGGAACTTCTAGTATAACCCTATCAGAAAAATTATTCACTGTTTATTACCATGGTCATTCATTATTATTTAAAAACAAGAAAAAAATGTTATAAAAATACAGAATAACTCACTTCAGGAATTCCTAAGAATCTCAATGTCTCATTCCTAAATCTTTTAGAGTAATATTTGTTAAGAATTTTGAAATACTACTTTTGAGTGCCTCAATTCATCTCAACAAAATGGAAAAAAGTGCTGGTTTTAAGCCCACCTCCTAATAAGAGGGTTCACTCAACATGTTTGCTTTGGGTTTTAGAGTGAGATGCACTTTTAAGACTCTTGTTGTATGAAAGGTTAATAAATTTGGAGATAAAAAAGATTTTAGAAAATTTCTGGTGCAAACCTTTCATTTCATTTCACAGATGAAGAAATGATGATGCAGAGAGAGGTTATGTGACTCGGCCAGGTCACAGAGGTAGTAGCACCTGAGACAGATTTGATTCCTGGCTCTGTGACACCTGTCAAACCCAGAGCCCCTTTCCCTGTGCTATGCTGTATCAAGGAATAAAAAAAAAAAATAAAAAAGAAAAACTGAATTTCCAGTTTCCTTATGCCCCAAGTCCATCCCTCTTCCTAACTTCACTATTTCTGTCACACATCACATATTAACAGACATTCAAACTCAATACTTGAGTCATCTTCAATTTCTTATTACCTCTACCTATATTCAATCAATTGATAAATTTTGTTTATGCTTCTGCCACAATTATCTGTCTTATTTGTCCCCTCTTCACTTCTAAAAAGTTAATACAATAGCACAGAATCTTATCACTTCTTGCTTGGATTATTACTACAATAGCCTCTCATTTATTCTCCTTATTTTCTGTATCTGCCTTCTTTAATCAAGCTTCCAAAAAGGTGGTGATGATGGGGTGCTTGGAATCCCAGTCCAAGATCACATTTCTCCCTAGCTTCAAAACACTATCCCTGATAGTTTTCTCTCCAGTCTAAGGACGTTATGCCAAGCAATAACTCATGAGTGAACCCCAGTAAGACAAACTACCTTTCCTCACAATTATTCATGAGCAGGCCCACAGTAAAATAAACTTATCTTTCCTCATCACAACAACAAGCTGACCTCTGAAGAAACTCCCTTATAAAACAGGACTGTTATAATCACAGAATTACCACACATTGACTCCCAAAATTATCATATTCAATCCAGAGGTCAAGCTATAGACATCAACCCTCAAAGCTATCCTGCTACAAATATAACAGACCAAAATTAGACCCCTAAGAAATCCCTTCCCTGGTTAACAATAGTCAATGATATGGCGGGGAGGGCCCCACAGGGCACAGCCAAGACAGCAGAGTAGGACAGAGCTGCATTACCTCTCCCCCCATAAAATACCTGTAAAAAATTACTTTAAACAAATTCTAGAGCAGCAGAAGCCACAAAACAACACAGTACAGAGATTTCCTGACCTAGACAGCCTGGAAGGCCAACAGGAAAGGTCTATCACATTGGCTCAGAGAGGCATGCCTTGGTCCATGGCACAGATAGGACTGGAGCAGGCTTCAGGGTGCGGAATCACAGGTAGCAGCTGCAGTTCCCAAATTTCTCAACCCACAAACATCAAAGGCAGCTTGAAAGGTCAGTAAGAAGGCTCTTTCACCTGGGTGATACTGGGGTTGGGTGCAGCCCCAGGGCAATGGCAGTCACCACAGCAGCAACCTTTGGAGCCCTCAGCCTAAAGACCCTGGGGGAATGGAGCAGCTGATCTTCATCTCAGCCCTGAGGGGAGGTGCTGGGGTGAGAAAGAACACCGGTGCTGGCATGGTGGAACTGTTGGTAACTGCAGAGAGGGAACCCTACTTGAAGATCCTGGGCAGAAAAGAATGCTTGTGGTTGTTCAAAGACCAGAGTACAGGGCAAGAGAGGAGTGAATGCCTCTCCCTTGACTGTGCTGCGTTGGAAGAACTAAGAACTTACAGGTCTCTCTGGAGTATACCCTCCACTTGACAAAGAACTCAAAAGTCAAGTAACTGGCTGGGAAAATGCCCAAAAAAGGTAAAAAAAAAAAAATAGGACTACAGAAGGTTACTTTCTTGGTATTTTCTTCCATCCTTTCAGATGAGGAAGGACAAAGTATACCATCAGAGGAAGACAAAAAAGTCAAGGATTCTACATCCCAAACATCCAAAAAAATATGCAGTGATCTCAGGTCATGGAAGATCTCCAAAAGGATTTTGAAAATTGAGTAAGAGAAGTGGAGGAAAAACTGGGAAGAGAAACGGGAGTGATGCAAGAAAATCATGGAAAGCAAGTCAACAGCTTGCTAAAGGAGACCAAAAAAAAAATGCTGAAGAAAATAACACCTTTTTAAAACAGACTACTCAAATGGCAAAAGAGTTCCAAAAAGCCAATGAGAAGAATGCTTTAAAAAGCAGAATGGGCCAAATGGAAAAGGAGGTTCAAAAACTCACTGAAGAAAATAGTTCTTTAAAATTAAAATGGAGGAGATAGAAGCTAATAACTTTATGAGAAACCAAGAAATTACAAAACAAAACCAAAAGAATGAAAAAACAGAAGACAATGTGAAATATATCCTTGGAAAAACAACTAACCTGGAAAATAGATCCTGGAGTGATAATTTTAAAATTATTGGCCTACGTGAAAACCATTATCAAAAAAAAAGCCTAGATATCATCTTCCAAGACATTATCAAGAAAAACTGCCCTGATATTCTAGAACCAGAGGGTAAAATAGAAATGAAGAATTCACTGATCACCTCCTGAAAGAGATCCCAAAGGGAAACTCCTAGGAATACTGTAACCAAATTCCAGAGTTCCCAGGTCAAGGAGACAATATTACAAGCAGCCAGAAATTAACAATTCAAGTATTGTGGAAATACAGTCAAGATAACAAAGGATTTAGCAGCTTCTACAAAGGGCTTAGAACATAAAACCAAGAATCACCTAAGAGAAAAAAATGGAATTTCAATGAAATAGTGGACTTCCAAGCATTCTTGTTGAAAAAGACCAGAGCTGAATAGAAAATTTACTTTCAAATACAAGAATCAAGAGAAATATGAAAAGGTAAACAGTAAAGAGAAGCCTTAAGGAACTCATTGAAGTTGAAGTGTTTACATTCCTACATGGAAAGATGTTATTTGAAATTCATGAGACCTTTTTCAGTATTAGGGTAGTTAGAGGGAATATATATATGTAGGTGTGCATGGGCAGGCATGTATGCGTATATTATATATGTGTAGGTATGTATACATACATTAATGCATGTGTGTATATGTATATGTGTATACACACACACACAAAGGGCACAGGGTGAGCTTAATATGAAGGGAGAATACCTACAAAAAAATAAAATTTACTGTTGAATGGAATGTGCTAGGAGTAAGAGAGAGGGAGAGGAGAATGTAGCAAATCATCTCACATAAAAGAGAGAAGAGATTTTTACAATGGAGAGGAAGAGGGGAGGGAGATGAAAAGTAATAATTGAGCCTTACTCTCATGGGATTTGGCTTAAGGAGGAAATAACACACTTTCAATTGGATATGGACATCTATTTTACCCTGCAGGAAGGCAAGGGAGAAGGGGATAGGAGAGGGAAGATAACAGAAGGGACAGCAAATTGGGAAAAGGGATAATCAGAAGCAAACACTATTGTGGGAGGACTAGTCAAGGGAGAGAATGGAATAAATGAAGGGCAGGATAGGACAGAGGGAAATGAGGTTAGTCTTTTACAACATAACCATTATGGAAGTGCTTTGCATGATTACACATATATGACCTATACTGAATTGCTTGTTTTCTCAATGAGGGTGGGTGAGGAGGGAGGGAGAGAATATGGAACTCGAAGCTTTAAGAATGAATGTTAAAAACTGTTTTAGCATGCAACTGGAAATTAAGCTATACAGGCAATTGAGTATAGAAATCTGTTTTGCCCTACAGGAAAAAAGAAGGGAAGGGGGATGGAAGCAGGGTGGGTAATAGAAGGGAGGAAAAACTGGACGGGTGGATGGGGTGCATGCTGTCCTGGGGTAGGGGTGGGGAGAGTTGGGGAGAAAATTTTGAATCCAAATTCTTATAGAAATAAATGTTAAGAACTGAAAAATAAATAAATTATATATATTTAAAAAAAAAAAAGGAAATGACACCTGTGACCAAGATTATAAGTTATCATCTAATTGTGTTCATCCTTTATTGTCGAAGATCATGCCATAAGAGACATGATGACATGACTTGCACTTGACTTTGTTTTGAGTGAGGGAGGGTTGTACAAGTCACCAGTCTCACTTCTCCAGAGCATCTGAATCTAGTAACCAGATATTCATCAGGATGATGAGATTACCCAGGATGCACTGGGAGACCTTGGGCTCTTTAGGCCAAAGTCTTTGCAGGTATTCATTGAATAGGCCTGTTTAAGAAGTAGCCAGGGCATGGCCACTTTAATGAGACCAAGAAACAGAAAGACAGCAGGCTGAGGGGGAAACAAGAACAGTTACTATCCATAATCACTCTAAAGCTAGGAGGGTCCAGAGTAGCCCTTAGGCAGGGGCCCATTCGAGTCCCAGGAACAGGACAGCTAATTATCACCTAATTAGCATATCTGCCAGATAATCCACTACTTTACTATCACTCCTATTAGGTCTTTGAAGGAATGCAAATTCCTTACACTCTGCCAGCGATACTGGCATTACAATAAACCTTTGCCAACTTAACTTATAGAATGCTTGAGTCCAACAATTCATTCCACACGACTCTCTCCTGGTACACCTCAGACCTCAAAGGGTCCCTTACCCTTTCAAACCTCCCCGCACCAGTGATATCCCTGATCATTCTATTATCATTCTGAAAACTCTACCGACTTTCTATTAACTTAGAATAAAACACAAATATCTCCCTGGCATTTAAAGCAATCCAGTTCTAGACTATCTTTCGAGGCTAATTGTGATTATAGAGTCTATATAGCTAAACAATCCTACTTTACTTACTCTGAACTCCAGCCTTTGCACAAGCCAACCTCAATGCCAGGAAAATTCTTTCTCACCCTCTTCTTCTTCAAATCCTTTTCCTTTCAAAGCTCAGTTCAAGTGCCACCTTCTACATAAATAAGGCCTTTCTTATCCTCCCAGTTGCTGGTACCTAAATCCCAGAAATTACATTGGATTTGCTGTGCATATATTTTCATATATAGATATATATATATATATATATATATATTTGTTCATATAGCTTCCCTTTAACATGTAATTTTCTCTAATTCAAAAAAAAAAACTTCTTGAAGCGGGGGACAATTTCATTGCTGTCCCTGTATTCTTAGAGTGTTTAAAAGTACAGAATCTAAAATTGATTATGTGCTTAATAAATGATAGTTGGGGTTGACTGAATAAGTCAACTTAACCAGAAAGATAATATGTAAATCATTTTCTTTAAACTTCTTTAAAAATACAACATCACCCTCCCCTCCAAAACAAAATTATGCAACAGATGTGGAGCAATTATAGCCGAATTTATAGAAGAACCTGGAGTTAAGGTCCATAAAAATTAACACCAGAAAAACTAATCCTAAAAGTGATGCCTTCTCACTAGAGCCCAGCTCTAGTTTGGGTATGCCTAAGATGGCAAAAAATGTCCAAAACACATTCACTCTCCAACTCACCATGCAAAAAATCAACATACCAATCTCAAGAAGAAAGGGAGAACCAAGGAAGAAATCAGATAAGAGATAAATGTGTACGTAAACTGTACTGAACCTAAAAGAAAAAGGACTGAAACTCATCTGGGGCTGACAGAGTACAGGCTCTGGAACCCGCCTTGAACTCTCCTTGAATTTCCCCACTTGATCTGGCATTTGCCTGAGGCTATAATCTTCTCAACTGGCCTTTCATTATCTCTACACCAAATTTTCTGTTACCTTTAATCTAGCCTAGGCCTTCATTGCCTGTTACCTCCAGGACCACCCTTGATCCTTTCTAGACCTCATTCTCCCTCAGCCACATGTTCCAGTTCCCTGGTGTTCCCATCCCTTCTCTGTTACCTCACAGTCCCCCTATCAAGAGCCTCCCTTGAGCCCTCCTCCAATCACCTCACACTACTTGGTCAACCCTAGATCCCTACAACAACTTTTCTGTATATAAGATCCACCTTGTTTCCATGGAAGTGCTCAGATTCAATCTGGCCACCAAATGTTCATTTTCCTTAAGAGTCCGACCCTATATGGCAGATCTTTAAGACTCTCTTTTTCTTTGGCTGAAAGAAGACTTGGGTTAAATTCATTTGGGCAGGACCCACTATTTTGAGATCCCAGCACCTCTAAACTTCAAAGGGGCCACCTATGTACCCCTGAAGGCAAATCAAAATAGGGACTGAAGCCAGAAGCTTTTCAAATCAGTCTTAAGGATGTGTCCCACTGCAAAAAGTGAAGAAGTTTATGAGTGATGGAGAATATAAAAAAGACTGAAACACTAAAGATTTCCAAATAAACACCCAAAACACCAACATATAAATCAGTTGAGAATCCTAAAAATGGGAAGAAAGCTTTAAGGGAAAGGGGGAAGGAGGGCAGGAAAGGGAAAGGAATAAACATTTCTATAGAGCCTACTACTCCTGGGCACTGTGCTAAGGGCTTGACAAATATTATATCATTTGATCCTCACAACTTTGAAAGATAGGTTTTACAATTAAGGAAACTGAGACAAACAAATTAAATGACTTGCCCAGGGTCACATAGTAAGTGACTAGTAATGGATTTGAATTCAGGATTTCCTGTCTCCAGGATGAACAGTAAATCCTCACAAACAATACAAAGCTGCCTTAACAAATATTATAAAACAAAAGAAACAATGGTTATATAAAGAAAATTAAAAATCCTACAGACTCCCAAGAGAAAATGAGAAACTCAAGGACAGTTCAAAAGTGAAATAAAATTAAAAAAGAAGAAATTAGAAAGGAGTATAGATCAGAAATTAGACCATTTTCAGCATAGAATTTTAAACTCAATAAAGTATATTGGAAAAACAATATATACTATGGAGCTTCTTTAAAGAGATGAAAGAGATTAACAGATTGGGAACACAAAAATAACAAAGTGAAGGAAAATCTAACAGAAGAGAAGCAAGTCAAAACAATAATACAGAACATATGAATTCTAAATAAGTCAAGGTGACTAGCCATAAAGATAGCATAGGCTGCCTACAGATAACTTATAGGTAACAGGTTTTCCAGAGAACATGATAAATCAAAAATCTTTTATACGATAATGCAGAGAATAATAGCTAATATTTATACAGCACTTTAAAGTTTTACAAGGTGCTTTACATATGTAATTTCATTTGGTCCTAACAATTCGAGGAAGTCTGTGCCATGCAGATGAGGCAGCTGAGGCTGAGTGGGCAAGTGACTTGCTCAGAGTCACAGTGTCTGAGGCAGGATTTTATCTCAGTCTACCAGTTTTGTCTCACAGTTCACAAAGAATTAATAATAGCACAAGGTCTGACAGATTTAGCCATAATAAGTTCAGTCAAACTAGCCTTGATAGGTATACAAACTACAGAATTTTCTCTAAAACTGTCATAATAATGTTAGCACCTGTCAGAATAAATTCATCAATTCTATTATTTCACCACAAATAGAAAAGGCATAAGTAAGCATTTTAAACTACTACCACTACTAAGATCTTGGCACAGAATTTTAAAAGAATTTAAAACCTTGAAAAGTCTGTCTTTTTTCTGCTCCTCTTGCACAAGGTGATGCAGAAGTGACCACAGTTCAGATTCATCATCTTACCTATAACTGTGCTAAAACTGAACAAAAGTCCTTAATGCATCAGTCAGCCTGGGAAAGTTGCACAAGTAACTTTTAAGGCAGTGGCTGTTCTCTGGAGTTTTTTTCTTTTGTTTTTAATGCTTCCTTTAATCTAATTCCAAAGACAGATGAAAAGTTAACGATACCTTGATAAGATTCCAGATAGAACAAAATATGTTTACATGTTCCTTAATTCTTGGTTTGTAACTTTTAAAAAATAAAGTTGACAGAACAACAAGCTTAGATGGTCACTGGGTAAAGGATCTAGAAGAAAAAAGTTCCGGGATGTGGAGATGAAGAGGGGCAGGCACATACAGGTAGCATATAATTATGTAAACACACATATATAGGGGTATATACCCCACTGGGAAACACAGATTTGAATTATATATATAAAACTCCTGATGGCATGTCACACTAGATGTAATTTAGATATTCAATAGTAAAAGATTTTCACTATACTGATGAATATTCTTTGCTGTTCTGAAAAGATATGACCTCAGATTTTTAAGATCAAAAAAAAAAAAACAAAACAGAAGGACCCATTGATGAAGAGTGATTTAAACCATTTTCAAACAACCATTTTTCTGGTGAAAGCTAGTTAAAATTCCCCAGCAACGACAACCTTCCAAATACTAAAATCCTATCTCTCCCTTTTAATAAAGCATCTCATTTGTGCCATATTCCTCTAAAAAAGATTTTATTTTACCAAAAAACAAAAGCTGCCAGGCTCGTTGAAATGGAAATAGCACATGATATGATTTACTGACAAGGCTTTGCCAGACTTCTTTTGTTTTTGGATTTTTTAAAAGCTCTGTTAGCAAAGACTCATTAGTCGCTACAGTTTTATTTTTAGAATGTTTTTTTTCTTTTGCAACAGGGAACAAAGAGAAAAAAGCAAGTTGCAACATAAAAGGCAGTGAGCGTAACAAAAGCCCTAAAGCATTCATGAGTCAAAAAGATAGGAGACAACTGATCAAAAAAATAACAATAATGCACTCCCCAAATAAGAAGTAAAAAAGAAATGAGAAAAGCAAAAGTTATAATCACAAATTGCTACAAATAAAGAATGGTGACGGGAAATATACAGCATCTGAAAAACTTAAGTTCAACTTGCAGTGAACTTCAACGATGGTATGAGAAAACACAATGCTTTACTTCACAAGCAATTTATAAACTCTAGTTATAGAACAATAACTATATCCTTTAACAAGTGTTTGATGAATTGAATTTTCTCATATCATAATTTTAAAACTAGCCTAAAAATAGCAGTGTCTTAAAACTACCAAAACAAGATAAACCAAGTAAAAAATTTCTTCCTTTACTAAGGAGATCTTGCTCTCCTTTTCCAGCAAAGGGCAATGATTAAGTATGTAATGCCCTATCATTTAAGATTTCAAAGATGAAAGACAGATACAGTCAGATATGGAGGAATCCTATCAATTATACAATAAATTCCTAACAACCAGGCACTTCCTATAAGTTTGACTCCAACATTCTAAAAATCCCTCAAACTCCCAGTTTGCTAGAGTAGCTTCAATCACATATAAAAACCATTTCTTTGCCACTGTCTACATGTTCAGCTATTTTGTAAGCAAGAATTAAGTGAGGCTGGGAAGAAAAATCAGAAGACAAGAAATATTCAATAATAAAGAAGACCAGGTTTCATACTGAATATTTTCTTAAAAATAATTTCACTTAAAGATTTCAGCACAAAAATTTCACACAATTCAACAATCTGCCCATTAATTTTTTTAAAGTATAACATTACATACAAAAAAGGCTAATGTAAGATTTTTTTTAAATCTACTACTACACACATAGCTCCTGTACCTGTTCTAAGTACCATTTTACAAAGGCTCTAAAAGTGGATCATAACTGCAAACTCACTTTTGGCAAATTCTGTTAACATCATTTCTTCTTCCCCAGTCTTTTCTCCTATACTTTATATTGCAGGAAATTATTAAATCTACATCTTTTTTAAAGTCAAAAACTTGGAACCACCTGCACTTTGATCCATTTAAAAGGCTTCAAGGAAATGAGATAAAAAAGGAACAGCTCAAACCCTGAATCAGGCATTTCATTTCTGTTTTGATTCCACAGAAGTGAGGTGCTTTGTGTCAAAGCCTATGGAAAATTACAGTCCTGAATGTCAGCACTTATTAAATCCATGCACACTCTTCAAAGCATGATTTTGCAGAAGCACTTTACTTCTTCATGAAAAAATGAGTTATTTTAAACAAAAACAGCGATTTCTTTGAGAAAGCAATTTTCTAAGCATTGTAATGCTCTAGTGAGCACATAAGACTTCTCTGGATGTGGAGTACTATGGTTGTGGAGTACTATGGTAAGAGCTGGTCCAATGGGAGGGAGGGCAGGAACATGGCCTGGCTGATCCAAATCTCCTAACATTCGAAAGCATACAAAGCACTCTTCTCAAGAGTATGTTTCTAATGCTGGAAAGAGTATCCACTTAACTATCTGTTTTAAAATATGCATATTTTAGCCTCCCACAACTGTGAGGAAAGAAGGAATAATGTGAAAAGGAGGGATTTTCAACAGCAGAGGAGTCCAGGTTACACCACCTCATTTTTTCTGCCTAAAATAAAAATACTCTAAAATTAAGTAACATTTCCACTAAAATGGGTTCCTTTTCTACTACACTCTTCAACTGAAGGTTGGTGTTACTGAACCCAACTCTTCCTTCATCATGTCTCTGAACTTTTCCACAAGGGATTCCTAAATTCATTATAGATATTTTTAAACCTTCTCATCATTGAAGCACAAGTCATAATTCAACTCACAGCATCTTTATTCAGCCATTTATCGCCAAAGTGCCAACCCTGCAACTAATCACAACAAACATTTCTACTTTTAAGACCGCCAGTGTTACAGTAATGCAAGAATGATCAGCAGTTTCATACATTAATAAGGTAATTAATGACAGCCTTTGTGTGTCCTTAGTTTAATTCTAAACCCTTCCTACGTATTAGCAAAATATTATGGAAGTTTTATATAAGGTCCTATTCATTATTTAACTCAAACTCTGAATTTTTTTATAGTTAAGATTTTTCTCATAATATTTAGAGATAAGCAGCAGTCTTAAAATCACATGCACTCAGGGTCAGAGCATCCCAAAGTGAAACTTGAAGGGGAAGAAACTTTTGTCAAAAGGACAAAATGAGGAGTCTCAAATTGCCTATGCAATTTTTAAGTACCACCTTCTCTCACCTTTACCCCCTCATCCAGAAATGTGGCAAATACATCTTATAAGGCACACAAGAGCATTCTTCTCTTTAAACCACCAATCTTATGACCTGATCATGACAATTTTTCAGCTTCCCTTAGAAAATCATTTAGTCCTTCGAGGGACAATCAGCTCCCTACACACCCTCTTCTGGAGAAAGAAGAAATCAGGAAAACCGATTTAATCAGTGAACATTTTATGTTAACATGAACTAAAAAGCTTTCCAATGGTGTAGTGCTACAAGGCAACTCAGGAGAATATTAATATTAAAAATATGAGTCTTTACTTTCATGGGCAGCTCGGGGCAATTCCAAAAAGCACTCCAACCCACTCTAAAGCCAAGCTCACTGACCATCTGTACTTTCGGTCCCAAATAAACATGCAAGCGCACGCCCAAGTTCTACACATTTTCTATCCAAATCCATGTCAAAGGCACATTCTTCATCTTGAACAGATAAACTTTCTTCTGTGGATGGGCAAGTCAAGAACCCTCGGAGTGATTTACACATGTCTAGGAGGTTCTTCAATCAGCACAATGTCATCCACACCTGGAGGGCCTTGCCATGAACAGCTAAGACTTGGGACTCTGTGCTGATCACAAAGCTGAACGCTCTGGAGAGAGATTCACCTGATGCTTATTATGGGTCAGGATTACGTCTATAGTCACAGCTTCCAGGAAATCCTGAATGATTTTGAAGTATGGATGAGAAACACTCTACTGTAAAAGAGTTCATAATAACATTTTAATCTACCAAATAAAATGGACATTTTTGTTTGTTTTTGCCATTATTGACAATGAATGAACATAATGGGATCTTCTATTCCTGATGACTTTCAATTAACTGAGAAATGGTAAAGAGGTTGTGTAATGCCAACCTGGTGAAAGGTGGTTTGTTCTCTACTAATCCTGGCAAATAAAGATGCCTTCAGGTCAAGTACAGAGATATGCACCAAGATTTTGTAAACTGGGAGAGTAGGCATTTAGGTCAATAATGATGTTCTGAGTCAACTTTCTTCCCTATTCATAGGATCTGAGATTTCTCTATGCCTTTGAAATCTTTGCAACCTTCAGATACTTTGTCTTTTAAGACCTTCACAGCTGTCACTTGAGCATGAATCTTCTCTATACTTACTTGGTTCAGTTCACCTACTCTCTCCCCATTTTTGTTCTCTGTAACGATTTGTTGAATAGCTAGGTAGCACAAAGGCTATAGCACAAAATCCTCAGTTAGGAAGATTCTGTGAGTTCAAATCCCATCCCAGACACTTACTAGCTATGTGAACCTGTGCAAGTCACTTAATTCTGTGAGCCTCAGTGCTGCACCTGTAAAATGAGCTAGAGAAGGAAATGAAAAACTACCCTAGCATCTCTGCCGAAAAAACACCAAATGGGGTTATTAATAGTAGAACTCGACTGAACAATAATAACTAAGTGATTTGTCTGCCTCCTCTACTGGCATATTTCCGTCTGTGATGTCAGAGTCCAAAAGTGTTGTGGTCTCACTGTCCTTGAAGAAAATAATGTTAAAAATGATTCTGACAAATCCTTTCCATTTACTTCAGTTTGTAATTCTTCCATTTTCATCTTTGAAAGTCTGTGCAATGACTACTTTTTAAAATTTTTAATTTTCAGTATTTTTAATTTTTTTTAATTAAAAATTTTACCAAGCTTTCTTTAAAGTGATTTAACTTTCTATTGCTTCTTCCTGCTTTACAAGACAACACTGGTTATGACCATCCATCATCCTTTCTCACAAGATTCTATGAACTGGGTTATATTCTAACCCAGCATGACCCTCAGCAGCCATCTCCCTCTCCAAGTAAGTCATATCTAACTAAGATATTTTCTAAGGTCTCAGACTTTTTGTTGTGAATTTACATACATTCAATTTCTGGATAATTATTAGATCAAGTTATCAAAGTTTAATATGTATAATAAGTCAAATTTTGCATCTCACCCACAATTCCTACCAGTGTATCTTACATATATCAAATTGCATAAATAAAACTTACATGTAGTGTTTTAAGAGCTACAAAATACTTTTGCTCATTAACAACTGTGAAGTATTATCCCTATTTTGTACGTGAAGAAGCAGATGCTGAAAAGTTATATGTCCAAGACCACGACGCCAGAATGAGACAGAGCTTAGCTTAATAACCAGGACTGTTTTTGTTTTGTTTGTAAACTTCAAATACAACTCCCTTAAAGGAGTACCCTGTGTCCCTGACTCAGGATCTGCTTTGTCCCAAGGATCATTATGAACACCACGATGCCAACATTCTCCCCATTTTCTCCCACTGATCCTCAAGGAAAAGGGGAGCTTTTCACCTCTATAAAATTTGATCTTGATCTTTCTTCTCTAAAGGAGCTTTAAAACTCATTTCATATTTAAATTCTTGCTTCCTGACATCTTAAGTTTTTACAGTTGGCTTCCGGAAACAATGTCATTTATAACACTGTTCCCATGAAGCTGACACTTGTAGTGAATGGACTTCAGAATATCTTTTTTTTCTAGAAATAACAGAACTAAGTGGGGTACACCACAAAATACACAGCTAATTATTTGAACAAGGAAAGGGAAAGAATGGGAGAAGGAACTCTATTGTGAAGTTATGTCATGAACAAAAGTTCTCATAGCTTTATTATCCACATGAACAAAATCAATAGAGGCTCTACGAATATTCCAATATTTTTTGGATGGGTTGGGGGTGGAACAAACCCATCTTCAACTGAACTAAGGGAAAGCACAGCTATAAAGTTTACCTTTTAAAGGGAGAATGCTTTTCCTGAAGTGGTGCTTCCAGAACTCTAATCTTCCTGAACACACACACACACACACACACGCACACACGCACACACGCACACACGCACACACGCACACACACGCACATGCGCGCGCTCTCTCTCTCTCTCTCTCTCCCCCTCTCCCTCTCTCTCTATTTAACTAACTGATCTTTTGGCACACTTGTCTTAGGCCAGAAAAAAGTAATTAAGAAACAAAGTGATTTTGTTAAAAAAAGAGAGAGATGTGTTCAATTGCTGTGAAAGAATTCATAATTCAGCGCTCCACTGAAAGGTGTAATTCTACTAAAAGTGATAAAACTCTTTAGTACAGCTTTCTCTCTTTTCTCCCTCCCAGTCTTACACACAGTGCTGGCTGACTTTTGGAAACAACTCAAAGTCCCAAAATCTCAGAAATTTACCTTAAAAAAAAAAATCACATAACCACATCTGCTGTTTTTCTATGAAAAAAGGAAGTCTGTAAGGCAGGTTTTGTTAAATGTGCTAAATTAGTTCCTGGCACCCCAGAGGTTTATTTTATTAACCTGCTAATAGGCAATTAAGTGACCCAGAAGACAGATCTATGGGCTTTGTGTCAGGAAGACAAAAATTCAAATCCAGCCCTCAGACATTTATTACCTGGATGACTCTGGGCAAGTCACTTAATCTCTTGCCTGCCTCAATTTTCTCAACTGCAAAATGGGGATAATAACATCTACCTCCCAAAGTTTTTGTGAGATCAAGTGAGATATTTAGGTTAACACAGTGCTTGGCATATCGTAGGGACTTAATAAGTGCTTATTCCCTTACCCCAATACATAAGAGTTGTGATCATGAGCTTACCATTAAAAAAAAAAAATCCAGAATCTATAATTTTTTTAATTTCTCTAAAAATCAATTTAAAAAAGCATACCTAACGCTATATAAAGCCCTCAGCATCAGGAATGCTAAATAAAAATTTGCTATGTATTTAATTATGCTACTTAGATAAGAATCTATCAATCAACAAATGTTTATTAAGCACAGTGTGGGTGCTGGAGGCATAAAGCAGACAAAAAATGATACAATCCCTCCTCACAGTTCTAATGAGGAGACAACAAGCATACATATAAATATATAGAGCATAAATATGAAGCGAATAAATACATCTATAAATAATGTTTTATATACAAGGTAGTTTGGGAGGGAGGGAACTAGGAGGATCTAGAAAGACTTGGTGTAGAAAGTAGCTGAGCATCTTAAAAGGAAAAGAGGGATTCCTTAAAGGGAGGGAAGGAGGGAGTGCATTCCAGACACAGAGTACAATAAATCCAAAGGTATTGGATGATAGGAAATGAAGTGCCATGAGGAACAGAGAAAACGGTGGTTTGTCTGATTCACAGCGTGGGAGAGGTAATAATTAATGTCCAATAAGGCTGAAAAGAGCATTTGTAGCCAAGCTGTAAGAAGGCTTTATAACGTATCATGAGGGAATCACGTGGTCAGACTGGTGCTTAATTATTTTGGGAGTAATATGTCTAATGGGTTAGAATGGAGAGACTTGAAGCAGGGTGACTAATCAGGAGACTTTTTCAATAATTTAGGAGAGAGGTGTGTAGACCTGAACTAAGGTAGTAGTTGTGGGAATAGAAAAAAAGGAGTCAGATGCAAGGGGTATTGTGAACGTAGAAATGGCAAGATTTGGCAAATAACTAGACTAAGCAAAGTATATTCTAAGGCTGTGGATCCTTTGGATCCTGCACCAACCTTGATGGGAAACTTCAGAAGAGTCGAAGTTTAAGGGGGCTGGTGTGGGGTAGATAACAAGTTCACTTTTAGAAAGGTTGAGTTTAAAATAATTCTAGGACATCCAGTTCAAGTGTCCAATATTAAAACTAAAGCTCATGGGAGAGAATGGGGCTGAAGAGAGATACATACATTCACATATATGTATATATATAGACGTATACACACACACACACACACACACACACACACACACACGCACACACACAAGTATTCATATGTAGTCATTTACATAGAGATGATAGCTAAACCCAGGGGAACTGATAAGTTTTCCAAGCAGGGAAGAAGGCCTAAAAAAGAACCCTGGGGGACGCTGATAAAGAAATAACAATGGGTTCCTGCCTGACCAGATATCTCTCTATTGCCCTCCACATAATCCTCAATTTCAATTCTTCAGGGGCCAGCTTTCTACAACTCGTTGCCATGCAACAAGACCAGCAGAATGTTGATATTAAAAAGATGGACCTTTGTTTCAAAAAGACTGGGGTCATTAAAAGAACTTTGCAATTTCCTAAAAGCAATCCCAGCCCACTCACCTAATTCAATTCTAAATCCAATTCATCCATCATGTATACCGATCTCTACTTGAATGATCAGAGAATTATCAAACAGGATAATCTTGGTTACATTTTTCAAGGGATTTTTAATTCTGATATATGCACGGGAGACACCTTGCTCTACAAAACCAAATGTTTCATGTGGTCAACAAATAATAAGCACATTAAGATCCTTAATTAATCTTTCAACCCTAACTGTGGTCTACTGTGGAGTATCACTGGCAAAAGCCTACTCATTCCCTTTTAATTCCCTAAGAATGCCCTTGTTGAATGAGTAGATGATTATCATAAATATTTTAGATAGATAAGACAATTAGCATGCATCCTAGTTTCCTTTTTGGTATAATAAAGTTTTACACAGTTTTTCATGTTTTGGGTATCTCCTCTGGCAAATACCTTGAGAAACTGATCTCCTAACACCCACAAAATTGTGTACCTTCTAGCACAACCTCTGGGCTAGCTAACCCAGGCCAGCTGCTCTTCCCATATCTTTTCTTCGTCAGTGACATTTCTACTTCCTCTGCAAGCTTGCCCAACACTTCAGTGTTAAGAGTTCAAATGCATTGGCTCAACTGTCTTTGACAGTAAAAATGTTTTTATCAAAAATCAAAGTTCAAAGACTATGCTAACAAGTCTAGTGAGAACAGAGGCTGGAGAAATCTGATTAGATCAGAGAGAGATCCACTGTGGGTAGAGTTTAAAGGGGGTACTGAAAGGCCCCCTTCCTAAGGAAGCTGACATATATTTTCCAAAATCTGATTGGTTTGAGTGAAAGCAACCACCAGGCCAAAACACCAAAGGACCTTTTTTGGCCTTTTTCCATCTTCTCTTACTTCTTCAAAACCCAGGAAGCATAAAGCTATGAATTGGTTTCGGGGGGAGTTCATAGCTATGGAGTGAAAATTCAGCGTTTTGTTAACTGCCTTTTATCACATTCTAGTTAATATATTTTACTGAGGTTTTCAACCATAAATTTAGTAACTGGACTTTCAATACCTTCTACAGCAAACAGTTCATAAATGTAACATATACCTACCTTCCTTAATGAAGACTGTCTATAAATACCAATGAGATCTCAAGATGATATCCCTTAAAGCCTAGTTTTACATCAAGCCATAGAGAAAAGCTTTAATGTCTTTAGTTTCATTTCAGACCAGGGTGTCATTAAGATTGCAAAAACAATTCAGAAACTGCACATCCAAGTTACATACTCATGGCAGAATGTGCCCTGGCTATGAAAACTCCTACTCATACTGTGTTCCTATGAAGAAAGAAAACTACTTTAACAGCTTTACAACAGAAGGAAAAATTCATAAAAGAAAAAAGAGCTGGATAACTTTCATATTCAATTACTAATGGGAAAAAAAAGGTTAGCTTATGCAGCTAAGTTGTACTTGGTATCTTCTATTTTCATTTCTTATTAATATTGAAAAATATAACAGAGTAAACATATAAATATCAGTCTATATGCCTACTTTCCCACCTACAAAAATATTTTAGAATGTCATCTCTGCACAAATTGAGGACATCCTTAATGAAGGGAGCAAACAGGCTTTTGTAAAGCAATTTTCAACCATGGACCCCATCTTTACCATTTCACAATAAACTAAAAGATAGAGAATGTAAAATTCCGCTTTGCTTACTGTTTGTTGATTATACTCCCCCCCAAAAGAAGGCATATGTTTTAGTAGATCAAAGATTTATGCTAGGTGTATCCAAATACATCCAAATCATTCAGGATTCCTTCTAAGATATAACAGGATTCCTTTAATCGTAAACATCCGGTAAGGCATAAAATAGGAATATAAAAATATACAGCTTCCTAAAAGTATTCTCTACTCCGATGATGATCCAGTGATGATCCAGTGATGATCCAGTGCTGCAGTCAAGGTGAAGACAGATAGGAGAGTGAGGTCCTACCAATGCTCCTATTTGCTGAAAAAACTGGGCTGATTGCATCAAGTCCCTGAAAGCGGAAGATGCTCCTGGGGCCCATCTGTAATCATTCAAAGGAGTTCCTGCTGACCACACCCACACAGGAAAGACCATCCATAGAAGATGAAGAATGGTTACTGTCCAAATAACTGTGCATTCAGACAGATGACCTGGCAACCTAAACAGCTTGCTCATTATTACAAAAATGGGAAGGAAACCCCTTTACTTACCCTAACCTTTCCAAGAAGGCAAAGGCCCATCTTTTTAACAAATTCTAATATTGTCACATGGGAGCAGGATTTGTAGTACAACAGTCTCCTGAAAAATTAAAACTGAATAGATGATTAATAAATACCTGCTGACTGACTGATAATGAGAGGTATATGCTGAATGTTAACATACTCTAATATGTGTAATCAATGAGGAACTCCAAATAACAGAAATATAAGACATCAAGGAACTATAGGTGGCACAGTCCATGTTGGATTTGGAGTCAGGAAGCTCCAAGTTCAAATCCCACCTCAGACCTTTACTAGCCATGTGGCCCTGGACATGTCACTTCACCTCAGTGCCTCAGTTTTCTCATCTGTAAAATGGAAATAATAGTAGTTTCTACCTCCTAGGGCTGCTATGAGGATCATATGAGATAACATAGGAAGCGTGCTGCAAACCTTAAAACATGGTGTAGATGTAAGCTATTATGATATAAGGAAAAGAAGATGGGTTTGGTCATGGAGTAACAGTAAAGGATGACAGAAAGATTGTCAAAGTGCTCCTTTGGGGCCCTTCTGATGTCCCAGATTAAGGAAAGTCCTCACCACATTGGGTGGACCCCTTGGTGAAGTTCAGGGAAGGCACAGCCAAGAATTGCACATAACAGGCAGGCGTGAACAGGTTTTGATCAATATCTTGGAGAAAACTTCCAAATCGGAAAAAAAAAGGTCCATTTGAGGGACTGTATAACATTTTCAGCTATCAAAGAATATAAGGTTAACATACTTGACTGGCTTACAAAGAATTTCCAGTTAAAAACTCTGAAGTATGACTCTTAATCTTTGCATATAAATTATTGTGATGACAAAGATCGGTGTCTTTTTCCTACTGGCAGGGAGGAAAAAATGCATTTGGAAAAATATTTTAAATAAAAGTTTGTAGGGAGATAATCATTACAAAGCTATGATTCAATTGAAGGACTTGTTAATATGTGTAAGCTGCTCAATTTCACCCTTGTGTACTCTATTACATTATCAGAAGTTTCTGATTGAATTATCTCCCTGACATACTTTGCAGTCTTATTTTTTCCCCAATCAACATTTACTGCTGCTTTTTGAAAAGCTATGGTTTATTTCTGGTGATTTTTTTCCATCTTTAATTTGTTTTGTTTTTTTGGGGGGTGGGGGTTACACATCATTTAAAAATAACTTCACAGTGTAGAATCATGATTTCTTATACAATCTCCTTTTTATTGTACAAAAAATGGTCACAGTTGTTAACATTTGCCAACTTCATAATAAATTTTTAAAAATCTTTTTTTAAGACTGGTATTACCTTACAGAGTATGCAAAAATGTTAAATGTCTTCACTTAAGGAGGTGTGTGAAAAACTGTATAACAGTATATCCTTTTCCAGTGTTGCTGGGATACTTGAGGGATTAGTTATTTTCCCACCAGTTTGTTTTCTAACTTGAGACTCATAGTCTGGAGCAGATTGGTATTTTCATGTATATACAGTATACACAGTATAACTGTATATGCCTGAAAGCGTCAATCAGGAGGTCTTCAAAGCTTTCAAATTGACATCTAAAGCCATTTAACACTTATACAAGACACCATTCCTGGCCTTCTATTTTCAACCTTTAGTTTCAATTCAAGAAAGCATAGGTCATCTTTAAACCAATTTCATCCTTTAAACCAATTTCATCAAATTCTCCCTTAGTGAAAAGAAAATTGTGACAGGCTTTTCCTTAATCAATACTAACTGGAAGAGCAAAAGTCAGCAAAGAATAAATCGACAGTATTATTAATAACTTGGGGACTAGGGGAAGTGCCTTAAAGTCCCCTCTTTCCAGGCTAAACTAGAAAAACAAAAAACGCCTAAGCTTTTTAAGTGTGCTTGTCATTAATGAGATTAGACAGCATTCTTCCAGAGAAACTCAATAGGTTCATATTACAGCTTTTCTCCTCCACACAATTTTTAAAAAAATAATGAAATGAAGAATGTCTTGAAGGGTTCACTTTTTTTCCTCTAGTTGAAAAAGCTCCTCTATCCACTACCCTCAAAATAAGAAAAGGATCCTGCCATTCTTACTATTTCCTTATGTAGGCACCAAAAAATGAACCAGGATCCTTCAGTTTTCTTCTTTAATGTGATTTTAAATAGAAGGCTCCCTTTATGACTAGCAGCCGCCACTCATTTAAAATGGATATTACAGCTGAGGGCAAAGTTAGGAGTTCAGATGGAAAGAAGAGACCTGGCTGATCAAGTAAAACTGAACAGCCAACCAGTTTCTCTAAACTGTGCAGAAAAAAATCAAGTCTGAAGCTGGACAACAATGACAAAGTCAGGAAAAACCAGAACACATTTAAAAACAGAAAACCACTACGAGAATAAGCAACAGGTGTCCTAAACTCGGGGACTAAAATTTTAACTATACAAGGAAGTCTATTCAGTGGAAAATTTAAATTGGTTAAGAGATTTGCACCACCTCCTAATCTAAGGCTGTAAAAAACAAATAGTGGCCAGTTCTGATTCCAATCCCACACAGACTTTAAAGAGCTTAATCACCGATTGCTGAAAGGCAGACTTGCTCTATTTTCAAGAAAGTAAGATTCAGAAATAGAAGACAACTATGTATCATAAGTATAAGAATTCCTTGATCATAGATTCCTTTGCCATATCTATTTGCTTAAACATCAAAATACCCATCTGCTCCAGACTATGAGTCTCAAGTTAGAAAACAAACTGGTGGGAAAATAACTAATCCCTAAAGTATACAACCAGCAACACTGGAAAAGGATGTGATTTAGCTTAAACAGTCTTTAAAATTTGGGGCAGAATAAACGGTTTTTTGGTAATTTTTAAATGGAAAAGTAAAACTTTAACATAAACAGGTAAGATTCAATCCACACTGAATATGTTACGGTATATAAATATAATTTAATATTACATTTTTAAATGTCATTATCTAAGGCACATAGTACAATATGAAAAGACTAAAATCCTGTGTGCATACATTATAAACTACAAAATCAGTCAATTAACACTGATTAAGCACCTACTATGTAACAAGCAGAGAGAGAGAGAGAGAGAGAGGTGGCAAGATAAGGAGAATGCAAAGGAAAGAAAGGGAAGAGTGGAAGAAGAAAAACCAGGGCGACCAAAGTATTTTCTTCATATGGGTTGATATTAATTCATTTGGTTCTAACTTTCTTAATTGCTACATAAAAGTTATATATGAGATTTTTTCCTTTTATTTGGTTCATAGCTAAGCTCTTACAATTTTTAAAAGCTTAAGATTCACTTCATAAGAAGATTTTACCAGGAAACAGAGTTGTACTTTAGTAAATTACATAACTGTATCTTTTATGACAAAGGCTACAATTCTTAAGCCAAATTAAAGACCAGAGAACACTAAACTACTAATTAAAGAAATTCAGTGTTTTAGCACTAAGATTCTGTTTCAAAGACAAGTCACCTAATAATTTTGTCACCAGAAGAATATGTTATACCTTTTATGAAACACATTTTATTTGTTAAAATTCCACCCAATGATTGCGTTGGCAGTAGTAAATGGGATTCCATATAGTACTAGTCTATCAGACTACGAGTCTACTGTAGGTAACATCAATGAAATGGTCAACAGCAAGTTTACAGCTACTAAAAGTAAACAGAGAAGATAGTTTCAAGTCTTTCCAACCATATTCTTACTCTCAATATTCCCAACATTCTTGAGGAACATTTTGAGGAAGAAGAAATAATGTCAAGTTTTATGCTTCTAATCCAATTAGCACTGTTAGAGAAGCCAACTGAAGATGAAGTTGTACATTTGTCTTCTATTCCATAGCTTTGCTGCTACTCAAATGTCCTATAGTACATGGTCCCTCTTTTTTCTCATCCATATGAACCATGTTCAAACCATTATTCATATCATCATTACAGAGCACAAATTAGAATTTGTGATGGGAAAATAATTTTCATAAACATTTTATCCTTACAAAAGTTAATTTAAAAAATAAAACCTGTATGTTTTAAAGTCAAATGAATACAAAAAAATTCTAATAACCTCAGAAAAAGATACACTAGAGGGCCATGTTGTGGTTGCCCCCTCTTAAGATTACATTATAACCAGGTCTCTTTGTAAATAAGTATCTTAATATACTGAATTTTGCCCTATAGCCAATGTAGATTGTTCCCATTATAGACATTTGAGACAATATATATAATACTTTGCAAATTTTAAAAGCCTGTGTAAACACTAGCTATTGTTTGTAAATAAAACAAGTTATATTCTCCTAATCTCTTTCATATAATTACTCATCTGGACAAAGGAGGCACTCATTTGATTAGAATAAGAGCTGAGTAGTAGGTACATCCATTAAGTAAGATCAAAGAATCATAAAGTTGAGGAGGGATGGTAAGGGTCATCTAGTCCAACCTCTGCCCTCTATAACTTTCCAACAGGTCATTCAGTCTCCATCAAACACCTCTCAAGATGAGGAACCTGCTAATGGTCCAAGTATTCCAAGTTCATCTTTAGGATTCCTCAGGATAAGGAATAAAATCGTTCCTTACACTGAGATGAAATCTGCCTCCCTAATACTTTAATCTTGGTGAAAGAGGCCATTCTTTGCTTCACTGAATGGGCATTGCCTCAGTCAAACTGAGACACGGGAAAGGCCTTCGTTTAAAAAAGCCAAGATCTCTCCCTGCATCCAGGATTATCTCGTCATCCAGATCTATGTCTTTCCACTGGACACAGAAGGCTCTGGAAGAGAAAATGAGGCTGCTTACTTTGCACAAGCCTCCCTCACTTAAACCCAATTCACTTGCAAGTCATGACAGATTGGTTTTAGTTCTGATTCCACCTCCAGTCTCAGGGCCTAAATGAACAAGTCCAATCCCTCTTCCACATGACACCCTTTAAATATTTGAAGATAGTTATCATGCCCCTCTAAGTCTTCTCTCCTCCTGGCTAAAGACACCAGTTCCTTCAACTAATCTTCACAAGCCATGATTTCCATATTCCTAATCAATTCTGATGGCCATCTTCTAAGCATTTCTTCAGTTTTTCAACATATCCTTCTTAAAATCCAGAACTGAATACATTAATTTGCATATAGTCTGACCAAGGCAAAACACAATGGGGACAACTCTCACCTGCTCTATTTGGAACCCTAAGCTTCTATGGAAATAATGCAACATTACATTCTTTTCTCTAGATGTGAAATCAAAATGTATTGACCCACACTGAGCTTACAAACCATGAAAACCCCCTTTTTTTCCTATTTACTTTTGTCCAGCTACATCCTTTCTATTCTGTGAGCTTTGGAACACAACGGTAGACTTCCATTATAATATTAATATTATAACAACAGTTATTACATTTCATCTTAACAAATTAGGCCCATAATGACAGAAGCAAGCTACCAATCTCAGGGTAATAACACTACTTAAATGAAGGGATGAGTAGGTTATTATTAATATCATCATCATCATTTTCAAAGGAGAAATGAGGCTGAAACAAGCAATTTAAAGTTACTGTAATGTTTCTTCCCTTTTCTTATTTTCTTTCTTTCTCTTTTTTCTTTCACAAAACCTTAAACCCAATGCACTCTGAAGCTCATAGATTGGACAACAAAAGGTCCCTCCCCAAGCTCCACTTATTGGCTGTATTTTGGGTCCTCCAGGCTTCGATTAAACATCCAAGGTAACTGTTTCTCTTTGGAACATCAACCCTGAGAGTCTTCTCCTCCAAGCTTGATTTTTTCTTTTTTTTCTAATTAAAGGAGCCATCCCTTGATTCACTTCTTAAAGAGACCTATTTACTAAATGCGCATTACCTCACTCTTATATTCATCAGGACCCAGATGGTGCAGGAGAAGAAAGTGAGGTTGGTGACCTTGAACAGTCCTCCCACACTCAAATCAAAGTCAACTGCAAGGCATGTTATCATCTTGATGTCATGGTCCTCTTCAAGAATGAAGGAAAAACACAAACTCACTCTGAAGGAAAAACACAAACTCACTCTAAATGACTACCTGAAAAAGCCTTAGGCTAAAAGGGCTAGAATCTTCCATTGCTTCCTGGGCCATCTCCAGTCATGCTGGTGGATATCTAGTCACTGGACCCAGATGGCTCTGGGGGATAAAGTGAGGCTGATAACCTTGCACAGCCCTCCCTGTGAGGGAGGGCAAGTCATGTCATCATTTCCCTGATTTCATGGTCTCCCCTGGTGAGAACAAAGGACAAACACAACTGTAATGTTAAAAGAATTTGAAGATCTTCCCTGGCCCTTAATAGGCCTATGTGAACTGCTTTGAACTTTCACCCAGCCTACACCCTGAGTCACATGGAGTCAATGGTAGGAGGAGCTTGCTGAATGAGTGGAGCAGGAAGGGTGGAGCTGAGACAAAGGGAGGCAGAACAGCTAGCATGAGTGAGAAAGGATGGAATTTTGCCTAGGGGAGCTTGTTTGTGGGGGTTGCCTAATTGAAGAAAGGCTTCAGGATGGCTGTGTTCCCTTTATTGGTAATGTGTACAAACTTTCATTGTTACCATGGTGGAACTGGCTTTCTGGTATCTGAAGAAATATTTGGGTTTCCTCTTTGAGGAAGAGAGCTATTTATATTTTGCAAATTTACCCTGGAAATATGCATGCATATCCATAGTGGCTGCCATGGCACTGGCACTACAGTTACACAACTTTTTTTGATGGAGCTTGATTAGAACTCATAACTAAGAGAGGTATCACAGAACTCAATAAAGGCAAATGTCTCAACTTCCAGAAAGGAGAGAAGAGTAAATAATCTAAAACTCATAAGGGCTACTGAGCTTGACTTTAATAACTAGCAAGATTCCAAAACGTATTATGATTACTAAAAACCTAAAAAGGCAACTATATATGGCTTCATCAAGAAGAGATTATACCTAATTAAACTCATCTTTTTGAGAGCGTCACTGGACTGATCAAACAGACGCTGTCTATGTAAATTTGTCTCTCTTGTTCCTATTCTTGTAGAAATGGTTCAAGCTACTTGGGTTCTATGACAGCATGCATCGTTAGATGGATTGAAAACTCATTGAATGTTCAGACCTTTACAGTAGAGATATTAATGGTTCAATGTCAACGTGGAAGGTAATCCCTCTTGCAGAGGTTATAACAGCACAATGCCTGGCACATAGTAGATGTTTTTAAAATATTTATTGATTGATTTATTATTGTGTCATGGCTCCTTTGGCAGTCTAGGGAAGCTTATACTCTTTTGCAGAATAATATTTTAAATGTATCAAATAAAACACATAGACTTGCAAAAGAAACCAAATACATTAAATATAATTAACAAAATATTTTTTAAAACAAATTAGTCGATCCCAGGTTTAAGGACTCCTGCTTTACTGGAATGGTCCCAAAATCTTGCTATATGATAGCTGGCATGCTTATCAAGTTTGAAAAAACACAAAGCCAGATCAACACAGGTTGGATGACATTCAAGATTCAAAAACAATCTAGAATTCTAGACTAGAATTTTGGCCCAGTTCTAATAGGATGAACTTCCACAGAGATAAATGTAAGGTTTTTATGGGTTCAAATAATCACCTTCAGAAATATAAGATGGAGGAGGAATGAATATAAAACAGTTCATTTAAAAAAAACAACCTGGGAATTTTACAAGCTCAACACCCAGGCATGGTTGCTATTGTTCACCTCACTCTGACCTGGACTCTTTTGTTCAATTGCCTCATGGACTGGGCAAACGTATCCTTCAAACTCCTGCACCCTCCTCCAATCCCAGAACCACTATCTGTATTGAATTCCCCCACTAGAATGCAAATTCCTGGGTGGGTAGGGACTGTCCTACTTGCTTGTACTTGTACTCCAGCCTTAAGCACAGTACAAAGGAATTATTTAAGTGTATATCCATCTATAATAAGCAATGCTGTGTCTAAGTAAGTGACATTCCCCACAATATTCTTCCCTTGTCAGACCACATCTGGAGTGTTGTGTTCAATTCTGGGTACCACTCATTTACATTTTAGGAATGATACTGATAATCAGACATTGACAATCAGAGAACCAGAAGACAGTAACCAGGATGGTGAAGGGCCTCAAGTCATGCTATGAGTTTCATTTGAAGTAAATGCATATGCTTACCCTAAAGAAAGGAAGACTTAAGACTGACACATTGTCTTTAACTATCAGAAGTGCCTGTGTTGTTGTTGACTTTGTCCTTTGCTCTCAAAGAGGGCAATGACATCAAGATGATGACATGATTTGCAGTTGACTTTGATTTGAGTGAGGGAGGGCTATGCAAAGGCACCAACCTCACTTTCTTCTCCTGAGCCATCTGGGTCCAGTGGCCTGATATTCAACAAGATGACTGGAGATGGCCCAGGATGCAATGTGAAACCCTGGCCCTTTCAGGCTCAGGTCCTATAGCATTCTCACTTTGAGTGGGATATACCTATTCAACGAATAGGCTTCTTTAAGCAGTTGCTCAAGGGATGGCCCCTTTAATCAAAAAAAAAATCAAACTGGGAGAAGACCTTCAAGAAAGAGGAATTAACCTATTCTTTTTGATCCCAGGCAGCAGAAGCGGGAGCAATGGGTAAAAGTTGTGAAAAGGAAAACTTACGTTGGATGCCAGGAAAAACTACAGAATTCTCCATAAGTGAAATGATCTTAGAGTGCTGTTGTGTTCCCTCACCGGAGTTCTTCAAACACCAACGACCATATATTGGGGATGTTATAAAGAGGAATTTTGTTCAGGTTGTATATAGTGACCTCTGAGGTCCCTTCCAATTCTGTTGCTCTATGACTCTGTGAAAACTGATTCCTAGAGTCCAGTGACTTTTTACTAACTGGGTTTCAAATTCCAGTTCTAACTATTTATGCTGACAATTTTATTTAGTTTACCTGACAGAAGGTGAAAAATTAATAACCAATGAAATCCACCAGTTCATTTTTCCCCAGGACATTGGTTAATTTTCCTCTAATAGCAATAACTTCACCTTTCTGATTAATTATGTTAATACGAAATATTATAGGTCTCAGAACATTTGTTAACAAAATCTTTGGCAGGATGACTTTAGAGGATATCATAAATTTGGGATTCTATTTGTAGTCTTTTATCTTCCTATCTGATGAAGGGTCCCATAATATTTATTCCCTTTCATTCCAGCTTACGTGCCAGCTTTGATTATGAAAGATCCAGAGAAACCTTAATTCCCTCATCTACAAAATGAGGATTTTACAACTGCCTACTTCACAGAGTTGTGAGGAAAGTACTTAATAAATTTTAAAGTGTTATATGAAAGGCCAGAGAATAGGAGAGAGAGGTAGAAGTTGCCTCTGTCAACAATCAGAGCTGGGAAGTCTCATGGGGAATGGACCATCACTGCCACAGCTCTAGATGGGAACAGCTAACTGGTAAAACAGGGTGGGGAGGGGCAAATAAAAGTCAGAGTTTGAGAACAGTCATAACAGGGAAAGTATAGGTGAGGAAGGAGCCAGAAAATTGTCAGGACCAAACAGATTAAGAGTACAAGATGGGATAGAGACCAGACCTCACACAACAATTCAAATGAATAAAATAAAGATAAGTAACACCATGAAGAAATATTAAGGGCAGGAGATAAATAAGTAAAAAAAAAAACATATCAAAGACTCAGAGAAAAAGAAACAGTTTGGCCACAAAGACGACAAATGAGCACTTGGAAGAACTTAAACAAGGGATAAAAAAAATGGAATTAAGTAAGAGCTTTGGAATAAAATATTGAAAGGAAAATAAGGAGCTTAGAGCAGAAGATAGAAAATCTTACACAAGTAGTGGTACCCATGAAAACTAAAACAGACCAACAGATGTCATTAACTACAGAAAACAAGAACTATTTTTCTAATCAAAAGAAGAAAATATACAGTATTTACTATTAAAAAAAAAAAGTGACTGGCCTGGAAAAAGGCAAGGAAAGGTAACAACATAAAAATCATTATTCTCGAAAGTGATGGCAAAAAAACCCAACCAGGATACAGTAGTTCCAGAAATGATAAACTAAAATGACAAGATTTGCCAGAATCTGAAGGCTAAATAAAAACAGGAAGAATCTACCAGACACCTCCTGAAAGAAACCCCCAATGTCATAGGTAAAATCTAGAGCCTCCAGGTCAAAGAGAAAAAACCTCAGTGACAAAGAAACCTATGGCAAATGAAACAGAATATTATTTGTGAAGGAAGAAATGATTAAAGAGATGAATTCAGAAAAATCTATAAGAGTTCAATGAAATGTTACTGAGAGAAGTGAGGAGATCTAGAACAATTTATACACTGACTACAAATTATAAAGAACAACCTGAAAGATTTAAGAATTCTAATCAATGCACTAAACAATCATGACCCTAGAAAACTGAGGCCCCCCCCTTTTGGCAGAGACCCAGTTAAGTACACCAGCAGGGGAAGGAGCCAGGAGATAGGGAGAAATTTAAGGAGAGGTTAAGTAATGGAATGATCCAAGACTAAGGAGACAGTTCCAGATGGGATTAAGAACACAAAGGATGAAAAAATAGGGACTGATTGAGAAGTTTTAAAGTATAAAATTAGGGGGACAAGAGAGAACTAAAAATTCAATAAAGTAGGAGGTAAAATCCACTGTTGAAAGAGAGAAGGTAACAGGCTAGGGGAAAGGTTTGGAATATTAATACACAAGTTTTCCTATTTAAATTCCATCAGTAGAATTTTAAGAATGTACAAAAAAATTTAGAATGCTACATTTTTTTTTGTTTTTTTTTGTGGTGGCCTCTGTTTTAATTTCAACTATTCCTTGTTCATTTTTGAGGTACTTAGTGCCACTGAATATCACCTCTTAGCCAACAACAACAACAAAAAAATGAGTATTTAAAATTTTATTCAAACTTTAATCTGACAAGTTCTTTAAACAATCTAATATGGTAAATCAAACCACTCAATATAAATGGTGAATTGCTGTTTATACCTAATTGTTAATTAAGCAACTGACACAACAGAGTCCTAACTATGATACTGTTCTGTGATTTTTATGAATATAAAGGCATCTAAACCTCCAACAATATGACTGCCTTACGGTAAACTATATTAACAGACCTTCTTTAGAATGCCTATTTTATCTCTTTATTTTACAATGTAGAATGGCTGCTCATATTTTATTATGTTTTCAGAGAACTTACAAACTACAGAACTGGACTTTTAGTTGCTCTAGTTCTTAAGACTGAGCAAAAGACCTAATTAGCACCACGTGCATTTAAAGGGTTAAGAGTTTTGAGAGTTTAATAACACTAACAGCAATAACACTTTGTCAACATAGAAAATTCAATTCAACTTTAATTCAGAAAACATTTGCTGAGAACTATGTGCAAAACATTTTTTAAGCACTGGGAACTAGTGTTAACATTCTTCTAGGTGTAATAATTCGTACAATATGTAAATCCAGCAAAGGTAAAAGGAGAATAGTAATACCTACTTATCAGTGTTTTTATGAGGGTCAAATAAGATAGGACAATGCCTAGTACACAGTAGAGCAGGTTTTCTTTCTTCCTTCCTAATCTAAATTTACATCTCAGTATTTCCCAAGCAAGCTTTGGTCACAGTTCTGTCCTTCTGGCAAAAACAGAACAAATTTAAACAAATGATGAGCAAGAGAGATAAGACCAAGTGTTTTAGGAAAAGCACTAAGTGGAGGGATAAAGGATAAGCACTTGAGGTAAGACAAAGTAAAATAAGAACACAAAACATTCCAAAAGGCAGAAATGAAGGAAAAGGAAGACTATTCAGTTTCCTGTGGAATTTGGGTAAATCCTCTTCCTACAAAATGGCAGAAAAAAAATGCCATGCTGAGTTGGAGAGAAAGCTACCTGTTCAATTTGGCACATGAAGGGGAGTAGTGTGTGACAAAGCTGAAAAGAGAGAATGAAGCCAGATTGAAATAGATTTTAAGGCTTTAAATATCATGCTAAAGAATGTGCATTTTATCCTAGAGACCATAGGGAGCCCCTGAAGGCTTTTAAGCAAGGAAGTAATATGATGACACTTGTGCCTCTGGAAGATTTTTTTTTTGGCAGCATAGGAGAGATCTCCATTTCCTTAATGGACAAATACCTAAAGTGAAAAACGGTTTAAATTTGTTCTGATTTTGCCAAAAAGGTAGAACTATAACCAAAGCAGGGGAATTACTAGGATGTAAATTTAGAGTAGGAAAGAAGGAAATAGGTGCTACCATGTGCCAGGCACCATGTTATCTCATTTAATCCTCATAAAAACACTGGCAGGTAGGTGTTATTTTTATCCTGTTTTACAGTTGAGATCATAGAAGCAGACAGATTAAGTGACTAGCCCAATAGCTAGTTATAGGTCTGAGGTAAGGTTTGAACTCAGGTCTTCTTGACTCCAGACTCAGCATTCTACTGAACCACCTAGGGGCTGATGAATTATAAAGGGTGGGGAAACCTCCCAAACAATTAATATTGTCTGGAAATTTAAAATGGAGTAGAGGGGAAGATATGGGATGGGGAGAATTAAGAAGGCAAAAAAGACCAGTAGGGAAGTAAAGCTAAATGGAGGATAGTTTCTTATCACTAAAGGTCTTCAAGGAGCAGCTAGATGGCTCAATCAATAGAGTTGGAGGGCCTGGAGTCAGGAAGACATCTTTCCAAATTCAATTCTGGCCTCAGACACTTACTAGCTGACCAAATCACTCAACATTGTCTACCTCGGTTCCTCATCTGTAAAATGAGCTGGAAAAGGAAATGGGAAACCACTCCAGTGTCTTTTGCCAAGAAAACCCTAAATAGGGACACAAAGAGTTAGACACAACTGAAAAACAAAGTGGTCTTCAAACAAAAAATGGACCTCCACTTTCAGAAGTACTGAATGAAGGCAAGGAATACCTCTCAACTTTTTCAGGTAAACTCTTCGTAAATTTAATCAGTTTAAACCAAATTTTATTCCTATTGGCAAAAGTTGTCAGAAAAAGAAATATATTTTCTAGCAATATAAATTTTCATTGGGCATGAAATTAATGGAGTCTATTTAATGATTAAACATAGTATGTCACAGAACAAAAAAATGCTCTTCAGTTACAGGATACCCTCCCTTTTCATTATAAACACTTAATGTTTCTTTGAAACATTTCATCACTGACCTTCTCAACAACAAAAATATATATATTTTTAAAGAGTTCTGAGGAATCTTTCACAAGAGGTTGAGTTAAATTTGCTTCCAAGCCAGTGATATAAATATCACTAACCACCACTAAAATGGTTAGTTTCAGCATGCATAAAACAGTTCAAAAGTCAGGACTGAATGCTTTCAGTCATCTCCCACATCTCTACCATTCACAATATTTTTAATGCATTTTTTTTGTGATGAAGAAAACTGCCTATCTTGAAACATGTCTAAAAATAGTGAAGAAATAGAAAAGGGATAGAAAGAGTACAAAATACTGAGTTGTAACTTTTCTAGAAATCCATCCTATATGTTCCTCTGTTTTAAAGTTCTGATACATTTTTGTAAGAAAAATTGAATTAAGTGGTACTTAAAGTTCAGTTATTAAAATAAAGACTGCATACAGACAGCAAGAGCTGTCTCTGAACTTGGGAGTCAGAAGAGATCTAAATTCAAATCCCATCTCCAAAAACTTACTAATTGGGTGACCATAGACAAGTTTCACTTAACTCCTCCAAACTTCAGTTTTCTCATTCGTAAAGGTCTAATAATGTGTCTGATACCTCTATCACATGACTGTTTTGAGGATCCAATGAGATAACACAGAACGCTTAGGAAACCTTAAAGAATATATACATGATTACTTCTGTAGAATAACTGAGCTTTTTGATAATCAAGTCAGAAGCCTTTTATTTTGCCCATGTACCTTTTCCTCACCAGTACTTATGATGCCCTGAAAAAAATTTTTACATTATTTTAACTAAAAAAAGAACATATCTCAGATTTCTATCTCTAAACAAGAAAATAAACGTTTCCACATTGGTATTATCTTCTGCCTCCCAAAATATGCCCCTTTTCTTACCCACTTTTCTCCCCAGCAGTCCTTTATCCATTCATTAACGATAAAGAATGGAAAACGTGATAAGGAAACAGTAGCTAAAAAAATCTCTAGTTGTGTCAGTTTCATGATTATGGATAATTACTATCTTCAGAATGTGATCTTCACCAGTAGAGAGGACCGAGCTAAAGCTCTGTAAGCCCCTTGCAGCTGCCTCCGGGAAGGTCTGAGGGCTGTGCCTCCCAGGCGACTGGGGAGCACCCCTCCTGGGGATGCCCCGCAGCTGGGAGATGGAGCGCCAGCATCCACAGAACACAGCTTCGCTCCCATTCCGGAGTCCAGTCCTGACCTCGGGCCCCACAAAGCAAGAAGGAGCCAGCTCCTAACTCCTGGACCCGCTGAACTCGTCAACTCCCAATGGGGAAAAGTTCACAGAAGGCCAAGACGGCGGGTTCGGTCCAGACATCTCACCACCGGGCCTTCCCCAGACTGTAACCACTCCCGTCACCATAACAATGTAGGTGAGTAATTGCCTGCTTCTTCCCACGTTGGGAAGCAAATTAGTACCCATCCCCAAAAGTCTCAGCATCGGTCTGTCTGACCCACTGAATAAAAAGGACCACAGGAAGGGAGATGATGGTGCCCAAAAGAAAAAAAAACCACGGAGCCTCATTTTCCCTCGGGGAGCAGGAATCGCCTCCCACCGCTCTCTGGCAGAGCAGCTCCTCTCATTACTCCCAGTGCCCCTCATAAACTCTCCACCTCCCAGACCGCAAGGCTCCCGATCCACCTCACAGCGGACAAAGCCCCATCACTACCGATCCTCCAGCCCTAGAATCGGCTGGCGATTCACAGCTCCGAGCCCATACACATCCCCCATACCCCCCACTCCAGGACACGTCGCTACTAATAGCCTAGCCCTAGAACCCGGTCCTCCTTGGATATCACAGAAAGTAACCTTGGTCCGCGGCCGCCTCTCCCCAAGACCCAGAATTACGTTTTCCTCCAGCCCTCCATACCTGGCCCGTCAGCAATTCACGCAAACTTTATTCTGCCCTCCCCCCCTCCAGGTCACATCCGCACAAATCCTCCAGCCCTGGAACTTCCCCAGACTTCTGTATCCCAAAGGAAGAGAAGAAAAAGGAGAGGGAAGAAGAAAAAAGAGGGGAGGAGGAGGGATAGCTGGGAGGAGGAGAAAGATGAGAGGGGAAAGGAGAGAAAGAGGAAGACGAGGGAAGGGGAGAGGGAAAGGGAGGAGGAAGAGAAAAGAGGGGAAGGGGGAAGATGAGAAGAGGGGAAAGAGGAAGAAGTAGGGGGGGAGGAGGAGCGGATAAATTAGGCCCGGCAATTTAGAACGAGAAGCCGAGCAGCAACCACTCACACAACCCCTTACCCCAACAGCAGCCCCAGAAGCCCAGGGGCAAGGTAGAAGTTCCCATAACGCCCTCCCCCCAACTCCCATACACCCACTTCCCCCGGCACCCTATATTTAAGGGCGCTTGGGAAGAGCCTCCCACGAATAACACACACACACACACACACACACACACTTGTACCTTTCATGCTTGCCCCACAAAGGCCCCAACTGTAGCTCCCCTCTGCCCCGGCCCCCTAATTCTCGTGCCCCCCCCCCCCCGTGGATCCCTCCCCTCTCTCCAGCACGCAGCTTCTGGGCACGCAGTCTGCCCCAGGACTGGGAGCTCCTCGAGGGTAGGCACCGTCTTCTACCTTTCTTTGTATCCCCAGCGCTAGGCACACAGTAGGCGCTTAATAAATGAGTGCTGGCGGACTGAGTGAGCCGACCCCCGCAGGGGTGCCCGGGGTGGGGGTGGCGCTCGAGGGCCCTCACTCACCCCAGCACCACGAGCTCTCCGTATTTCCGCGGCTCTTTGCTAAGGGCGCAGGGCTCCTCCGGACCCGGGGCGAACATGGAGCCAAGGTCGGCTCCCTCCTCGTCCTCCCGCTCTTCCTCCTCCGCGGGCTCCAGCGGCTCCGGCCCCGCGGGCGCCGCCGCCTCCGCGATCCCCGCCGGGTCCGCGCCGCGGCTACAATCCCATACGGAGAAGGGAGCCAGCGAGCTGGGGAAAGGGACGGCGGCGAGGGGGCCGCGGGGCGGCCAGTCCCCGAGCGGCTCCGTCTTGGCTCCCGGGCTCCGCGCCCGCGCGCCCGCCGGGACCCCGGACCAAGCCCGCGCTCCGGCCGAGGCGGCCACCACGCGAAGCCAGAGGCGGTCCCGGAGCGACGGCGGCCCGAGGCAGCCGGACAACCAGCGACCTGCCAGCCGGAGGAGGAGCGCGGGCGGGGGAGGAGCGAACAGCAGCCCCGCGGAGCCACCTCCGCCTCCGGCCGCAGGCAGCCGCCCCAAGCCCGCCCCCGAAGAAAGTACGGCCCGGGAGCCACTCGGGGCGGACCCGACTCCCCCTCTCCGAGCACGTGGGGCGGCGGAGGCCTCACCCCCCACACCCCGTAGCAGCCCCCTAACCCTCCCGATAAAAGAAAGAAAAGAACAGAGACAGCCTCCCCCTGGTGACGTCGGCGTTGGAATCGTCCCCTATGTTATGTAAACATAGAGTAAAATGGGAAGGAGGTTCTTAAAGGGACAACTCTATTTTTTTTCATTCTTTTCTAAACTTCGAGAATGCTACTCCCCTCCCGGAGTTAGGGCGGGCACGTGGAATTGTGTTACCCAGCCGGTCTGGAGGGCGGGCGGGGAGGGGGGGTACTATTGAGAGAAACGAATGGGTTAAAAAGTATGTATGGAGCTTTAAGGAACGCAGACAATTCAGCCCTTGGTTTAAAAAAAAAATAAGTTCTCCACAATATGGTAGAATGCATTTAAAAGAAAACACATACGTTACCGCTCCTACATACGTGGGGTGAGGAGGACGCATGATAAATTGTTGCTGGAAAGAATACAAAAATTTGAATCCGATGGAGATGCATCTCTTATGCTCCCACATCATTGTTCAGATCGGGCATCCCAGTGTGCAGTTAGCAGGGTACCACATGGTAAACGGGATGATAGTGACAAATTTACCATTAAGTATCATGGCACTTTTTCAAGTACAGCTTTTTGAAAAGGGTTAATGATAGATAGATAGATAGATAGATAGATAATGATGGTGGTGCTGGTGGTGGTGAACTCGTATATTTTCCTAAATAGCTATTATTATGGCCTAAAATTATTCTAGAATAAGAAAATTATTCTCTGTGACTTATCCAGTATTATATTGTGATTGCTTTTATATCCTCAGTGCTTAGTCAAAAGTCTAACACAATGTAACCACTTAATAAATGCTTATTATTGATTGCTTAGTTAATATATATTAAGCACTCAAAAAGTTCGAGGAAGGGGAACATGATAGATTTACTTTAAGACAACTAAGGGAAAGGTCTACAGAGCCCAAATCTCCTCCTTTTATTCCAAAAATGATCGAGAAAGAGAACCAAGTTGAATAGGAATCAGGAAATTCACAGAAAAATATCAGTAAGCTTCTTTATCCAGCCTAGAACGGCACACAAAGATAGCCAAAACCTGTGGACACTGGAAGAAGGATCCTGGCACAGTAGCCAACACTAGCTCAAGAAAAATAAACTAGAAGTCCTAGACGGGCCCCAAACAGAGAAACCACAGGGGAGATAAAAGCCACAGTACCCTGGTGGGGGAAGGGAAGAAAGAGAGGGGGTAGAAAACCATCGAAGTGCCTTGATCAAGGAGAGTCAGCCACAAAGATCTGAGCAGGGTCATTTGAGCCTTCCATTTAAGCACAAATGCACCAACGAAGAGGAAAAGCCAGTATCAGGAATCCAGGAAGTTATGTCAGGGCTTGATTACATACTCTCATCTAAGTGCATGAGACACATCCTAACCCTGGCACAGAATAGCAGATCAATGAGATTGAGACTAGAGGTGGGATTGAACAGAAGAAAACTCAATTGTTTTAAAAAATATTATGGGTTAATAATCACCAAAGAAGGAAACACAGAAGAGAGAAATTCCACAACAGAACTTCAAAGAAGGGAAAAAACAGCTTTGTCACAAAAACTACTGAAAGAACCTGAAAGAAATAAAGCAAGAATGAAAACAGAATTATAAGTAAAATAGGAGGTTCTAAAGGAAAGAATTGGAAGCAGAATGAATAGCTTAAACCAGAAGGTAGAAAACATTGCCCAAGTAGTAGATTCCCTGAAAACCAGACTAGACCATATTGCTGTTGTATTCTTTGTGATTCCATCTGAGGTTTTCTTGGCAATGATAATAGAGTGGTTGGCTCTTTCCTTCTCCAGCTCATTTTACAAATGAGGAAACTGAGGCAAACAGAATAAAGTGACTTGCCCAGGGTCATACAGGTAGCAAGTGTCAGAGGGCACATTTGAACGCTGTACTCCAAATCTAGCACCTAGCTGTCCAAGAGCAGACCATACAAAGACCATAACAATAGACAATGACTCCAAGAAGTAAATATTAGAACAAAATTGAAAGGCTAAAAAATAAAAATATCTTTTGTCAAAACTAATTGACCCAAAGATATGTGAAGAACACATGATACAAATCACAAGGACTACATGAAAACCATAAACCTTCCCCTCTTCCTCCTCACAAAAATCCCATGCCTTATTTCAACAAATCATCATTAATGAAAACTCTCCAAATTTATGAGAACAGGTGAGCAAAGTGAAAAAAGGAAGATTGCATCAATTGATTCCTGGAAAAACTCTAAAATAAAAATTCCCCAAAATATCATGGCTCAAATCCTGAGCTCCTGGTGAAGGAAAAAAAATTTTTAATTAAAAACATGTGCAAGCAGCCAAAAAAAAAAAAGAGTTCAAACAACAAAAGACCAAATTAATATGGGACAAGACAAAGCAGGAAAAAAAATTGGAATACTATGTTCCAAAAGGCAAAAGATAAAGGCTTATCGATAAGAATAATTCACTCTGAGTATAATGTAAGGGGAGAGATGTTAGAGAATAGATTTTTAATGAAATAGAGAACTTTCAAGTATTCCAGTTGAAAACACAAGAAGTGAGTAGAATCAAGGAGGGGAAGAGTCACAAACAAAACCAACCTCAACTTGAGGGTGGAGTGGGGGAGATCTTAAAGGCAGGATTAAAAGAAAAGACAAAAGACTCCACAATCTGGAAGAGGGAAGGGAGGAAGAACAGCAGAAAAGAGCCAGAGAATTTCAATGACATCTCACTAGTGTGGATCTCAATCTTCCTCTTCCACCACCTTCTTTGCAAAGAACAGGGTATGAGGAAAGAGCAAGAAGAGAGAGGATAAGATAAAAGGACATATGCAATTAGCAATCATAATTGTAAAAGTGAATTGAATGAACTCGCCCATAAAATGGAAGCAGGTAGAATGAAGAATCCAGCAATGTGTTGTTTATAATAAATAGATTTGAAATCTAAAGATTCACACAGTTAAAATGAAGGGCTACAAAAAAAATTTATCATGCTTAAGGTGAAATCACAAAAGTAGGGGTAGAAATCATAATCTCAGACAGGGCAACAGGAAAAATAGACATGATTTAAAGACATAAGCAAATTACATTTATTAAGTGCTTATTCTGTTCCATACACTGTTAAAATCAGAGGATACAAAGAGAAAAATTGAGTCAGTCTGCTCTCAAAGATCTGAGGAGGTTGACAAGGGCAAGCCAAAGGAGACAGCACATAAAAGTAAATTCATCCACAAGGCAGATGACAATTCCCAATGGTTCTTGGGTCGCATTAGTACATCAAATGACAATATTGTAAGTTTGAAGGGTGTAGAGGTAGGGCAAATGATAAGGCTTGATGGTTCTCCAACTCATCAGAAGAAATTAAGGTGGTGACTCCTTTGAGTTCATTCAATTCACTTTTACAGTTATGTTTGCTAATTGTGTATTTCCTTTCATCTTATCCTCTTTCTCCCTGATCTTTCTTTCCTCATATCCTGTTCTTTGCAAAGAAAGTGGTGGAAGAGGAAGATTGAGATCCACACTAGTGAGATGTCATTGAAAGCCCTGTAAGCAGATGAGCCACCTGAATTTGTTTAAATGATAAAATTTTTCTTAGATATGAATTTTAAAATGAACTTAATTATAATAATTTTCTTATGCAATAATAATAGCTAGCATTTAAATGGTGCTTCAAGGTTTGCAAAATACTCAAAAAATATTGTTTCATTTATTCAGTATTCAGGAGTTATACATTTGCACTCTTTCCTACCTATGTCATACAGCTAAGGGAGGGACTTTTTATTTCATCATCTCTGCACAGATTGGGAGATTTTTTAGAAACCTCCTTCTAATAAGAAAGACAATGATCACAAACATCTTAATCTAAGACCAATCCTAGGGAGTTGCCTGAGGCACACAGAAGTGACTAGGGAATAAAGAGACCAGCCCATGAGGAGTCTATGCTCCTTAGACTTGGCGAAATGTGACCTTACCGTAAAGCACATCACACATTCTGACCTAACACACCCTGCTGACTAGACGTGTTTTCAGACTGAGATGGTGGAAGCTATATCTACATGATTCCTCTTCATAACCTTGCTGAGTATCCTTCCCATGCTATTAACAAGTAAACTTCTTTTTTATTAAGTGCTGGGTGATCTGTAAGCATTTTATTTCACTTAGGTTCTGCTTAATGACTGGCTTGAAGCAGAGCTGGTCCATAGATCCCTACTTCTCAATAAATCTCAGTGGTTCCCAATTTCTTCTATGATCAAAAATAAACTCTTTTATTTGATATTTAAAACTCTTCATTCCTCTCCAGGCTATATTCCTGAATCTTCAAACTTTCTCTACCATGCTTCAGAAACCTCTTTACCCTGAAAGTTTCATTCCACTTGTGGATATCTCATTTGAGGCACCTTCTCTCTCTGCCTGGCTGGTTCTTTCCAGAACTTCCATTTTTAGGAGGAAACCCAGACAAACTATGTCTTCATTCTTCTCTCAGGTATATCAGGACTCTGCAGACTTTCTTTAACATGCCTAGGTATTTTCATATCTTCCCACTCCTCTCACTTTTTCAGTTTGCTTCTAGATGTCATCTTCCCCCATTAGAATATAAACTCCTTGAGGGCAGAAACTATCTTACTTATTTGTGTTCCCAGTACTTAGCACATTATCTGACATGTAGTACATGCTAAATGTAGTAATGGTAGTAAGTGCAATAAATGTTTGTTGACAATTTCAAAACCACACCTCTTCCTTTATTTTCAGTTTTCTTAAGGGGATTTGTTCTGTGAAATTTGGATTCAGTGAAAGGGCCACCCTTGAGGGCCTAGAAGGCCACATGTAGCCTCTGAACTACAAGTTCCCCAGCCCTGTCTTAGACAATACTCCCTTCCAAGTACTCTACAATCTAATCATATTCTACTCTCTGTTCTTTACATCCAATGCTCCAGTTTTCCATATTGGTGCTTTTTGCACTGTTTATCCCACAAGAGGAGAAAGCGAGAGGCTGGTAACTTTGCAGGGTCCTCCCTCACTTAAATCCAAATCATTTACATGTCGTAACATCACCTCCCCAATGTCATGGTCCTCTTTGGGAACAAAGGACAAGCAACAACCTCCATGACTTGAATGATGTCCCAAGAACTTTTCTGCCTTCCCCCAGCTTCTAATGCCTTTTTCAACTTCTCCCTCAATAGAAATTTATTTTAAAAACACAGAAGTCACAGACATACATGTGACCTTCGGTAGATGCCTTGAAGGAAGCAGCTCTCCTTTTCATGGTTTGAAGAAGGCTTATAGACCCCTTGGGTACATTGATAAGTTCCTATACACATTGGCCTTGTGGGCAAGATAATCTATCATTCTAGAAAAGGATTGTTTTAATATTGAAGTAGCAAGGACAATGGTTTTTAAAGTACAAGGACAATCAAGGAGTTAGTGAATTTATATTACATAGAGGACAATTTTTAAGATGGAATTACTCATGTCAAAAAATACCTTTTATAAAGGGATATTTACTAAGAGAATAGTATGATACCTTAAACCAGCAGTCTCCTTTCCTCTGTGCATGTACCTACTCACTCCCTTTGGAGAGTACACTAATACTTAACTGGCTGCTACAAAACAATTCTCCATTCCCCTAGAAATACTTCCTAGCTCTGGAGTCCTTTTTTCCTTTTGCAAGTATTCCCACCAAATTCTCTTCTGGGTGTGCCACTGCATCTGGATAAGTTGCTCCCTTACTTATAAAACAGTGTCTTGGGGTAATTAGGTGGTACAGTGAGGACGGTGCCAGCCCTGAAGTCAGGATGACCTGAGTTCAAATGCCACCTCAGACACTTGACACTTACTAGCTGTGTGGCCTTGGGCACCTCACTTAACCCCAATGGCCTTGCCTTCCCCGCTCCAAAAAGAACCACAGCAAGAAATATAGTGTCTGACCTTCTGTATCCATTAACTGCTAAACTGTATCAAGCATGTCACTCTTCAGAAGGAACTCCTCAGTTTGCCAGATTCAGCTACCACAGTCACTAACTGATTACATAAGTAAGGGGTAGGAGGGACAGAAGGGAGATTTTATGGCTCTTCTAACCTTTCAAATGTCACAAGGCCATATCCTAGCACATTCTGTCACCAACATTCATTTATCTAGGACCAGGAAAGAATAAACACAAAAATGACAGAAGAAACAAAAGTGCCATGTATTCACAGACACATGGAAGCTAGGTGGGGAGATAAGGCAGCTGGTAGCAGGTTATGGCTACTTTTTCAGCTGTTACCCCTTTCCCCACTTGAGGATTACAGCAAAACACCACCCAGGAGGAGAGAGTTTGTCCAATTGAATTTTTTGTATGTATGCTAAATTCCTGCTCAGTAGCCAATTCAAAGCCTTTTTGTCACCAAGTATTAAGCCAACAGGAAACATGATAATTGCACATATTCTGGAAAGGAAAGGGAAAGGTTTCTCCATCTCACATTTCCAGAAGCAGGTTCACCAAGCTTCCATATGGATATTGCATATGTACTCAGGATTATCTCTCATTGGTCAGTTTACTCATTACAAAAGCCACAACTGTTTTCTAATTGCTTCCATTATAATCGATTTTCCCTTTGCTTATTGTAAAAAGGAGCAATGTTTGGCTTTGAGGGAGGATGGAGAAAAAGGATCCTGGAATCACCTGTTCCCACTCAGCCTATGAATTCATCTGCTATATTCCTTTACTGAACTCCTTACCTTATATTAACATTCTTAAGCATTAGGGATTACAAACTTTGGTGTATACAACAATTAGGTAATGATTTATTTCTATAGGAAAATTATCTCATCCCCGGATTCCATCACCATAGGTTTAAAGGTGCAGAGTGATACTGAAACTTATCATAAGCACTTGATAAATTAGTAAAATAGTTTAATGTCTCTGGAGCTATAAGGACTGCATTCATTTTTATCTCATTCTTGGTAAAAACTAGTATCCAATAATTATCCAGTTGATATCCAAAGATCAAATAATAATCCCCAAATCAGTATCCAAAATCCCTTAACATTTATTGCTAATCCAAAATTGATCATCTTTTTCCAATATCTAATAATCAATAATCTTCCCCTATGGACACATGCCTACTTCAATTATACATGTGAACAAATGAATCATCTGAGTTTCCCAGACACTCTTCTAGGATCTCTAAAGGGGTGTTTGATATTACAAATGCTGGAAAAGCCAAAATAAAATCAACATGCATAGGGTTCCTTATTTCCATTTTTCCCATATTCTTTGTGTTAACAACTGTGGGATAGTTGCTATAGACTTCCTTCCTTGTTGAGGGGCAAAGATGGCAGTGAAAAATAGTCATTAACAATTAAATTTTAAGGAGTTCAACCAAACAGTACAAGTATTCCTTGAACAATAGACAAATCAGTTCAGACAAATCAAATAGAACTAAATGACATTAAAATATTAAATAAATCAAGCTCTTAAATCCCTTCTAATAACATATAGTTAGGTTACCTTTTTCTATTCCTTGTGAACTCATGGACACCTTCAGGTTAGTGAGGGATGTAAGTAAATTGTCATTTTCTAATAAAGGCAATTATTTTGTATGTCATTGTATTATAAAACTTATTCCAATATGACCAAATAAGTACTTAACATTTAATATAAAGTGACTATTTTTGGAGACAATATAAGCTGTTAAGCATATGATATTCAAAATAGAATAATATTTTACAACTGGAGGTTTTAATAATGTTTATAACATAGCTAAGTTTCATGACATGGATCTACTTAATTGCAAAGGACCACTTGTTTTCTAAAGTTGCTCTTATGTTGAGATAGATAACAGTTCACATTCTGATAAACCAGTCTTATGTCATTAGAGTTCAACAAATTTTCCACATCACAATTTACTCCATGAATTTCAATCCCTAAATGATCTAAACAACAAATATAATTTGATTGTAATTGAGCTTTTATATTTTTGAAGAACTGGGTCTGTCATAGTTAAATAGAACTCAATAAAGTAAATAAACTAGAGCAGGAGTTTACCAACTGAACTTTATTACATAGTGTATGAATTGGTAGATCATATGAAATGGTTTCTCACCATTGTCCACAGTCATGCAAAGCTTCAAAAATATAACATTAATTAATGTATAAAATCAATGGTATAAATTGGATGTTAAAATATTGACAACTTGAACAGGATGTAATCCTATGATGACTATAATAATATAACATTAATCTGAAGCTTTAAACCATATTTTTTACATATATTCTGATATAAAAATTCACAACAATTTTCTATTTTTTCAAATTCTTACCAGTATAGGGGGAAAAAGTATTTCAATATCAAAATGCAAACTTTTTCAAACATGAAACATGTTTCAGTTATGTAACAAAAACGTTAATTCAAAGAGAAATAGACAGTGATTTATAAGTGAGTCAACAATAGATCAAGAAATAAAATAATAAAAAACACTCATTCTTTCTATGAGCCAGCCCATTCAGGATAATTATAAGCATTCAAGTCTTTAACACACCCAGTATAATACTCCTTAGTAACCCCACCATGAAATTCAATATATAAATTAATTAAATACTGTAAAACTACTTAGCAACTACTTAATTGCTTGGCCTATTTTTCCCTTCTCACAAAAGGTTATTATCATATGCAACATAATTTGGAATGAGAGAGAAATTTTCCCTATTTGATTATTTATTTCCCCCTTCACTCAAAGTGACCAGCTCAAAATAAAGTGAGATTATATAACTGCTCAGCATTGAGTTTATTTTATTCTAAAAATCATTGCTCTTTCCAAAATTCAATGAACTGATTTCATCATGTACTTTTTTTAATATAAATTTATTTATTTAACTTTTTACATTCATTTTCACAAAATTTTGGGTTACAAATTTTCTCCCCATTTG
>CM053769.1:452307878-452413246 GCA_028658325.1 Potorous gilbertii
TAGACTTGGAACTTTGTAATAACACAAGAACTTACTGAAAAAAAAAATCCCAATGACGATTTTCTAAGGCAAAATGCCTTCCACACTCAGAGAAAGAAATATGGAAGTCATTCGCAGAATGTAGCAGATCATGTTTGTGTGTGTGTGGGTTTTAGTGTATTATGTTTTGATTTGTTATATGATTTCTTCCACTTATGTCAGTGCGACTACATAGCATCATTATAGTGAAAATGTGTTCAATTGGAAAGTATATGTTTAACCTATACAGAATTGTATGCTGTCATGGGGAGGGAGGGAGGTGGGGGAGGGAAGGTGTGGGGGGATAAAAATCTTAATTTAAAGGAAGTGATTGTAGAACATTTATAAATAAATAAAATTTAAAAAAAAAAGAAGGGAATAAGGTACATTTTCTCCTCTTTGGAGTCAAGTTTGAGCACATAATTACATAATGTGCCATTTCCTTTTTTTATGTTTTTGTTGTTTTCAACTTTATACTATGATCATTGTATATTTATTTTCCTGGTTATGTTTACTTCACTTTCTATTAATTAATTAATTAAATCTTGCTTCTCAGAATTCTTCATATTCATCATTTCTTATGATGCAATAAAATTCCATTATATTAATGTACTACAATTAGTTTAGTCATTCCCAAATTGATGGGCATCTGCTTTGTTTTTATTTTTTTGCTACAACCAAAAGTGGCACTAAAAATACTTTGGTGAATATGGAATCCATCTTTCTATATTTAACCTCCTTAGTGAGTTGTAGGATCCCTAAGTAACAGTGTATGCACATTTTAGTCACTCTCTTAGCATGATTCCAAATTGCTTCCCAGAACCAATTACCCACTTCTCAAACAGGGTATTAGTAGTCCTGTTTTCTATAATCCAATAATTCCCATGGGAACATTAATTGTTCCCATCTCTTGCTTTCTTTGCCAGTTTTCTTAGTTTGAAGTGAAACCTCAGAATTGTTTTGAGTGTCACGTCTCTTACTATTAGTGATTTAACACGATCTTTCATGTGGCTGTGTAAGTTAGATATGCCTACATATGTTCTCTGTGGTTACATGTGTTATTTAAAAATATAGACACATGTGCTGGGAGACATAGCTAGAGATGATCTAAGACACAGTTCATCTCTGCAGAGAGGAGAGATGTAAATGGTGATACCTATATCCACAACAGACTAGCTGAAGGAGAGACAGAAGATTCCAGTGCTAGCCCTTCTTTCCTCCAGCCTTTGAGATAGCAACAGAACTAGAATTATGGTTTATCTGCTACCCATCCCTGGCCCCTACTTCCTCTTGGCTAATCTAAGGGATAATAGGTTCAGAACAAAAAGCATTTACCTGATTTTCTTCACAGAATGGGAGCTCCTTAGCCTGTATTTTCCAGCTTATCTCCTTCCCACTAAATACTAGTTATACAGAAGACTATCACAAATAGCAAATAGTAAGTCTATTTCCAAGCAAAACAGTAAAAAGAAGTTTGGAAAATTACACATATTAAAAGAGATAAATAAATGTATATGTATGTTTTATATTGTATGCATATATAAGTATACACACATGCATATGCACATATATAGATATACATACATGTATGCATACATATATATGTATATATTTCCCAATCCCCAATCTCATTGAAGGGGAAATTCTCTCTCCAAAGTCTCTAGGGAGACAAGCTGGAAATCAGTTATGTATTGAGGAGCCAGCTTCCCCTCCATGTCTCCAGTTTCTCTCTCCATATGTGCCTTTAAATAATGTCTCTGGAACCACCTTAATAAGTCCCGTATGTGGTTCTATAGCATTACACTCAGCATTCTCTTGGCCAATTAAGAGCAAAATCTCCCTCCATATACCCTATAGCCTGCAAAAGATTTCAGGTTTGGGGTTAAAACTAGGTTATAGTTTATAGGTTGAAATTTTTTTGAGAATTATTCATTCATATGCTTTAGAGACTTACCAGATCACTTCCATAGTTTGGCTCTCAATCCATCCAAAATTGTGAAGGAAAAAGGTCCAGGGGCCACTTTTGCCCGACTCTACTTTTTCCCAGATTGGCTTTCCATTTTTTCATCTTTGCTTAGCATCCCTTAAAAAGATGATTATGTTAGGGCACAAAAAACCCAAACAAATGTAAAAAATGCAAATATTAAACACATCTTTTATACAATATAATGTAATAAAGCTGTCATTTGTAACACATTTTAAGAAAATATACCATCTTATGTTTAAGGTCTTAAAAATATGCATATTGTTTTTATGTTACCTTCATTTTCATATACATGTGTGTACATTATGTATATGTATTTATGTCCCTTCTTTTCCTCTTTATAGAGAGCTATCCCCTGTAACAATGAATAAGAGATTTTTTTTTAAAAAGCAGTTTAGCAAAGCTAATAAACATCGCAATTGAGAATGAGAGTACATGCAATGTTCTGTACCCAGAGTACTACATCTCTGCAGAAAGGGTAGGGAAGTGCATTTTTTTAATCTTCAGGTCTTAGCTTGGTCGTTATAATTATATAGGGTTCAGATTTTTTAATTCTTCCCATTTACAGTGTTTTGGTCATTGAAAAGATACTGGCTTAAGTGAAAGCCATATAATGTAATCTTTAAAAATTAGGAGATCAAAGAACAAGTAATAAAAACAACATATAATTATAGCAATTAAAATGACAACAATGAAATCACATGCCAAAATTTATGAGATGGAATCAAAGCAGTTTTTACAGGAAATCTTTTTATTTCTAAACAATTACAGCAACAAAAGAGTGGAAGAAGAGTTGTATGACTTAAGGATCAACTTTAAAATGACATAAAACAAATTATTAACCCCCACATAAGCAAAAAAAAAAAATAGAAATTCTGGAAATAAAAGGAAAAAAACAAAATTAAATACAAATCACAATTAATATGGTCAGTAGAACTATGAACTATTTTGAAAATAAAATAAACTATGAGAGAAACAGAGAGAGAAAAAGAGAAAGAGGAAAGTCATGTTATCGAAATAAAAAGCGAGAATTCACAACAAATGAAGAGGAAATGATAAGTGATATAATGAAAGGAAATGTCATTTATTATTTATTGAAATATTTTCTTTCATGAAGAAAGATAGTAATGCCTCAAGAACCTTGAGTTGTAAAGTGAGGCAAATTACTGGAATGAAACTGAAGCATGGAGAATTTAAGTTTGATGAAATTTTCTAACAGTGAAGGTTGTTAAACACTCGAATGATTTCTCATGAGAAGATGAGGAGTGTCATTTAGAGATACATTTTTTTTATTCGTCAGAAGTGGTTTGACCGTAGGTGCAATCTTAGCTCCAGCAGGGGAGTATGTTGGCTAACTTCCCAAATTCACTTCCAATTTCAGGATTCTGTGAACCATAGCAATAGTGACAGAGTGGTCTGATGGAAGGAGCACTGGACTTGGGTTCTAAGTCACTAGTCCTCGGTGTGACCATGGACAAATCACTTTACCTCCCTGCAAAAAGTACAGAGAAGGATAGATGCTACCTTCCAACTCTGGTCTCTACTATTCTAATAAGGCACACATAGTTGTAAATGAAATAACACACAAAAGATTTGCAAATCTTAAAGAGATATATAAATGCCACCTATCAACGACAAGGATTACAATATTAATAATGGTAACAACCAACCGACTCCTTTCTTTCTTCTGGTTCCTTCCTTCTCATTGGTTGACGAGCCAAATAAAACCATCTACTTTCCTGATAATATACACCATAATTCTCCAGTAAATACAGTGATATATGTAATATATATCTTTATAAATGTACATATATATATATATGCACATGTGTATACATATACATATGCATAAATATATGTGTATATATATATCGATATTGCCTGAAAAAAAGCATTGGAGTTGACTTATGACCTATTACTGCTATGTTAATCTAACCTGTTATGTGATTAGAAGTTATATGATAGTACTTCATTGACTAACTATAATATTGAAATGAATTTTCTGCCTTTTCATTGCTTATTCATAGTTTCTTTAAGGTCTTGGGTTTTCAGAACTGGATAGTTAATTGACTTATGACCTATTACTGCTATATTAATCTAACCTGTTGTGTGATTAGAAGTTATATGATAGTACTTCATTGACTAACTATAATATTGAAATGAATTTTCTGCCTTTTCATTGCTTATTCATAGTTTCTTTAAGGTCTTGGGTTTTCAGAACTGGATAGTTAATTTCATTTCTGTATAGCATTTAAAAATCATTAATATTTCTAAGCTCAAAGTTGCATCCATCTACATAGTCTTGTAAGGTTCTCACTCTAGGATACATAGTATACAAATGGGCAAAATACAGTTTGTATCAATAAGAGCATAAGGTTTTAATTAAAATAAAAATGATTACCTACTTTTCTACAGAAATCTTTGCGACTGTTAGATACTTTTTTTAAAATGTTGCATCAAATGAGTTGCTGGGATTTATTAGTAACCTCGAGCTAACGAGTATTATACGTGTGTGTGTTCATCCTTCGTTGCCGAATAAGACTATGCCATCAGAGAAATGATGACATGACTTGCACTTGACTTTGTTTTGAGTGAGGGAGGACTGTGCAATTATACATAAAGTCTTAGGAAAAATCCAGTGTGGTGGCAGAGAGAGGGGGGCACCATATTTTCCCTTTCTATGCACAAGCAATGCCATTTTAGAATAAATCTCCACTTCAAGTATAAATAGGCAATCACATTTAACCATGATGTTTTGTCTTCATTTATCCCACTTCTTGTGTAAGTACAATAGAAAAACTAACAGAATCCACCCTGTCTCAGATCTCTGAAATCAAGAACAGACTTTTAGATTAGAAAGTCTCTGTATTCTCTCCCCTAAAACACAACAAACTACCTTCCCATTTACACTGTTTTGGTCATTGAAAAGATACTAGCTTAAGTGAAAACCATATAATGTAATCTTTAAAAATTAGTAGATCAAAGAACCCTTCCCCCACCACCAAGACAGGTGGTTGACCAGTTGTGAACCCAGCATGAGAGTGTATTTTCTGTGTACTATATGTACTTGTAATAAGTGGCTCATATTCAGAAACCCACTTGCCTCATCAAGACACCTATCATCGAGGGTTAACTGATGCTTCTCCTTGACATATCCTGTAACCATGTACAGAATCACCTTTTACTGATTAACCAAGTCAATAACATTAATTAATATAGCCTTAATTAAATTCTCACTATGTATCAAACTAAGTGCTGGGAATAAAAAAAAAAGGCCAAAACAGTCCCTGTCCTCAAGGAGCTCACAATTTAATGGAAGAATATGCAAACAGGTATATATAAACAACACATACACAGAATAAATTAAAGTGAATTTTCTTGCCATAATAATTCTGGCATCAAGAGTGGGATGTCCTAAAAAAAAGATGAGAAATTGTTGGCTACTTCTTTACTCCCATTTTTCCTCTGGTGGCAGATGAGATAAGAGATCTTATATTTAATTTTTTATTGGGGAGTTTGGGACAAATGTTGCCCATGGACTCCATGCTTTTTTGAAATTTGGACTCTTCTTTGTGTGGTTGGGTTTTTTTTATAAGTATATAAAATCCTTTATTCCTGATATATACTGTTTCTGTTTTCTGTCTGGCTGACTCAAGTCCTGTTATATTTGTTTTATGTTGGCAAGAGTTTGGCATCCTATAAGAGAGAATCTGTTTTATTACCTCCATCAACTATTGTGGGAGGGCTGGTATGTTTAAGTATGTGTTTCCAGATTTGAAAAGCTGTTATGGACTATTGCAGGCTTTCCAGCAAGAATGGGTTTGTTTGTAGAAAATACAGACAAAATAAACAACTATTTCTCCTCCTCCTTGTGTATGTCTGGTCTTTTGATCTCCCATCAATTTTCTTTTCTTCCCAGCTCAGTTAAATCTTTCTCTACCTGCAGGGGGTTGAACACCAAACCTGCCATCTAGTGATGTATCGGTGAGCTCCTAATGTGTCTTCTGTCCTCAGAGTGTGTTTATATGTGTGCATGTGCCTTTTTTTTTTTTTGAGGTTTGACAGCTGTTACAGACTATACTGAGAATGACTTTGTTGTTCAGTTAATCCTTTCTCTCCTTGTGTTTCTCTGGTTTTCTGATCTTAGGTCAGTTTTTTCCTCTCATCTCTGCTGAGTCTTCCCACCTGCAGTGTAGCTGAACCCTGTCCTACCCAGCAATGTGGCTGTGAGCCAATTATCCATCATTCAGTGTGAATCTGTGAAGAGGACAGGTCTTTTTGAGTAAGTTCCAGGAAGGGAACTCCAATATCTTTGTGATTTGTTATTTTCTTGAGTTTTAATTCTTATGATAGTGCACTTGAGAACAGTAGCCACAGCAAAATACCTAAATATCAATCTTGGTTTCCTTTTGCTAGACGTGTGAGTGTCTGAAATGGAAAAAATGTCTCATTTTCTAAATGTGTGAATGATGCTGGGAGAAAATTTGTTTTTTTTTATTTATGTCTATTTATGACAAGTTGAATTGTAGCTTTATCTGAGGAGAAATCTTTTATTTTTCTTGGTCAGATCAACCAGAGATATAAAATTTCGCTTATCTGTGCCTACTTGGATTGATGAAGTTTTGAAAACAAAAATTAGTTTGTCACATTCAATTTTAGAAAGCATGGAAGTTTTCCAGTAAGATTCTAGATTTTTAAAATTAATTTGTTAACCTTTCCTTTTCATTCTGAACTTGATCACTCAGAGTGAAAATAATAGAAATGAATTCATAATAAAGGAGGGGGAGTTTCTTTTTCCTTGTTCTTCTGAGATATTATTATTTTGAGAAATAAATGAAGAGGATGCAAAAATTATTGCATATGATAATTCCTTACATTAGAATGAGAAAGTGGTTTAAGGCAAATTAAAATAGTTCAAATCAGGTTTAAAATGCTTTTGCATTATTTAACAATTTTATGTGTGTGTACAAAATTTTGGATGATTTTACCATGGGCTGTTATATTACACAAGAGAAAAACAGAAAATGAGTATTGGTACTCAGCACATATGTATACACTTGTTTTTTGGCATTTTTCTGAAACCTGACCATCACATCAATAGAAATATAGAATGAATATGTTTATCTGCTTACCTTCTATATGGTGGCCAAGTATTTGCTCCTCTACTTTCGTTCCCCACAATGAAGAGAGTATTTTTGTGTGAAGTAGAATTTATTTTAGCATTTTGAATTATGTTAAAAGAGTTCTTAAAACAGAAAGCAATAACTTCTAATTCTTTTGTAATGTTTAAATGATTATTATTAGAAGCAAGTTAACACTTTTATTTTTTATGAAGTGATGATTTATGTACTTTTCCTTTTTAACTAATCTGTCTCTCAAGGAGCAAATGTGTATTTTATTTCTGAAGAAAAATTTCAATGTGTTTTGTGTTCCGAAGAAGAATATAATACAAAGTTTCAGATGAGTTTTAAACAGTTGTATCTGGGTAAAAACCCTCTTTTAAAATTTAAGAATATAAAACTGCATATGTGCTTTAAAAAGATATTGGACTTTCTGAATAAAATTGGTCTGTCATTGCTAATATTTAAAAATGAAATATTATAAAATAATAAGGTAGAAGAATTTAGAAATTTGGCATTATTTAAAAAAACTTTTAATGTAGAATCAAATCATAAATTTTTAAAAAAGTAATACATTCTTACCATTGAAAAGATAACATTGTCAATCTTTAGAATTTAGCCTCCTTAAAAAATACCTATGCAAGGTGGGTATGAATGTGCACACATTGTAGATATCTGTTATTAATATTTGTTTGTTCTCCTTCTGCCTAAAAAAAAAGCTACCTTAATATTTAGAACCTAGATATTTAAGGCAACATCATCAGACAATCTTCAGAGTTCTCAGTCAAAGCATAGACCTTTTCCCTAGCCTTTGAGCTGCATAATTTAAATTTGTAGGCAAAATTTCAAGATATTTCTGTTGGAGAAAAAAACAATCTGGCAAAGTTGTGACAGTTAGAAATGCTTTTTTGTTTAATAGAAATTCTTGAACCTCTTAAATTTAGTAATTATACAATTGGTTTTAGGTTTTAATGACTCAGGTTAATTTAAACTCTAGATAGATTTTGAATGAAAAATTTCTCATTATACCAAGAAAGTCAGCTCTGGTCATTTAGAGAAGCAAACTCAACTACTTGATATTTAAGGATCCATATTTGTTTTAAAATAAGATATTATCTGTTTCTTTGTGTCTTTGTTTACTTTGTAAAGTATTTCCAATTATGTTTTAATCTGGTTCTGGCTATAGTCACGAATGTTATGGGCCACATATGGCCTATGGGCTGTGTGCTTGACATTTCTGATTTAGAACATAGTTTGAAAAGTGATAGAAAATGGTGTTTAGAATACGATCACTTGTGCGAAGATTCATATGTGTGCATTCATATCTGCATGTATAAGATACAAATATATGTATTTGTAGATCTAAATTAGATGTAGATGGAAAGGTAGATGAAGATGGAGATGTAGATGTATGTTGATTTGTTTCATACTACTCTGAATCCTACCACCATCAGCTATTCAAAGGATTGCATTTCTATCATTGTTGTTGCTATGAGGTACAGGGGAGGCAGAAGGAGGAATACTTATCAGAGTTCTGTTTCTTTTTCTTCTTCTTTTTCCATCCTCTCACCTTCCCCTAAGTCCCATCAAGAGCAGTTATGGTTCACCCAGATTTCCAAAGTATTTAAAACAAAATCCCAGGAACATAATTACTAGATTGTGTCTGTTGCCTTATTATTTAGAGTTGTGTTGAACTGTAATATTAAAAACTATGTTGACCTGAAATTAGCTTAATTTGGATTATAGGCATGTGAACTCAAAATCAAGGTTCTTAACAAGGGAGAAACTCTCTCTTCCAACCAAAATGTCCCATGTGATTAAGCACAATCTATTCAGTAAAACCTAAAGATTTCTCACGGATATGATGAACTTACTGAAACATACAATGGTAAGTTATGACTATTTTAAAATTTTTATTTGCTTAATAACCTTCCTTAAACTTTAAATAGGAGTAAATTCAGTTTATATTCAATGTTAGTCTTCAAAAACATCAAGATAGGAAATCTTAATATATTAAATATTATGGGCAGGCAATGGCAAAGTGGATATATCGAGTGCTGTAATCAGGATGACAACTTCCTGAGTTCAATTCTAGCCTCAGACACTTAGTAGCTGTGTGACCCTGGGTAAGTCACTTTAACCCTATTTGCCTTAGTTTCCTCATCTGTAAAATGAGGTGAAGGAAATGACAAACCATTTCAGTATTTTTGCCAAAAAAACCCAAATGGAGTCATGAAGAGTTGAGTATGATGTAACAGCAAGCAAAGTGGGATCTTTGTGATTTCTCTGGATTGAGTTTTAAACAATCAGATATATACACATAGCCTCTAGCCAATCAGATACTGAATACAACTATATAGAGAGAGCTGATGTTGAGAAAGCAGATGTAAAGAGACCCAGACCTTAAGGAGTGAGCCAGAGTTAAGAAGAAGAGAGCCTGGTGGAGACCTCTGAGTGGGGAGGATACTTCTGAGCTGAGAGTAGAGACTTTCTGATTGTAAAGACTTGCTGAAGGAGCCTCTGAACTTTGAAACTGAATAGAGCTGTAGGGCAGAACCATGCCCATGAGGCTAAGCCCCTTTTGAGAGCTGTTAATGTGAACTGAGCTGTTGACACAGAGCCTCTGGAGTTTGGAGGTGAATTGAGATGATAGTGCTAGTGGTGGTCAGTATTGCTGTTGTCCTGTTGAATTTTGTTTTCTTAGAGGTAGAAGTTGCCAAGTAGAGCAGTCCCCGTGAGTTGAGACTTGGAGCATGAGAGCTGCATACGTTTGGATCCAGGAGAGAGTCACTAGTGGTTGGCCCACAAAGGAAGAGCCATGGGACTTGGAAGTCAACCTCAAGTTAAGATGAAAGAGGACTTTACTTGGATGCTTGGTATCGATTAAAGAGATTGTTCTTACTGTGACTTAGAGGTGAATAGTGTGATATTCTGAAAAAGAACTTTACATGGATAATTGATATTGATTAAAGATGTTGCTATCGATATGATTTGTTGTATTTTTATTTATTCCGTCCCAATGATATTCCCAAAGTTTAAGTGGTTCTCTTACTCTTAAGAGTGTTGAGGTAGGGTATGGAGTCCACTAAGGAATATAGAAGGTAAACCTTAATCCATGAACTGACTCAGAAGACCGTAAGGACTTGTACTAATTCCAAGGCACATTTTCTCTGTCCTCACCTCAAAGCCATATTTTATCCATGTTCACTATAAGAAAAGTGAGGTAAGGAACAATTTTAATAGAAACAATTAGAAAATATTAATTGCTTTAAATACTTTTTTGTAAATCCATTCTTGATTTTTTTCTAATGTCAAATATTCTTTTTAATATGTATTTATAAATATTAATCTTTGTAATTGATTAGAGTTTTCCTTGTAAAAAGTTACAATTACTGAAAGACTTCAAAGGAATTTAGTATCGGTATTCTTTCATCTACCAATAGCAACAGAGGCTCCCTCTTTACCATATAAAGTATAAGAGATATTGCATGATGATGTAGATTCAACAGCATTCTTATTGTTCATTTCATTCTTAGTCTACCAGGGCAGTAGAATGACCAAATGTATTCTTAAAAGAACACAGCTCTAATTTGAACTGAGACTGGACTTAAGTGACTCCTTGTTCTCAAATACTTTGACAGTACTGTGAACTATGACAGTACTATGGACTTAAGTGACTCCTTGTTCTCAAATACTATGACAGTACTATGACAGAACTAGCACCATATGAGACTTTTATGGTACTCCATTGCCAATGAACAGATAAGATGGCTAGCAATGGTTTAGGTGTTAATGAAATGTATTGCCCACTCAGCTCACTTCTCAGGTATCTGGCATTCTTCCCTGATCACCTGGCACCTCCTGTGACAATTTCAACCAGAAACTGGAGTGAGAAGAGTACCTTCCTCCATTTGGGAATTTGTTTTGCTTACTGAGTATTTGTTATGAGAATTTTCTTTTTCTTTTCCCACTAGCAGGGAAGGGGAGGAGAAGCAGAGAGGGTAGCTAGAAGTTGGGTTGCCCAAAGAAAAATAAACAAGAAAAGGAAGTCATTGAAGCATTTTTTTAAAATAAAAAAAGAAGGAAAACCAGAAATACAATCAAGTAAGATAACTTTAAAAGTTTCACATAAATTTTATCATGTACTTTAAAAAAAAAAGCAAGCTTTTGATAGACAATAGATTCCTTGGTTGTAGTTCTGGTTTGTTCTTTACTCTTGCAGAGGACCATGACATCAGGAAGATCACAACATGACTTGTAATTGACTTTGATTTGAGTGAGAGAGATCTGTGCAAGGTCATCAGTCTCCCTTTCTCCTCCAGAGCCATCTGGGTCCTGGGGAAAGATATCAATCAGGACAACTGGAAATGGTCCAGGATGCAGTAGGAGACCCTGACCCCTTTAAAATAAGGTCTTTTCAGGTTCTCACTTTGAGTGAGGTAATGCCCATCCAGTGAATAGGCCTCTTTAGGAAGTGAGTCAAGGGATATACTCTTTAATAATAATAATAAAAAATCAAACTGAGTTTCATTTACCATCCTCTTTTTCTCTTTTACTTTGTACATAGAAATACGGCTTTTATTTGGTATTTGTTAAGTTTGCAATTAAAAAAAATTTTTAAGATATGTAGAAAATAGTGCCCTTCAACCTTACTGGAAGAGTCAATCCCAGATCCTGTTACTTACCAACATTGCAGTACACCATAACAGCATAAGACACAGACCCACACATCACACTGCAAAGAAACCTCTTCATTGGGATGCCTGCTCCACCTTTCTCCCATATCCTGCACACTGTATGCACTTCAATCCTCATGACAGAGCACCTCTGCCTCTTACCCTGCATCACTGCTTTTCATCAGGACCAAGGAAAAAAGAACCTTTCCTTTTCTCAATATACTAGTGTCATTTTAGAATAAACTGCTTCAAGTGTAAACAAAAAAGTCACACTGAACCCTTGTGTTTTACCTTCCTTGACCTCGGTTCTTATGTAAATCTAAACAAAAGACAAATAGATCCCTGAGATCAAGAATAGACTTTTTTTTAGATGTGAAAATCTCCTCATTCTTTCCCTGAAGTACCAATAAACAGCTCCCCCACCCCAACTTACCCCCACGGGTTTTCAAGTTGTGAATCCAACATACTTATGTTGCTTTTTATGTACTATAAGGACCTGTAGGAAATGGCTAATATTCAGAATCCCATTTGCCCCTTAGAAACATACTTGTCTATGTGTCAATTGCTGTTTCTTTCTCTTATGGCATGTAACAATGGATAAAATTAAGATTTTGGAACTTTAAATTTCAATGAAGTAGGTTTTCGAATCACATTATAATAGAGAGATTAGGAGACAATCAAAAAGAAAAGTATATGTACATTTCTTAATGCAGTTAGGAAATATGAGTAATACTAGAAAGAAAATGCAGACTGTATGATGAAAATGTTTTGGGATGTTCTGTTACTACAGTTCATGTTATGCCATTTCAGTAAATGCATTTGTTTTAGGCTAATTGTGTCTACTGAATAATTTAAAGTTAAACACCAGTTTTAGAAGTAAGGCCCTCATGGAATGCTTTGAACATAATATTCAACCTATTGATGAGGATACAAACAGTACCCTAAGGGTTCCAGTATTTTGTGAAGCCCCTAGTTTATTGTATAACCTGAAGGTGCCCTAAATTCATTTTCCCTTATCTTGAACCTGTGTCAAAAAAATTGCTTTTGTGGCCCCTATTCTGTGTTCCCCCTGTCTAATTTTTAACCTGTGTCCTCCTGTCTTGTCCTTGAACTGAGTTCACTTTGTCTCTCTCATACTGTCTTGTCTTTAATTTTAACCTCGATAAAAACCTCTAATACCACATCATCATTCTGAAACCTCTGTAGAAGCCTAATTCCCCCAAATATCAGTCTCACTTAGCTTTCTTGCTAGGAAACCCCTGCTGCTTTTGTATCAATAAAGCCCCCTTTCATTAGGAGAAAACCCTCTAAGTGAATTCTTTCACACCTGAACCAGCTCTCCCAACTCTAAACCTCAACAGTATCCATGTGAGTTGGAGACAGTCATCCAGGAAATATTCTACACTAGTAAAGTAAGCAGCAATGAAAAAACTAATAGTGAGCCAATTCAGAACCTATCAGACCATAGAAAGTCTCTAAGGTCAGTACCCAACAAAAGTCCAATTAGAGGTATGTATTCTCAGTAAAAGATGAATGAAAACAAATGGACAAAATGGAACTTAAACGATGAAGTAAAAAACTACAACTATATTAGCCAAGAAGATAGAAATGTATATTGCTTCACTGGTGCCTTCTTCCTTTTAATATTTCCCTTCTTTCTTTCCCTTTCACACACAGAGATGAAATTTCAAGTGTGCTTCTCCTAAAATAAGGCAACAGATTTTTCTTTTACTTTTATGACTTTAAAGGGATGCCCAGGTTTGAATTCTGTCTTCAGCTTACTCTGTGCTGGTTGTGGGATAGGATTACTGACAAACATTTCTGCTTGGCAAAATTAATATACAGTCCGTGCACCAGCTGCCAAAGACCTCTCTCCTCTTCTGGCTTCTCCCCACCCCCTCTCCTCCATCCCTAGCACTGATGGATGGATCAATAGGAAATTGGTGCTTTCGTGTTTCAGCTCAGCCATAAACTCCCCCAGTCCCTTCCCCTCTGCCCACAGGACATAATTGACACTGACAAGACCACTGAGACAAAGCTTTTATTTTTTTAATCCTTTTTTGAAATGCACCAAAGCTAGGGGAAACATTGTCTGCAAACTTGTGGGCAGCAGCACAAAGAGGCATCTGTATCAGTCAAAGAGACCATTCAACTTTGTTCACATTTTTCTGATGATTTGGGAATTTGTACACTGATGCTTGTTTCCACCACAACAGTGAACAATACTTTTTGAAAGCTTTTTTTTTCATAGCAATAACCTATTTTATTTTTAATTTTTTTTGCTATTCTAAGCTTGACAACACATCAAGAAACATGAACATTTCCCTATATAAAGAACAGAAAAAGCAGATTGCACATGAAATTGCAACTCTCCATTATGTATAATTTGGTTTTAAAAGATTATACTCAATTTAAACATATAAGTTCCATAACCATCTTGCTTCTCTGTGTTTCCATCTGAATCTACTTCTGATCTCTTCTGTTCATTAAAAAAAATGCTTCATTGGTTCTCTTTCCCTTATTTTAACATTATTATAACTGGCCCCCTCTCCTCACCAAATTCTCTTTCCCTCTCCCTTTCCAAATATAAAACCTTCCTGGTACAGAATAAGCACAGTTAAACAAAACAGATCCACATACCGAAGATAAAGATCTCATTTTGCAATTCTAGTCTATAACCTTTCTGTCAAAGAGATGGCAAGAGGGTTTCATTATTGGTTATCTGAAATTGTGGTTGGTCATTGCCTAGCACAAGATAGGAGTTCTTAAATATTTCAAAGGTGATTTTCATTACAACTTCCTCCTATAGGAAGCCTTCCCCAACTTCTCTTAATTCCAATACTTTCTTTCTGTTAATTATTTCCTATTTACCCTGTGTATAGCTTACTTTGTGTATATATGTTTGATTGTTAAATTGTAAACTCTTTGAAAGCAGGAACTGTCTTTTGTTTCTTTTTGTATCCCTAGCATTTAGCACAGTGCCTGGCACATAGCAGGTACTTAATAAATGTTTATGGTATTTAATTGAAATAAATTATTGCAAAGATTGTTTTCATAGTTCTGCTTACTTCACTCATTCTGCTCATAATATATGTCTTAATCAATTTTTTTTCTCAATCTGTCCCCTTCATCACTTTTTAATGGCACAAAAACATTTTATTACATTCATATGCCATAACTTGTCAAGGCATTCCTCCAGTTGTTCCTACTCTATCCCTTTAATTTCCAGTTCTTTACAACAACAAGCAGTGTTGTTATGAATATTGTTAAATATTTTTTTTCCTTTTACTCTTTGATTTCTTTGGAGGTATTTTTCCTAGTACTGGTACCACTGGGTCAAACATATGTATGGTTTTATGTAGGGGTTCTTAACCTTTCTTGTGTTGTAGACCCCTTTGAAATTCTTGTGAAGCCTTTGGATTCTATCTCAGTATCTCGATAAAATTCTATCTCAATGCTTTTAAACACAAAATAAAATACATAGAATTACCAAGGAAATCAATTGTATTGAAATGTAGTTATCAAAACTCTTTAAAAACAAATCCATACATCCAGATTAAGAGCTCCTGGGTGTCTTTGGGGATATAGTGTCAACTTGTTTGAAAAACTAGAAAAGTGTGACAGAAATTAGTTTTAGACCAACATATAAAACAAAAAGTTTCAAATGACCTAGATACAAATAAATTATAGGAACAAAAAAAGATATTATAACACTCTGACAAAGGTCTGGTGTCCAAGACAGATATGGACACATTTTTTCTTTGGTTTTCAAAATTTCTATTTTTGTGTTTATGTTTGTTACTTTTTGGTCTGTTGCCTCTCTCCTTTCTTTTTGTTGCATGTCCATTTTAATCATGACCTCTTATAATTCCATCTCCCCCTATGTTTTACTCTTTCTTCAACTGTTCTTCAAGATCTCCATTTCCTCCACTTCTCAGTACTATCTTAGATCATTGCCCCTGCTCTCATTTTACTTTTCTCCCTCTCCCTCTTCCAGCCAATAATTAACTATTTCAACTCTACACTGCCCTCCACTCTTGAATTCCCCTTTTTCTTGTCAAACTGTAACCCTGGATTACTACTACCATCAGCCTTCCTCTGCTCCTGCCCATAAGTCACTGAGTCACTAAGTAAAGCTAGAAGAAGTCCCACAAGTGTACTGAATAACAACATTACAAATTCATGTCATCTAACCTCAACAGGGCCCTCCCTCACTGCAGCAGGGCAATCTTTTTATTCCTGCCTACCTCAATCCCCATAAAAGTTACTCCAGATCTTTACTTCCCTACTCAAGCACCTCATAAATCCTCTCCTCTGACTCTCATCTTACCTCTTTACTGAAAAACGAGAACATTCATTTTGAGTTCCTACTGCTTTCGTTATCATCATCTTACATCCCTAAACATTATGTCCTATTCTCCCCTGATCTTCTCTTTTTCATACTTGGACAGGTTCGCCTCTCCTTACAAGTGTCCCTTCTGCCCCACCAACCTGGAAGCTTGCTGTAAAGGTATTGGCTGTAGTGTGGTTACCTGGTCAATGCTAGTCCCACTATAGCTCAGAACTTCTAAACTCAAGAGATCTTCAGCTTCCCAGGGAGCAGGGATTCTAGGTTTGTGCCACCATACCTGGCAAGCAAGTCTTTCCATCCTCCACCCCCCCATTCTGTGGTTTTTGTCCATGAGGAGCTAGAGAGGGTATATGAGATAAATGAGTTTCTGACTATAAATGTGTTTGGAGATGGAAAATTCCCCTGATACTGTATAATGGTTCTCTTGAGATCCATACCTGGTTGCTGCAGGTAAATAATATCTTTCTAAAATATGTTTGCTCTCACAAAGGCATAGCCAGAAATCAGTCTCAGATAGAGGGGAGGTGTTATCTCCTGGAGTACTTGCTGTAACTTGGGAATTATGCTGGGCACAGATTCCACTTCTTTGGTTATTTTCCTCTCTAATGGCTGTTATCATGCAGCTCAAATGAATATTTCATGATAAAAATCAATATTAAGCCCCCCAAAATTAAAAACAAAGAGCAAGTAGAGAAAAACAAGCTATTCTGGTTGGCAAACAGCATGCAAGTGGGCACAATAGGCCCAGAAGGTGAGTTTTTTTAAATAGATACAAAAAATTATTTTTCTTTATGTATTTATATTTATTTTGTACACCTCTAGTTTAAAGTCTTCTTAGATCAAATGGATTCTGCCTTGAAGAAAGGAAAAAGAAAGATTATATCACCACCTCAGACCTTGTTGATAAATTCTCCTGAATTAATTACATTGGAAAGGTCCCAACTTGACTAAAAGGATGATAGATTTAGAACCGGAAGAGATCTCCAAGATCATCTAGTCCAAGTATCCCATCCCCATTTTACACACGAAGAAACTAAGGCCAGAAAGGATAAGCAAGCTGCTCACATGGCAGAGCTGGGATTGAAACTTAGGTGCTCTAACTTCCAATTTAGTATTCCTCTGATTCCAAATCCTGTACTCTTTTCACTGTACAACACTGCTTTGGAAGGAGCATTCCAAAGTCTTTGAACAAATGTAGGATTTCTCCAAAAATCATTAGAGCAAACTTTTCTTATTGCCTTTCTCTTCTAATATGCTGTGGAAAAATGAAGGCAATGATTCTAAAACTGCAGCATCCCATTTCTTTGACCAGTTTAGATTCTTTAATCTTTTCCCCATCTACTTTTTAGTTCAGCATTTTGTTTTTGTATTTAAATATTGTGTTCAATGCAGGTCTTGATAAATTAAGGAGCCATCCCTTTAATAGCCTGACAGCTTCAACAAATCTCCTCTGAGTTCCATTATAAGAGTCAATGCTCATAGGCCACAGAGGGGAATTCATATTCATAGGAGAGGGTAATCTCATGTGAAAACCTGTCAAATTGATGTTACATCCTCCACAGTTAAAATGTTTACAGGGTTTGCAATAGCATAGCAACATTATCATATTCATGCCAAGCATATACTGTTCCCTTCATCTTAGGAAATCTTGAAGGTGAATGATATGATAAAAATGATCTTGTATGCAAATACTACCAATAAATATGGACTGCTTCGCATATGTGCTTTTTCTTTGCCATAAGCAGAATTAGTAATGGAAAAGCTCCCGCCTGCCAAGAGCTCTAGAGTAATCCTGTCATGAACTATTAATACAGAGATCTGTGGTGCTTCTTGGCAAGCTAACCACCAAACCCACAAAGTTGTGTTTAATTTGCTCTTAGAGGATAGAATTAGTTTTGCTTGCAGAATTGTACCCAGGTGATATCTCAGTACAACACCTCTGGAAGACATCCATTGCTAAGCTTGTGACAAACAGATAATGACATGGTCCATGGATGGCATCAGCATCAGTGTTCTGTTACAGAAAACCATACCTGAAAGCCGACACAGCAACTCCAATGAATGTGAGTCCTGTGGGGAGATTTGGCTCTATTCTGCAAATGTTGAGCTTTACATTAGCAAAAGTGTCCCTAGAAGTCCTATTAATTTGTGCTGTAAACAGTTATATGGTTTTCCCTTCAACTAGGCAGATTGCACAGTAGCAATAGTAGGAGTAAGAGCCTGTATTTCTCTTCATAGGGCCACTGCTTACTAGGAGGGAAGCTGGTTAAAATATGATAACTTCCAAGAAATATCTCCTCTCTTGGGAATAATCAAGATTAAAATTTACAACTTATAAAGGCTTATAACTTTTTGCAAATATTTTGGGGACAGAAAAATAAATTTTACCTAGTCAATTAGGATACTAATATTATATGACTACTTTACATTTGTATGGTCCTTGACACTTTTCAGAGTGCTGTCACATGCATTATATTATTTGGTCCTCACAACAACCCTGAGGGTTTGTAAGAGCATGTATTATTATTTCATTTTGATGGATGAAGAAACAGACAAATATAACCTCTTGATAATCTCATAGCTATTTTTAATTTGATAGAAAAATCAAAGGGAATTTTATTTGTATCTAAATCCAAATTCTACACATTTGATAATACAGAATCATCCTGTGTCTAGGTGATGACACTTTTCTTAAAAACATATATTCTTTAATAATAACAATAACATGTGACCTCTATACAGTTTTTTAGGTTTAACAGAGTGCTTGACATATATATCATTTAACCCTTGAGAATTACCCTGTGAAATAAGTACTACAGGCCATGGTATGCTGGTATTTAACAACTGGTTCTTGGGGGTGGGGATGGGGGAGTCCATAAGAAACATTTTTAAGTTACTTTGCATTAGTAATATTTTCTTCATAACTTTCTGAAGTCTAGACAATCAACAGAATGGTAAATTAATCCTAGGTTTACAGCATTTGCCGATTTCTGAAGAGGTAAATGTTTACACTGGAAATCTAACAATTGACTCTGTTTCAAGATGACTCCAGAACATTTTACAGATGAGGAAACTGAGATGTAGAGAAAGTTAACTGTCTTACCAATGGCCACAGAGAGAGGATTTACACCCAGGTCCCAAACTTTTTCTACTAACTCAGCCTGCTTGACTTATAGACTGTTAAAACAACCAATAGGGCCTCTGTGCTCTTGAATTCTGAGTGGATCACTCAGAAATTTGGCAAAACAAAGTTACTCATTCATAACTGCAACATGGTTTCTCCCATCATAACCCCTAGGACACTAGCCTAAAATACTTTTCCTTTTAACAAATCAGGAAACATCCATTTTAAATTGCTCCTTGTCCCTTACTTTGTAGGTATGATCCAAATACTCTTACAGTTAAAGGTAGTATCATACCTGGGTGTTTTCTCTGTGACCATGGTAGAAAAGCTCTCTGGAAAGAGGAGCAACTTTAGTTTCAGCTTACATATATATTAATAATCTTATTCTTGATCATAATGGACAAAGCAAGGTTGCTACTCAACTTAAAACTAATTTAGATAGAAGCAATAACATCACAAGATACTTGTCTCTTTCTTCCAAAATCTTTTGTGATAGACAGTATTCTCTTTTGCTATTTAAAATACCATGTAACCTCTGTTTAACTTGACTCTCTCTTAGAGGCCATTGTTACTGTTATTGTTTCTTTAAAAGTCAATTGGAATGTTGCAGAAATGGCAACTGTTTTGCAGTTGTTGCACTGTTTGCTGGTAGTTTGAAATACACCTGTACTTCCATACAACTATATTCTTGCTATCAAGAATTTCTCCTTATGGAGTCAGACAGATAGTATAGATGTTAATTTTGATCTGCAAAGAATCTATAGAAAATAGAAAGAGAAAGAAGGTCAGAAGCAGCTTCTTTTCTTTTAGTATTATATCGAATGTCATTGTAAGAAGAAACATTGTAAAGAGAATTCTATAAATAGTTTGTGAGGAGCTGAAGGTTTACACCTGGAAGTTGCATTTTTGGATCAACTTTTCTGTGATGTCTGAATGGAGAACAATGAAAAAGCATTAACATCACATTTCCTGAAGAGATATTGTTTATCTTAAGGAAAAATGTGAAGAGGAGTGAACTGAATGCTAAACTTGTGTTTTTGGAAGTGAAGTCATCTGCTGTTATAGAGATGGTTTGAAGTGATTGAATCTTCCTCATAGACAAAATATTTAAATAATTACATGTATCTTTATTTTATTATTTATTCCATTGGTTAATAAACTTTTAAAATAAAAAAAAACTGTTTGTTAAAAAAAAACAAATGAGTAACTACTATCAAGAAGGAGATTTTTCTAGTTTATTCAATGACTACAATTAATGAACTAGGGTGAGGTTTAAATAAATTGATTAATGAAAAAAGAGTGTGCAATTCCATTGATTAGGAAGGCAATATCCAAATATACCAATGGAATACTGTAGAGCTCAGGATGATGTAATTATGGGGGTGGGTCAAGTGACAGACTGAAGTATGACCTACAAGTGAATGTGGATGATTCCATCTACCTTGCTATGATGACATTTTAGAAACTGACATGGTTAAAATAAATAGATCATTCTTAAAAATTCCTGCAAAATTAATATATCTTTCTACGCAGGCTACCCTCCCCCCATCCCACTCCCCCTGCAATATACACACTCAATTCATACCACAGGTTAGGTCCTCGGGTAGGGCAAGGGGCATGGCAAGTTCAAAGTACTCAGTGAGTCCTCCCTCTTAAAAGTATAATTCATGAACCCCTACTGGTGTACTATTCTTTAATAGTCAAACAGAGGGCACAATTAGTACAAAGTAAAGATATTTGCAGAGATGGTCTAACATTAACAATACTAACAAAAATTTCCCATATAACTCTCTTCAATCTGGCTTACTACCTCACCATGCAAATGAAACTTCTCTCTCCAAAGTTATCAATGACTGCTTAATTGTCAAATCTAATAGCTTTTTTTCAGTCCTCATCCTTCTTGACCTCTCAACAGTGCCTCAACTTGACCTTGTTGACCTCTGGTGCCTTTGACACTGTTTATCACCCTATTCTTGACAGCCTCTTTTCTCTAGGTTCTTGGGACATCAGTCTTCCCTGGTTCTCCTCCTACCTGATTGCTTTTTCTATGTTTCCTTTGCTGGATCCTCCTCTAGATCACACCCTCTAACTGTAGGTGTCTCACAGGGTTCTATCTTATGTCCTCTTCTCTTCCCCCTTTAAATTATTTCACTTGGTGACCTTATCCACTCCCCTGAATTCAATTATCATCTCTATGTAAATGATTCTCAAATCTATTCGTCCAACCCTAACCTCTATCCTGACCCCTAGTCTCACATCTTTAACTGTCTATTGAACTGGATGTCCTATAGATATCTTAAACTCAGCAGGTCTAAATTGAACTCATCTTTCTCTCCCTTTCCTCCCTTTCCTCATCTTCTTAACTTCTCCATTACTGCTGAGGGTACCACCATCCTCTTCAGCTTCCAGGATTATAATTTAGGTGACACATGACTCATTGGGTCATTTCTCCATAGTTGGCTCTCTTGCAAACTAACAGAGATGATTCTCTTGACTGAAGTTCTTCACATCCCAAGTGACTCCAGAAGCAGCAAGCTTGCTTTCTGAGGGTTCCTTCAGCCAGTCAATAGGTAATAAATTATTATTCTATTAAATTTGATTGAGGGACATCTTCACACCTCCTGAAATAATTTTTTTAAAAAAAGAAGTCTAAATACTTCCTTAAATCTCCTTTGCAGAAATATGCAATGTCTCTTCAAGAATAAAAGATGAGGAGCAAGGAGGAATTAATGCTATTTCTGATATTATTATGGAAATAAAAGGTAGATTTTTTCCAGAGGATTGAAATTATACACTATGATCCAGAAAGACATCAAAACAATATTTTGCCCTCTGAGACACAGTGGAAATAGTTCATTTAATGACCTCCAGGCATTTTTCAAAGAAGAACTTGGGTTCTTAATTATGAACAGCAAAACAGAAACCTACATGGATAGGACACATTCATGTCCCTCCGCACTAAAGAGCAACAAATCAGTAGCAATTAAATCTAAGAGTTTTAACTTCCAAATTGATCACAGTTGTGAGGCAGAATATAGGCTTTCAGTTTTCTCATCTATATAACGGATAAAGTAAAGGATTAGTTAAAAGATATTTAGTTAAAGGATAGATTAGTTAAAGGATAAATGAAATCATGGTTGCCATGAGTCTTGTGTTCTACAAAAGGAGAATGGGATTTTTTAAAATTTCCCCACCATCATTAAAAGATACATTTTCTCCTGCTAGACAAGTATCTATTGCAATGAATATATGCAACATTGTGAGTACAATATATTAATATAATTTATATGAATATATTTACTATGAATGTATTTCATATGAATAGATTCAATGTTATTATATTTTGAGAACTATTGTATATATTTTCTCATCTCATGCTTTATTGGCTATGTGATTTACTGATGAATCCTTCTAAAGACTCCAGAAGTATAGTTAGAAACAAGTTTTAAAAATCAAGAAAACAAATTTCCCACTTGGTTGGCTACTAAGGTTCTGTCTATGGTGGTTGGCCTTTATGGGTTGATGCAAAAATGAATAATGTATGTTGGTCCAAACAGTGGGGCACAGTTGAAATGAAAACCCAAAAGGGCAGCATTTGAATTGTTGATATTATCAACTAATGAACAGAAGAATCTTAAAGCAAACTATAGAATTGCTTAATTGTTAGTGGAAAGGACTGGAGAGATGAGGTTTTTTTTCCTCCCCAAAAGTCAGTATTCATTCAGTTATAATGAATAATGTGTCAACTTAAAGAAGATAATTTAAGTTCAATTAAAGCTTGTCTGTTTACTAAGCAGAACAGTGACCTTCTTCAGCACATAAGGCCTCCCCTTATGTGAGGCCAAGAAATTGAACTAAACACACAGCCTTCAATATAACTATACATTGTCGTGTTATAATCTTGAGGAGGGAAAAGTGAACAACTCAATTACATAGTTTTAAAACTTTTTTGTTTATTTCTCATTTAATAGTTAAAAGCCTCTAAAATCACTTGAAGTCAGACATCTTTATCAGACATTCTAATAATTCGCAAGCAACAATTTTTCACTGAATTTGATCAGAAAATAAATATAAGGAATTAATTTCTCCATGTACAGTAGCTATGAATCACTGATCTAAACAGTCTATGTGAGAAAAATATAGCCCAGGTACATTCATTAGAGAAGAAATCCTACTTACCCAATTAAATCAAATTTAATTTACTCCAATAAACCTTAATAAATTACCTACTGCATACAAAACTATGCTAGATGCTAATGTATACAAAGACAAAATGACAAACAATCTGTATTTTCAAGGAGCTTACATGCTACTGGGGAGATACAAAATATAAACAGATTAATTGTATAAGGGATTGATCAACAGAGCTCTCCAATCAACTTTATGAGATTACAAGGAATATGTGTTTGGGACTGTTTCTTGGTGTGTGGAGGAGGCGGGGGTACAGTCAGGAGAGTTGACGCTCTTTGGAAGATGGTTTTCACAGATGGCTACTACTGATGGGTAGAGGATGACCCTAAGGTGAACTGATGAGGTTCACACATTTGTGATATGTGTGTGATCTATTGTGAGCTTGTATTGTACTTTGCTACATTGTTAGAAGGCTTTATGTCTTATGGGTTTTGTTGTTGTGAGGTTTTGAAATTTGTTTTGTTTTTTTTTTTACATTTTTGTGGGTTACTATAAAGTCTTTACTGTTTCCTGTCTGTCTCTATCTCCATCTTTACTATATTGAGTGACTCCTCTCAAATCATTCATCTTATACATGTGAGTCAACTACTGACATAAATATCTATATCCTCAAGAAGCATGTGAGTTCCTTGAGAGCAGGGATTGTTCTTATCTGAAAGGCTTTTTACCCATCCATGGGAAGATTGAAACATGAACAGTATTAGGAGATATTTTTTCAGAGTAAACTCTTTGTTATCACTGTTGTTGCCGTTAATCATTTTACTTATATCCAACTCTTTGTGACCCCATTTTGTGTTTTCTTGGCCAAGATACTAGAAGGGTTTGCCGTTTCCTTCTCCAGCTCATTTTACAGATGAGGAAACTTTGGTAAACAGGGTGAAGTGACTTACCCAGAGCCACACAGTTAGTAAGTGTCTGAGGTTAGATTTTAATTTGGGAAAATGAGTCTTCCTGACTTCAAGCCTGGCACCACACTGTGCCATGTGGCTGCCTGTGAATTCTGAGTAGGGTTATAATGAGTCCAAGTAAGGGCAACTTGGGATTGGGGTGGGAAGGGGCCAGTGAGGAGAGAAACCCTTCGAAGTTTGCATCTTATCTGTAAAATCCCAATTTTGATTACACAAAGAAAGTGAGAGAGAGAGAGAGAGAGAGAGAGAGAAATTAGGAGGGGCAAGAAAGTTTTCCCATAGAAAGCTGGAGTATTTGTGTATCTGGGATACGCAAAGAACAGGCGAGCAACTAACCAATGATACCAAAAACAATTACTAGTGTCATTTTACGATTTCCTACTGTATGTATCTATCTCATTCTTTTTTTTCTATCACTAACCCTTCCCTGGTCTGTTTCTTTTTTTATAGTCCTCCAATTTAGTTAACAAGGCAGCAAGCATTTAAGTGCTTACTATGTTTCATTTACTGTACTAAGCACTAAAGATAAATGCAAAAACATAATCCCTGCCCTCAAAATGCTCACATCCTAATGGGAAAGAAAACATGTAAATAGCTAGGTTTAGATACAAGATACATATAGAGTAGATGAAAGGCACTCTGAGAAGGTAAGGCATTATTAGCCAGGGGGATCACGAAAGACCTCTTGAAGTAGTCAGAATTTGAGCTGAGTCTTTAGTAAAGTCAGAAAAATGAAAAGGCAAAAGTAAGAAAGTAGAACATTTCAGGCATGAGGGAGAGGGAGTGAAAAGCAGTGTTGATGGATCATAGAGTATGTGGAAGAGAGTATTGTATAAAAATACTGATACTGTAGGAAAAGGGTAGGTTTTGAAGAATCTTTTATTTAAATTATTTTAATTTATGTTGAAGAATCTTTAATTTCAAGAAAAGTTTATATTTGATTTTTGATATAATAATAGGTACATACAAGAACTCATTCAGCTATGGGGTGAGAGGGCTGATCTATGTTATAGAAAAATTTGCTTGACAGCTAGATGGAGGATAGATTGGGAGAAACTTGGCCAGAGGTAACATGGGTCTGAACTAAGTTGTTAACCTGTGAATGGAGAGGAGAGGTTATAAATGTTATCAAAGTAGAAATGATGAGATTTGGTTACATAGGGTGAGTCAGTGAAGATGTTGAGGCTGTGAGTCTGGAAAAATGGTGGTAACTTTGACAGTAATGGGGAAGTTTGGAAAGTGTTGTGGGGAGAAAGTGATAAAGGACTCTCTTTTGGATGTGAGATACCTAAGAGACAACCAGTTGGAGAAGGAGCTCAGGAGATAGACTAGAGTTAACTAGGTAGATCTGGAAATCATAAGCGTAGAGCTGATGATTAAACCCATCTTAGTGAGAACAAGTGAGATAGTATAGATGAAGGAGAGGAGAAACCAGAATAGAGCTTTGGGGGATATCTAGTTAGAGGATTTTGCATGAGTAAAGAATCACAAAAGGAGGTTGAGAAGGAGCAATCAGGTAGGTGAAACAGAAGAGTACAGTATCATTAAAACCTAGTGAGGAAAGGAGAAGGAGATGAGAAGAGTAGACTGAGAAAAGGCCCTTAGATTTGTTGATTAAGAGATCATTTGTTAACTTTACAGAGAGCTTGAGTTGAGCTCAGAAGCCAGACTTCAGAGTTAAGAGAGAGAGGAAAGTAAATGGAGGCACCTATGGTAGATGACTTTCTTAAGCTGTTTAGCCATGAAAGGGAAAATAGACAGTTTGATAGCTAGTGAGGAAAGTAGGATTGAAAGAAGTTTTTTGTTTGTTTAAGAATGGAAGAGACATAAATGTATCGTAGGTAGCATGAAAGGAACCACTAGAAAGACACTGAAGATAAAGGAGAAGGAGTGATAGAAAAATCTGCTAAAGAAGTCAGGAGGGGATAGTATCGAGGGTTCATATAATAAAGGTTGGCTTTAATAAGGAGAAGGACCATTTCTTTTGAGGCCAGAGAAAATGAAGAATGGAGTGGTAGTGGTAGTGGAATAAATATCTCAATGATATATGAATTGATGAAAAGAGAAGAAGAAATTCAAGGTTAAGGAGTTCATTTATTTATTCATTCATTTGTTTATTTATTTTGGTGAAGTATGAGGAAAAGTTCTCAACTTTACATATGGACTCTCTTTTGGAGCTCTTACTTAAATAGGGATCATGATCTGTTGATCTTTGCATATAATTCATAAAGGAAAGAATCAGAGGAAAGAAGAGAAGGGAGAAATAAGAAATGGCAGAAATATAAACTAGGACCTTGAAGACAATAAATTAATAGTTAAGCAATGAAAAGAATATAGAGAAAGAAAGGTGGTTTGTAGAAGAGGTTGGGACAGATGACCTCTGGAGTACCTTCTTCCAAATTCTGTGAATCTGCAAGTATTAAACATGGAAAGTGGGCATAGTAGGAGAGAGTAGAAAAAGAAGTGGTCTTACATTTGTGGGCATAGCTCCTTCAGTTTTGTCTTCTACATTGTCTTCCTTGTTTCTTCTCAGAGATCACTTTCCCTACTCTGTATGTATATCCGAGTATATACATATATATGCATACATACGTATATATGTGTGTATATATATATATTTATGCATCTGCATGTATACATGTACTTCCTTCCCTCTTCCTTGAAGAGGACAGAAACTCATTCAGGAAAATGGGCAGGAGAGAAGACAAAAGACACATATCCAGAAGTATGAATAATGTTGTTGAAGCAATGGGGAAAGTGGAAAGAACTGAGTAAGAGCTAGGTAAAGATTGAAAATGGACAGATAGCCTTGAGCCCAGTGAAAATGGAGATGGTTAAGGGAGAAGTGAAACAACTAGAGGAGCCGTAGGTATTTTGAGAAAATATAAAAGACCCAGAAGTGATTCAGTACTCAGAAAGTGTAGCTCCAAAAATTTTTTTGACAGTGGAATGAATGCTGGGGATATGTTTTCATTCTGGAACACAATGGAAAGCCTGAGATAACTTAGCAAACCTGCTGATGGTCACCCACTTCTGGCAATTCATTAGGGATGAATCATGAAATATAAAAATTGTTAAATACTCTGACGACTTGGGCAGGAAACTAAAGGATTTAGGGTAAGAGTTGCTGCTTTTGTTACTCTTTTCACTGGAAGTTCATAACACTTTTTAAAAGGGGAATAGCCAGCTGTGTAAACTATATTTAAGGACAATATTTGGTTTTCTGGACCATGTCCTGAGATATTGCAATAATTGGCTCTTGGCCTGAGGATGGATTGCATCTAATGAGACCTGGGAAGAATGCCAGGAAATTTGTTTATCTTATCAAAGGGGTTTTCAATGAAAAATAGAGGGGGAAAAATGTCCAGATATAGTGTTAAGCCAGATACTCTGGGGAGTAAGAGGTAGGACATGAAAAGAATAGGGCCCATGGTAAGTCACAGGAGAAAATAGTTCAGAAAAAGATTCAAACAACATCTATGGCCTCCAATATCTATGCTCTAAAGGCCAAGTGTAAGTAATAAATAAGTAAAGTGAATTTGAAATATTTTTTGTTCATACCTGTTGTTTCATTTGCCCTACTGTAGATGTAATGCAAATTAGCAACTGTACTGTGACTTATAGTCTTAGCTGCCTGAAGTACTAAGAGGTTAATTGATTCACCCACGGTCACACAACCAATATATGTCACAGATAGGACTTGAAACCAAATCCAAGGCCAGCTCTCTATCTACTCTGCCATGCTGATTTTCTCAAATTTTGATGCCAAGATGTAAATATGGCCATATATACAGCACTGAGATTTGTTTGGATGGAACTCCATATGACCTATGAAACAGAAAATGTAGGAGTGACAGAGTAGCCCTGGAGTAGGTTAAGATGATATTCATCTGGCTAGTAAATCATGAACCTGAGGAATAAAACATGGTTGAAGGCATTAAAGTGAATGTAAAACAACAGAGAAACAGAAATATTATAGTTGTTGGAATATGCTGTGGTCTCCCTGCACAGATGGAGGAAAACTATGATTGAGGTCCTAATATACACCACAACTGGGACAGAGATAATTTTAAAAGTACAAGTACATTGTACCACGTCACACAAGCAACAATATGGTGGACTGGACATTTTCTCTTATCCCATGACCTCTCAAACTTCCCCCAAACAGAAACCATGTAGCAAATATAAAGCAACTTCAGCTGTTTCTATGCTCTTGTATACCAATAAACAAAATACCCAGGAACTGATGTTCTCTGACCCTGAATTCACTTGGTACATGTTTTCAATGTTCCATGCTACCAGCAACAAAGTTGAAAGCAAACCCAGGGACATGACCCAATCTTACATCAAAACTCAACCTTACATCCTAGGTCCCCTTCCTTCTTTTCAGTGCTATAGAAACCCTGGGTCCAGGCTGGGGAAGTTTTCACAGTCCTCAACAGGCAGCTTGGCCACAGACCTTTAGGAGCAAAAGCCTGCTGAGGATCAAAACCAAAAGGCATTAGTGCTGTAAAGCTCTGAACTGCCAGTAACTCAGAACTGCCAGTTCTGGAGAAAGCAAGCTTTGATTTGCCAGTGCCAACAGGCTCTGAATTGCTGGTACTGGGCCAAAGAGCTAAGGAGGAAAGGGAGGGGGGCAGATCACCAGGATAAGACACTGTACATTTCTGGAGCTATGCAGCCCTCCATCAAGCCTGAGGGAAGGGCACAGCATACAGCCAGAGGTAATTTTGACCACCCACAAATCAAGTGGGGGCACAGATTCAGGCTGTTGAACTGTGACTTGCCCAATGTGGGAGGAAGCTGAGTCAATGGGAACATTGCTACCTTTAAAAAAAAAGATAAAGTAAAGTAACTGAAGGAATATAATATTGTATTTACAGAATAAAGGGAAAATCATAACTTAGGAAAAAAGCAAATTTTAGAGATAGATGAAGGAAAATGTAAAACCAGCTCTTGTTACTTTAAATGTGAAAGGATTAAACAAGGCCACAAAACAAAAAAAGAATGAGAGATTGCCTACAAGAAACACATTTAAAAAATAAAAACATTCAAAAAATAAAGCTGAAGGGACAGAAAAAATACTATTCAAAGTACAAAAGATGGGAAAAAAGAGCATGTAATAAAAGAATAGATGAAAACATTGGCACGGACAGAATAATAGTAGGAAGCAATTTGGAATTATCTTAAAGAGGCTACTACTACCATGACATCTACCAGAGGTCTCTTTCCCAACAAGTAGACTCTTTGATAAATTCTTAGCTTGGCTTGTTGATGGTTTCACTGGTCAGAAGATAAGGAATTGGAGCAACTCTCATTCACTGTCTACCAGTCCCTGCACTATATATAACAGAGTGATGCCAGCAAGTGGGAAATTGGAAATGGAGGTGGCAACAGGCAGCGAAGAGAAAGGAGTCATAGAATTACAGATTTCGAGCTAAAATGAAGCTCAGAAGCTGTCCAGTCCAACTCTCTCATTTTGCAGATGAGTAAATGGAAGGTCAGAGACATTAAATGACTTGGCTAAAGTCACACAGGCAAATGACATCAGAGATGGAATTTAAAGCTAGATCTAACAAGTCTAAAGACAGTACACTTGATGCCTACTTTCTCTACCTCTTCCTTTACATTTGTCCTGCTTTCTTGCATACCACAATTATGAAAAATAATAAATGCCTACCCTTTCTTCCCTTGTATATTCCTTTCCCCTTACTTCTCTTTCCTCTCAAACCTAGCGAAGCAGAACAAAACCACTTCCAGAACCTCGGTTTGTCCTGTTGAACTTCCTCTGTCATCCTCCTCATTAGAGTATTAGCATTTCAACATCTTTTAGCATCTTCCAATTGCTCAAATGTACTTTTATTTCTAATTGTAAGGCCTGAGAGCACCATGTTTATGAACACTAGGAATAAAACAAAATAAAGTCTTGCAATTATGGCAACAAGGAAAAGTTGATTGAACTTATGTCCTATTTTAGGACTCAGAAAACATGTCCACTATACATGCAGTATCTGGTGAGAGTAGAAATAGAAAAAAACATGCCCAATCAATCATTAGATGTGTGTATTGGAGTTCCTATTTACTCATATGTTTACAAGAAAGAAGGAAAGAAAGAAAAAAGGAAGGAAGGAAGGAAGGCAGGCAGGAAGGAAAAGTCATGTTGCCCAACTCACCAGTTCCAGTTTGGTCCTTAGTGGGCAGCTCCTTTTCTACTCACAGAAGCTGTTGTTTGTCCTTCATTCTCTGAGACCTGTTAAAGAACTTAGCTTGAAAAAAGCCAAGATCTTCAACTGCATCCCAGGCCATCTCCATTATTCTAACCTATATCTGGGTCCAGATGGCTTCAGAAGAGAAAGTGAGGCTGGTGACTTTGCACAGTCCTCTGATACTTGAATCCAGTTCACTTACATGTCATGGCATCCCCTTTCTGATGTCACAGTCCTCTTTGAGAACTTTTGACAATACCTCTTCTAAGTAGGACATTTACATTAGCATCCCTGGTTAACTTCAAGACTCATCTCAAGTGCCAAACTTTTTCTGACTCCCGCTGCTGTGAGTACCTTCCCCCATCAAAATTTTCTTACATTTATTTTGCATATATTTTCTACATATTCACACACGTGTGTATGTGTGTATGTGTGCATGTGTGTGCATGAACACCTTTGGTGTCCACTTGGCACTCAACTCTCACCTGTGGCTCCAAGAAGCTACAGCAAGTGCAGTGACCATACCCCTGTAAAATCATCTTGGCAGACAGGCTAAACTAGGTTGAGGCTGACCAACAGGCCTCAAACTCAATGGTGAGTTAGGGGATATCTATCCCAAACATGTGAAGACTTCCCCTGGAGGAATGGCAGATGGGAACAATTTGTTCCAACAGCCATGAAGGTGGCTGAAGCAGGTGCTGGGAAACACTTAGAGCTTGGTCAGATACCGGACACCATGATTACACACTGCATTCTAAGCCATTGCCAGGTGTCCCAACTTTTGTCTTGCCACTGGATTTCAATGACTCTAGAAGAGTGAGGCCGATGACTTTGTGCAACTTTGTCTCACTAAAATCCAATTCATATGCAAATCAAGATATCACTCATGATGTCACTGGTCCTCTTTGGGCATGAAGTATACATGTTTGGGGCCTCAGTTTCCTCATCTGTAAAACAAGAGGGTTGGACTGAATGCTCTTTCCCATTCATAATCCCTGAGAAATGGTGTGTAAATCTGACCATTTTAATGGAGTTTTCCACTTAAAGGAATCCCTTTGGAAAAAGTGAATGTTACTAATTCCTTCAGCAAATCTGGACTTCATCTATTAAATGTTTAAAGAAAACTTCCTTACTAGCTGTGATTCTCTCTGTATTTTGTGTACCATCTTCCTCTTTTGGCACATTCATAGTGTATTTTCAAAATGGTTGTTATCATTAAAGGGTTAGTAGTGGGCTCTGTGTAGGTTCGTGAGATACAATGTTGTTCCACTTTAGATAAAGGCCTGGAAGGAATATCCCTTTTTTGGTACTTGAAACCCATAATGAAAACTTTGGATGATAATTCATTTTTTTCTTCTTCATAAAACATCTGCTTCAAACAAAAACTAACAATCTTTGAGCTATATCTCATTTTGCTTTAGAACATTTATCACTTTCTTTGTCCTGTACTCTGTCCTGTTTTAATCTGTTCATTATATTTTTCATTAAAAAGCCAATCTGAAGAGACAAATCCAATGTCAATGTTATGAATGGGGATGGATGTCTGATACCATCTCAAATCAGGGAAGCAGAGGCTAAGGGAGGGAATAAACACGCTGAACTAGGTTGCTGAGAGGGGGAAAAAAGTAAATGGCTTAGAAAATAGTTTTGAGAGAGAGGCCCTGAGGAGGTAGTGATTGAATCTGTAGAGCTTGTATTGTACCATGCACCAGTCAGGTTCCAGCATCCTGGCACTGATTCCAGGGCCCATTTAGAGTGTTCAAGAGAACAAGCATCTCATTGAGAGCTTTAGAAGGAACAGGATCAAGGCAACTTATTGAATGAGAAACAATAGAACCAGGCATTCAATTGTTCTAGCCTTACTTCTGTGTGGTATCTGTGGGGTACAGTTAGGGTCCTCCTAATGGCTCAGTAGCAGTCCACAAAGCAGAAAAGGGGGTCCAAAGAAGCTCCAATACAAATTAGTATATTAAGTACTGTAATTATATCATATTACTATATTTTATTGGTAATAAAAACTATCATACTGTATCATGATTGTCTTATATACTATTATATACTGATATTACTGATATATATGTATACTGATATATACTGATATATTAAAACTGTCAAATAGATTTAATGCAATTCTATAATTATAATTTATAAATATAATATATAAAATATATTATATATTAATATACAAATGTATAATATTTAATATTAAAGAAATATAATAAATATATTATATATAAATATATTATATGTAAATAATATAATAATACAAATGATATGTAAATATATAATATATATAAAATATATTAAAACAATTTTGAAAGAGGAGGGTTATCTCCAGAAGGAAACCTTCTATGTTCCTCCACCTTTTCTTTTGCTTCCCTTCAGTTAAATCCTACAAGAGGAAGGAGTGACTGGTTACATTTCTGAGGTTCAGATTGCAAAGAATTCTGACACTGCTGTCTCTGAATAGAACATTTGTATGGCAGAAACACTCAATGGATATGTTAAGCACTGACTTAGCATTTGTCCTTGGGTTAGAGACAGTTGGGTGGTACAGTGGATAGCAAGCCCGATCTAAAGACCTAAATTCAAATCTGGCCTCACATGCTTACTAGCTGCGTGACCCTGAGCAAAGTCTTTTAACTGCTTAATGCCTCAGATTCCTCAACTATAAAATGGAATAATGATAGCCCCTAACCCCCAGGGTTTTTGTGAGGATCCAAAAAGGCAATATTTGTAAAGCACTAAATAGTTACTTACTAAATGTTTCCCTCCTTCCTTCCTTTCACCTTGCCAGGCACTATAGGTAGAGTTACCAAGTTTTCTGAACCCTACATTACACCACGTGTTCAGTCAACTTTACTTGTCTGTCACAATTGTGAAGGCTTTTATGCTAGAACATATAATATATTGTTCTCAGGTCAATAACAAACGTGCTTAAATCATCCCTTTGCTACCCATGCCCTATGTTCTCCATGCAGAGGCAAAAGCATATATAAGATAAGCTGGGCTGTTTTGTGAGTCATCCGCAGCCTGTTAACCTCCATCCTTTGCTCACTACCACTTGTATAATAGCCATCTTCCTAATTACTTAGCTTCTCAAATTTTCCTACAGAAATCTTGGTGTAATGAGCTACTTCCTTCATCAACTATTCCAGAAGTTAGTATTCTCACTATTTCCATTTTACAGTTGGGGAAACTGAGACATTAAACAGTTAAATGACTTGCTCAGAAATGTTAAGAGCAAGTAGGGGGAGAGAATTGCTCATCTGAAGAACAGCAGCCCTTGTGAACATGCTTATCAGCTTCCTCAGTGGTGTTACTCCCTCCTCTTTCTCTCTTACCCCATTCCCCTCAAACATTAAAACCCAAAGTGATGGATAGGTGGTTTGCTTTCTTCTGAAAATATGATTTTATTAGGTGAAAGGCTTCTAAAGCATTACACCAGGGAACAAGGAGGGCACGATGAAGAGTCATGAAACAATCTCTTTACCCCTGCCCTAACGACCAAAGTAGTATTCTTGGCCTACTACCTCAATTGTACTTCACTGTGAAGTTTGGATTCAGTCAAAAGGTTATACTTGAGGACCTGGACAGTCACATGTGGCCTCGAGACTGCAGGTTCCCCATCCCTGCCAGGTAAGTCCATATGAAAAATACATACTTAAATAAAACAATTCTTGGAATCTAGTCCTTTGTTTTCTTGGATATCTGGGGATGCTCAGACCTAAGTATATATAGAACCCCCACATCAGAAGGTGAATAGCCCAATATCAAACTCCATTTTTTGGGGGTGTACATGTGCCTGTTAACAGATACTTTGCCTATATCTTAATCCCTCCTAAATGACCAGACACTTGGACCTGAGCCCTTTATCTTTTGTGATCTATTTATCAACCCTGGGCCTTTGATTCTTGTGACTTGACTTCCTAGACTCAACCAATTGTTACATGACCTTTTGCCTTCAAACTTAAGCTACCTAAGCTTAGCTACCTAAGACCTGTAATATCTTCCTGATCCTCCTTCTTAATTTAACTACTAATTCTGGTCTCTGATGACCTTCCCTCTTTTATTGCCACTCATTCTTTAACATGCTATCACCTATCTAATAACAATTTTTCCCCCAACACATACTATTGTGATGTATAAAGAGTTAGAGAGACATAGTTTCTAGGTAATTATTATATAATATTATAAAATTATGTAATTATATAACATATAATAATTATTTTATTAATTATGCTAGCAAGCAATGAATAAAAGGATGGTCATTTGACTGTCTCTCAAACCAAAAGACCCCTCATGGAACCCATTCATCACACTTATAATGAAAAGGATGCATATTATAATGAGAGGTGGGACTATTCTAATAAAGGGCTGTTTTTATGTCTTATGTTTTATGTCACTGGCTACTCCCAGATAACTCTCAATTTTGAGCAATCTAGACAAAGGATCTACCATACCCATCTCCAGTAGAACACAATGGGCTACAATTCACCCCATTACATTCTTTGTTAAGTTTTTCTAGTTGGAGGTGTAACAACTCCTCCTAGATGAGATGGTCTAGGTAGGACAAATTTTGGGGTAAGGTCCAAGATTTCCTTGAAACACTGGTTTTTGCAGAAAAAGGAAAAAATCCTAGATTTCTTCAATAATTGGTTATTTAATCATCCTTTCTCTCACTAACTATATTATGTACTCCAGTCAGATCAGTCTCCTGACCCTCCTCTGGATTTACCATATTCATTTCCACCTCTATGTCTTTATTTATTTACTTCTACTAGGAATGTGTCCCCTTCTCCTCCCTACCAGTCCAAGTGCTATGCATTTTTAAAGACCTAGTTCAACCACCCCTTAGTCCAAACAACCTTTCTTAACTATTTCAAACTGTTATTCTTAATCTTGCTCTGAAAGTCAGTGCAAATACTTTTAGTACTTAGTTTTTCTCCAACTTTTAAAAATATATTCTGTCTACCCAAGTAAGTTGACAGATTCATGAAGGCAAGAAATATACTTCTGTGTAATGGGACTATCTCATGGAATATGCCTTGGCTAGTTCTATGAAAACATGAGCTCATTTCTGCAGGAACTGTTGCTTTTAGGATAACACAGGAAAAGCCTTGGTCTACCATTTCATTATGGCTAAAAGGGAAATGGGGACAGATGTCTTGATCAAAGCTGCATCAGAAAGAATTGGCCACTAAATTTGTGTACTGGGAGTGGTTGTGGGAGGGGTGTGGCCCACTGTAAAAATGGAGTAACTTTATCCTCTGTTTCTTTCTTCCTTTGACTATCTCACATGATGAGTGACTTCCTTTCTAGACATTCCTTGAAGGACAGGGGAGGGGACAACATCCTTCCTCTGTTACAGGAGCCTGAAATCTGGAAACACACAGGGAAAGCAGAGACTCTGCCAGGTAAGACAAACCTGGTCCTTGGTCCCCTGGCTGCCTCTTCTGTTTTCTATTTCTGTGACTGATAGTAGGTGACCAAGAATGTGTTCAGTGACCTTGCGAGTTCTAGAGATTGGGACCTCCTGCATCTCAATCGATGATGCCCTCACTACAGGAGGTGCCCTCTCTGCATCAATTCTTCTTAGAAGAGGTGACCAATAAAAGAAGGATGATCCTGGCCTGACCAGCCAGAAGACATGAAACTAGAGGGAATTATTTAGACAACATAGAGCAAAGGTAAAATGTCAAATGCTTATTGAGTAGTCCCATAAGCCGATTCATGCTTTGACGTTTCAAGCATCAATTTTCCAGGAGAATGAATATAGGATTTATTCCCATATTTTGTATCTTTCCAGTAGCTATCTCCCTTTTCTGGAAAAGCATTCCCTCTTAGTCTCTTCCTTTTAACATGAAGCTCCCTCAATAGCTAATGACCTCCAAACTACCTTATATTGAACTATTTTATATATGTTTATACTTACTACATTTATAATTATTCTGTATATATCTTTATATGTATTTTCTGTCTCTCCCATTAAAATTAAGTTACTTTCAAATGAGAATTGTTTCTCTTTTTTTTTTTGTATTTTTATTCACAGAACCTTTCACAGTGCCTGGCACATAGTAGGCACCTAATAAATACTTGTGAATTGATTGATATATTTACCAACTTGCTAGATGTGAGATATCTTAGTGGCTTTTTATTTGTATTCTCTTATTACTAGTTATTTGAAGTATTCTTTCATATTGTTGTTAATAGCTACAATTCTTTTGAGAAATGTTTGTTCATATCCTTTCCCCATTTATCTAGAAGGGAATATACATATATATTTCTAATAGTTGTTTGCATGGCATAGATATCATACTCTTTCCAGAAATATTTGATACAAAGACTTTTTCCCAGCCTACTGCTTCTTTTCTAAATCTGGCTTCATTGATTTTTGTCAGATATAAGCTTTTTAATTTCAGGTAATTGAAATTATCCACTTTATTTTTATAATCAACTCTATTGCTTGTTTGGTTAAGAAGTCACACACTAGCCAGAGCTAAGAGAAATATATTATCTCCTCTTCTAATTTTTTAAATAAAATAATCTTTAATGTTTGAATCACATATCCACTCTGAATTTGTCTGGAACACAGTGTAAGATGTTGTTCTAAGCTTAACTTGCCAGACTGTTTTCCAGTTTTCTTGGCAAACCTTGTCAAATATGGAATGCTTTCCTTGGTAGGGTCTGTGGAAACTGAACTGCATCAAAGTAGTTTTTGTAAGACTAATTGCTGGAACAAAATATTGACTTAAAAAGAGGAAGAGGATAAAAATTCTAAAAGACCATACAAAATTAGTAAATGCAGAAAGAGAAAAACTAATTTAACTCTTAAAACTTTAAATTTGAATACACTAAGCAATCCAATAAAATAAGTGGGGCAGAATGGATAAAGAAGCAGAGCCTTATAATCTGCTGCATATAAAAACCATATCTAAAAAGATTAGATTTGCACAGAATCAAAATGATTGGCAAACCTGAAATGTATTATGCATCAGATGAATCAGTAAAGGCAGAAATTACAACCATGCTGACATGACAAAGCAAAACTAAAAAATCCAGAAACAAACAAGGACATTATGCTTGCACTAAATGGCATAGCATCTAAATTCATGAAAAAATGTTATCTGATTTGCAAAAATGACAGAGATAGTAACGTAATAGTTGTAAGAGGCTTTAATATTCCATTTTTGGAAATGGACAAATGTAACAGAAAGATGAACAAAAGGGAAACTATAAAACTGAATAAACCATGACAGACTTTGGAGCTTAAAAATCTTGGCATTTTGTGAATTATAAATGAAAGAATAGAAAAGAGAAGTTAAATAACCTGAGCACAGAAACAAAACTGAACAAATCATAAAAAACATCCCAAAGACAAAAAAGAGGAAAACCAGTCAGATTTATGTGAGTTCTGTCAAACATTCAAAAACGAATTTCAGTATTACATAAATGACTTGCAAAAATAGGGGGAGAAGGGGATAATAGCAAGTTCCCTCTATGAAACAAGATCTTGATAACTAAATTAGGGAGAGACTAGAGAAAAAAAATCTATCAGTTAAAGACAATAATTCTAATGAATATCAACACAAAAAATTAAATAACATAATTGCAAAGACTAAAGAAATATATTAAAAAGGGTACATACTCTGATCAGATTGAATTTGTTTAAAGAAATTAGGGTTCTTTCAATATTAGAAAAACTATGAATATAATAGGTCATGTTCATGAAAAGAAACATAAAAAATCATGACAGCATCAATATGCAGAAAAACTTCAACAGAATAAGAAACACATACACACATATTCCTTAATATGGTAAATACTCTCAGAAGCCAATATTATTTGTAATGAGGATATGCTGCATGCCTTCCCAATAAGAACCAGGATAAATCAAGGATGCTCACTGTTACCACTACTATTTGATATGGTTTTTAAAATACTATCTTTGCCAATCAGACAAGAGAAAGATATTGAGGGAGTAAGCGTAGAAAAAGAGAAAACAAAATATTGATTTTTATAGAAGATATGAGAGTTTACTTACAGAATCATAAAGATTCAGCTAAACCTAATGAAAACAATTGATAACTTTAGCAAAGCAACAAGATATAAATCATCAACCTCTCTCTATGTTATTAATAAAACTAAGCAGAAAATATTTCACAAACTGCCTAACAGGACACACATAGAAAGAACATGAATACAATATAAAATATCCTTTGACATAAGGACAGACAAATAAAGAAATGTTAACTACCCATCTTTGGAATGTACCAATATTATAAAAATGACAATACTATCTAATTTAATTATAGATGCTATGTGGTGCCAAACAATCAAACTAAAAGAGTCACTCTACGCAATAACCACTAGAAAATTGCAGAATTCTTTTAAAGCAGCACTTCTCAAAGTGTGGTCCAACAGTACTAAAGACCCTTTCAAAGCATTCATAAGGTCAAAAATATTTTCATAATTTGCCTATTAAAATATTTCTCCATTTTTCTACTATATATTTGTGTGAGACAGGATTTTCTTCATATACTTCAACCAACACAACATATAACTATAGATTGAATGCAAAAGCAGATATGAGAATCTAGCTATTCTCTATTAAACCAGACATTAAAGAGATTTGAAAAATATACAAAATAATGCCACTCCTCACTATTTTAATGGAAATTTAGTAAATTATCATAAAATATGTTATATATTAACTGGTAATAGGGCTATTATTATTTAATGCAGTTATAAAATAAATATATATTATATAAAATAATTAAAATATAAAAACAAATAAATTAATTAAAGATTTATATGTTAATTATAAACAATTCCACTCAACTACACATATTCAGTCATATATAATTACACATAATTATATGTAATTATATAAAAGAGATATTTTATCAATTTTAATGTCTCCTATGGTAAATATCAATATATTTATATATAATTAAGGATGTACTTGTTGGAGCTAGTTCTAACAAGCTTATGAGAACCCATTGTTAAATTATCAGTGTGAGCATATCTTACAAATTAGGACTTGATGTATTGCTTTGTTGATTGCCTGTGCTTAAGAAAACATTAATACTGCAGATTAAATTTAAAAGTATGTGTGCATATGTTCTCTAAACCCCACTCCAAGCCTCCTTGTTAAAAATTACCAATACACATCATTATTGCTCTACAGGCATTACTTGAGCTCAACAGTTTAGTAGAAGGTATAGAGAATAAAGTCTGGGGCATGGTGATATTAGGCTATTAATTATTGGCATTTATATAGTGCTTTACGTTTGCAAAGTGTTCTACATCCATTATCTCATTTGAAACTCCAAACATCCCTGGATATAATCCACATAAACAGAAAGTCTTCGAAGTCCTTAATCATTTTCTTTTTTTTTTAGACTTTTTTCCAATAACATGTAAAACAATTTTTATCATTCATTTTTAAAAATTTTGAGTTCCAAATTCTCTCCCTGCCTCTCTCCCCTGCCCCTTCCTTAAGAAGGCAAACATTTTGATATAAACTATACACACGCAGTCATATAAAACATATTTCTGTATTAGCCATGTTGCAAAAGAAAACAGAACCCTCCCTTCCCCTCCCCCCCCAAAAAAAACAACCAAGAAAAAGAAAGCTTAAAAGTATGCTTTGATCTGCATTTAAATTCCATCAGTTCTTTCTCTGGAAGTAGATAACGTTTTTCATCATAAGTCCTTCAGAATTGTCTTTGGTCACTGTATTGCTGAGAATAACTATATCATTCACAGTTGATACATCATACAATATTCCTGCTACTGAATGTTTTCCTGGTTCTGCTGACTTCAGTTTTCATAAGTTCACATAAATCTTTCCAGGTTTTTCTGAAACCATCCCGCATGTCATCTCTTATCGTACAATAGCATTCTATCGTAATCATATGCCACAACTTTTTCAGCCATTCCCCAATGGATGGGCATCCATCCCTCAAATTCCAACACTTTGCCACAATTTGTACATATAGGTCTTTTTCCTTTTTCCTTTGATCTCTTTGGGATACAGACCTAGTAGTGATATTGCTGGGTCAAAGAAGATATATAGTTTTATAGCCCAGAGTCCTTAATAATTTTCAAGAGTGTAATGGAGTCCCAAGACTAAGAAGTTTGAGAATTGTTGGTGTAGAGGGAAACAAAATCAATACGCTCACAGAAAAAATGCTGGAGTGGGAAGAGGCAAAAAGGAAAGGGGTATAGCGGTAAAAAAAAAAATTCAGATTATACCTCAAAATTGCAATCATTAAAACTATTTGGCATTGGTTAAAAAATATAAAAATTTATCAATAGAACAGATTAAATACAGACCCAGAGGCAAACAGTCATAGTTGTATAGTGTTTGATAAACCCAAGGACACCAGCTTTTAGGGTAAGGATTTACTATTTAACAAAAACTGCTAGAAAAACTGGAAAATCTGGAAGAAATTAAGCTTTGATCAATACCAGACAGCACAATAAATTCTAAACAAAAACATGACCAAGCAATAAAAGGTTACTTCGTAAATAAGTTTGAGGAACATGGAAAGAATGTAGAAAATAAGTACTAGGCTATGATTTCACTGGCATTGGGAATTCCTTGGTAAGAAAGCTTTATCAATGAAGGTTTGTACTTCCTAGTTTTAGAGAACTGCTGGGAGCAGTGGTTAACTGAGAGATTAAGACATTCTTGAACAGTCATATAGCCAATGTCAGAAGCAGGATTTGTGAATATAATGGAATATTATTGTGTCTAAAAAATAACAAAAGGAATGGATTCAGAGAAACCTGGGATGACTTGTATGAACTGATTGATGCGCAGTAAAGTGATTGAAATCAAACGAAACTATTTGTGCAAGAACAACAATCTTGTTTAAAAAAAAAACCAAAAAACAACCATGTAAAAACCCATCAGTTTAATGAACAATTCAAATTACCAAAGATCAGTGATGAACCATGCTCCCCACCTTTTGAGGTGCAGAATGAAATGTACATTTTCAGAAGTGGCCAATATGTAGCTGTTTTGTTAACTACACTCATTTATTTCTTACAAGGGAGGGTTTTTATCTGTATGTGTGTGTGTGTTTGTTTGTGTGTGTGTGTGTGTGTGTGTATGTGTGAGTATATGGAGAGATAGTGTCCAAAGTGGGTGGTGATATCAAAGAGAAAAATTAAGAAAAAAAAAGAAATGAAACATTAAAAAAACAAAAAAGATTGCATATATAAGTTTAGAACGAGATATAGTTAAGTAGGACAGTTTGGAAACTACAAATTTATTATTTTTTAAAAGGTGTGGGTAATAGAGATTTCTAATTTCACAAACAATTCTTTGTTTTTATTTGTAATAAAAGTGATGTTTTATTTGTTAAATTCCTAATAAGAAAAAAGAACATCCTTCCTCCTCTTACAACTGAAAAGAAACAAAAATCATCAGAGGGAAATCTAACTCTGTATGCTATATAATAAAAATGATGATACTATTGAAACAAATTTACAGATTTAGTGCTATGTCAATAAAAATATCAAAGACATACCTTAGAGATCTAGGAAAATAATAGCAAAATTCATTTGGAGAAACAAAAGATCTAAAATAATCAAAGGAATAAAAAATATGAAAGGGTAAGAGCAAACCACCTAACTGTTTAGTGACCCAATTTCTTCAAGACCATAAAAGTTTTGCAACAATTTCTAATCTGTCCTGGTAGATGGAACTTCCTCTCCATGAGTTACCTACATTACTGTTATCAAGTTCATATAGAAACAGGCCACTAATCTGTAGGTAAGAACCCCTGTCTCTTTATATTTATTTAATTTTGAAACATGTTATCTATGTTTTACTGTATGTTTATTGATTTTGTTAAATATTTCCCAATTACATTTTAATCTGGTTTGCAAACAACATGACTGTATATTTGACACCTCTATCTTACACCAATGAAATCATAGATGCTTTAGGTAAATAACTCTCCTGGTCCCAACCCTGCCTAATAAATTCACACATCCTTTAGATTATGTACAAGTGCAATGCTTTTGAGGAGGAGAGAGATTTTTTCCATCCTATATAAACTCGCGTTGTTATCTATGCATATAATAGCTGATCTGTAACCGTAGCTCCCCACCCCTCCAGGGGGGATCTGGGAGTTGGTGATGGGGAAAAGAGTAGAATGGAAGTCAGAGGGTAACCTGACAAATGGAGTTTGCATTCTCTTAGAATTTAAGGCCACTTTGGCAGAGAGCCTGAATCTCCCTAAAACCCCAGAAGAGTATCAGAGAACCCTGGGGGTGGAATAAAGTCTAACCTAAATAATCTAAAGGACTCATAAGTTCCTTAAGCAGGCATAGGGCCAGGAGAATTAGTTACCTAATGCACCTATGCTTTCATTGATGTAAGACAGAAGTGTCAAACATATAGTCATGCTTTGGGCAAACCAGATTAAAATGTAATTGGAAAATATTTAACAAAATCAATAAACATACAATAAAACATAGATAACATGTTTCAAAATTAAGTAAAAGTGCCAACTGTGCCACTTTGTCAACAATATTTATTAAATTAGTATAATGGCCCAGGCTCCTATCAAAAATTTTCAGGATAGACTGTTTACTACCAAGAAGTATTCTTCTGCTTTACCATACCTCAGAATCCTGTAACTGTTTCTTCTTCTGTTTGCAATATACATGTGTGAAACTGACTACCAGAGCCCTTATTGTAAGAATATCCAGTAGGTTAGACTTCAACCCACCCCCAGGGTTTTCTGGTTCCCTTATGCGGGTTAGAGGCTCTCTGCCAATGGCTCCAAACCTCATTGGCTGTGGTTCCTCAATTGTAGGTCTCCTGAACCCAAAAACCATGTAGCCTCTAATGTTGAGATTAACTTTTAAAAGAAATATTTACTCCATAAGATATAATCACAAATATGCAAACTTACTCTCACAACTATGCCTAATGGAAGGTAAAATCCCCCTCCCTCCTTGTACCACATAGTAGGGAGGGAAAGGGCTTTGGGGTCATAGTTTAACTCAATTTCTTTAGAGTATAGTCTCAGTTCCAAGTCCCAAACTCCCCTGGGCTTGCATATCGAGTATCCTTGCTTCTCTGGGCTTTCTTGCTGGGCTGACTGGCTACAACATCCAACCTGGAATCATAGCTCTAGGGCGCAATGGCTGGAATTCTCGAATCAGATGAGACTCCTGAAACTATGTAGAATAAACAACATAGAAGAGAAATAAACACCCCAGACCCATTTTTTAGAGACAGAATAAAAGACAAATTGAGCAAGGAAAGGAAAGTCCTTCCCTCTCATTAGATAAATTCATAGTATTTATGCTATGGGTGGATTATAATCTTTATCCTGGATGTAGGAGGAACGAGAGTGCAGCAAAAAGTGTTAGCTGAAAAGATGAAAGGAAGAGACTGACCATGTCAGTGTCTCTGGTTTTAAAGATTTGTAACCTTTCCTGCTGTGCAGCCAATCAAAAGAAGCTACATTCACCCACCTAATAAAGGCCAAAGAGTGCCTTCATCTTAGATCTATCTGGGCATGCCCACATAAACGCCAGATTGCCTAATGGGAGGGTTACTCATGGGGGATTTTCACAGGTATTCCCCATTCAGAACTAATCAATGCTAGATTAGTATGGCTAAACCTTAATGCCTTTTCAGCATTGGTCACACTAATGTGCTTGATCCTCACTGGACCATTTTTTTGGACTTTGAGTAGCTACTTGAAATCATATAAGAAGCCTGCATTCATCTTCACCCCCTGGAGAATCTGAGCAAGACAAATCGTCCTTTTCTGTTCTTGGTGGGGAATACTTCAATATGTTATGTATTTAGAGTTTGGATACCCTCGGACCAGGTAGTAACTATGTGACTATTGTGACTATGTTGACTATCTTGCAACCTTCCCTTAAACAGCTTGATTTGACCTTTGAGTGATAATTATGGCTATATTTTCCTTGGCTTACCTTTCATATCCAAGAGGCATCAGGCTGACCAGTACATCAAACATAGTGCTTGTCACACTGTTTTTACCTCAATATTTTTCAATTATCGATCCTTGTGGTCATTTATTCCCAAGTGAGAATCTCGGTCATCAACTTTTCCCTAATATATTTTACTGTCATGAAAGAGACTTCACCTTGTCTTTCGTGGTTCATCCATTCTTTGTCAGTTTGGGTTTTTTGTTCTATAATTTAATCATTTCACATCAGAAGTAGTCAGAGTTAATCTGCCACGTAAACTACAAAATAATTACTGAATTTGCCATATATTCATATCAAAGTGGTGAGAATCTGTTAAACACAGGAAGACAAGGAGATGACATTTTAATTGAATTGGAATACGCTTATAATCACATTGCACATACCATGTAATTTTGTTGTATGAATAAATGTCTAAATGTTAACAAGATAAATCCTTGTTCTCTTCTATTGTCACATGCCCAAATGATAGCCAACCTGATGTATCATTTTATGTGTAACCTAAGGTAAAGAGAATTAATGATGCTAGTGATCAGCAGAGCCTTAACTTTTCAGGCTTTTCTTTTCTTTTTGGCCAGTGATTCTGTGAACAATATATCCTCATCGCAGCCATTCCGATTGTAACCCATACTACCTCTGAGGATCCTTATCTCAACTTTCACAAATGAGTGTGTCACAGATGACAGTGGCATAGAGCACAGCTAAGGGAATGAATTCTAGGGGAATTCTGAGGAATTATCGGTGATTCCCTAGTATCAGTGGCTCAAGCCTCCACCAGTGTGCTCTCTTCTTAGGTAATGGATTGATAATTATTTTAGTCAACCAGCCTTAAAGCAGCTATCATACAAGCTATCATACTTACTAAAGTGGTACAATAAGATCAGTAGGTATAAAACATCTCCTAAAGAGCCTGTGACATACAGTCCCCAAAGTCCATACAGAATGCAGGAGAAAATGGGTTCAGGTTTAAAAAGTACATGGGGTTAGGTCTAGAAAGTACATGTGGCAGAGGGATAATTCACAGATTTTGGTTTCTGAAAGTCTCTTTATTTTTCCATTTGTGGGATGTTCAAGAAGTTCTTCCTTAGGGATGCTATAGTTTCTGTGCTGGGTTCCTTGGGAAGCTGCTTGTCTATGTCTAGTCCTTGGCTCCAATGAAAATACTGTCTTCAACTGATCTAGAGATGCTATTAGGACATCATTAGGAAGAGAGGAAGCCTCTGAACCCTTCAGAATTCAAAAGGTTCTCTTCACAAGGAGAAGGATGAGGGAAGAGACCTAGATTGTGGCTAAAGGTGACATTCTCCTCTCCCATACTCCTTCCAGGTGGTTCCTGCTCAAGGATTTTAGTGGAAGTGCATAATCAAATTTCCTCAACCTTCCCAAACATGATTCCTGTACAAAGTCATGCTAGTTCCCAGGACTTTTCATACTTAGTTTAAATCCTATGAATGATTGATTAATTGAAATAAAGATTTACGATTGAGATTGATTGTTTTCACCTGGTTACAGTAACAGGCTATTTTTATCATTGATTGAGTCTGCATTATCCAAATCTCCTGGAAAATTGAAGGATGATAGGACTTTTTAAATAAAACTTTGATTCATGTTGACCAACTGGAAAGGAGAGGGGCCCACAGTACCACGGGCCAGTAAACTGTGGAAGGCAAATGACTTTAAAAGTTCACCCTAAGAGTAAGCACCATCAGACTAAGGTGGAGTAAAGGAGCCTAGAGAGCTTGGAACAGGTCACGGGCCACCAGACTTCATAGATTCCTGAGACAGATGATGGTACTTCAAGTTAAGTTTTAAAAGCAGAACAATGTCACTTGTGGCACACAGCCTACACTCTATTTGGAAGCAATTATCTATGTACTGAAAAATGAAAATCATGTTTCTAGTGGCAGGCAAGTCTTCAGCAAGATTCCCTCTTTCAAAGGGAGAGGCATTTCATATTATTTCTGTGGCCTGTTGCTGGTTAAGAATATCCCTTGCCAGAGATAACTCAGTTATTTTGGTATATTTATATCTTTAGAGGAACTATAGACATCAGTTGGGTATTATGGCTGAGCTCTTTATTAAAACTGCCTCTTTCAAAATATCTCAGTAGAGAGTCTAATCAGATCTTTGGCACTATAATAATTCATAGTTCCCCCCTCCAAATCTTTGCACATCTGAAAGATATGAGCAGAAAAAAAATAGCTTCACCATCTGCAAAATATTTCACAGTGTTTAAGGTGAGAAATCTCCTGGCAAATTCTTAAGCAGACCTCTCCTCATTAGATCAAGGACTGGTTATGATTAGAATCTTCCTATCACAAACTAGAGGAAGCTACATAGAACTAGTTAATAGAGTAGGGGATTTCAAGTCAGAAGGACTTGAATTCAAATCCAGATGTAACACTTATTAGCTGAATGAGCCTGGGTAAACCTCTTAGGTTCTCTATGCCTGTTTCTTCATCTGTAAAAAAAAGAAAAACAACCTCACAAGCTAGGAGAATCAAATGAGTTAACATAGAAAGCTTAAATCAATATATAAATTCTAGCTATTATTGTTGTGTGTGTAAGAGCCAAAGCAGGACAGTTAGGGGGCTCAGTCTTATCGTCGTGAGATCAAATCCAGCCTCATAGAAAACTCATTGATTATCTCAAATTTATTGACTGTTTCTCCTCAGATCTATAGATTCATCACAACTTTCTTTCCTGAATTCTAATTTCATATCATAAACTGCCTATTGGTATCTCAAACTCTGTATCTAAAATAGAACTCATTGTTCCTCACTGCCAATCCTCCCATTTTCTCAATTTCCATATTTTTTTTGTTGGAATGAAGGAGTCATCTTTGACTTCTGACTCTTTCTCACCCCTCATAGTCAATCAGTTGCCAAGTCTTACTGGTTTCCTCCACAAGGTATCTCACATTCATCCCATTCACTCCACTCTCGCAATTATCCCTCAATCACCTCTTACCTGGACTGTTACAATAACATCCTAATTGCCCTCCCTTCTTTCAATTACTCCCTTCTGTAACCCATTCTCCATAGAGTTGTCAAAGTAACACTCTTAAAGTGTAGTTCTGTCCATGTCATTCCCCTAATCAGGACATTCCAGTGGTCTCCTTTTGCTGCTGGGTAAAAGCACAGTCTCTTCTATTTGACTTACATTTATAACTCTTCACAGTCTAACTCCTGCCTAAGTTTCCAAGCATCTTTCACATATAATATTTATAAATCACTTAGCATCATGCCTGGCACATAGTAGGCACTACATAAATGTTAGTTTTTATTATTATAAGGAGAGCAAATGATAAATTTTCCTCTTCTTTTCCCTTATTTACTTCAGTCTGCAACTATTTTATGCTATATACTGCTGCATTTTTCTCCCTGTTTGGCTGTAGTATTTACTATGGAACATTTTGAATTTGCAAATAGTGCCAGAAATTCAGCAGTGCCTTGTTTGAGTTGACTCTAGGCTTTCATCCATAAATTATACACTTTGGTCAATTTTATAAAGTATTACTTTTTTTCATGCTCAACTAATCACACAGTAAAGTCTGGCTCTTAACCGCAAGGTGAGCAATAATATTTAAACAACTTATTTTAAATCAGGGCTTTCATTTCTTTGAGGTCAAAAAAGTTAGTCAATCAGGTTTCTCTTAATTAAAGCTGAGTGGTTTCATCTTTGCCTAGTCTTTATATCTGAGTTAAGTTCAGTAATGCCTCAATGGCTCCTGAATTACAGAGCCAACTAAAAAGATTTGAAGACTCTGTTTTTGTTTTTAAAACCAAGAGAAGTAGCAAAATGTGTAGTGAAGTAGGCATTGGGCACATGCCCATATAAATTAAAAAGAGATATTTTTTCATTTTTTTATGTAACGCTTATCTAGAAATGTCTTCATTATTGAACAATACTTGAGAAACAAGGGTATAGCAAAAAGAATACCAGGCAAAAAGATCTGTGTTTTTCATGACAATGTTACCATTTGCTAGCTATGTGACCTTGGACAAGTCACTTGATTTCTCTTGGTCTTAGTGTCTTCATCTATTAAACAAGAGAATTAGACTAAATTGTCTCAAATTATCCTTTCCAGTTTTAATTTTCTATTTTTATTAAGAGTGAAATAATTTTTCAATTTTGTCAGTAGATGAAGATTCAATTTAATTCAGCAAACATTTATTAAGCACCTGTATGGTCAAGGCACTTTGCTAGGTTCTAGAGATACAATGTCTAAAATTTGCCCCTGCCCCAAGATTATTGAAGTGTTGCCTAGAATAAAGAGACCTAGATTTGAAATCAGAAGATCTGGGTGTAAATATTAGTCCTGCACTTAATATCTACATCACCTCAGACAAGTCATTTAATTTCTTTTCAGGTCTTGGTTTCCTCATTTGTTAAATGAAGTTTCTTTTAGTTCTAGAGCTCTCATTTCATAAGCCTGTGTATCTATGGAATGATAGCTGACAGAGTATTATAGAAAGTTGGAAATGGGATTAAGACTTGTTCTTTTTAGGAAGCAGCTAGGTGGCACAGAAGATAGAGCACTAGGCCTGAAGTCAGGATGGACTTCAGTTCAAATCAGGCATTTGCTAAGTTGTGACCCTGGACAAATCACTTAACCCTGTTTGCCTCCCAAAAATAAATTTTTAAAAATGGTGTCAAACTCAAATAGAAAAGGAGCAGAGTACTCATCTGTATAGAAGCATTCCTGAAGGAAAGCATATCAATTTGGTTTTAAAATGTAGTGTTACCTTTATGGAAAAACTTGGATGGTATTTCAAGGGAGAAAGTCTGTTGATTTTGATTGGATGGATGTACCATATTAACTTTTTGCATGGATGGGTGGTAGATGTGGAAGTTAACTGTTTTGTTTATGAATTCTCTTGAATTATAACATAATACCCCATGAACAAAATCATTTTTCCTTTACAAATAAAAAAGGAATGTTATCTATCTTATTGTATTTATATTTACTTTCAAAAATACTCCCTAAGAGCTGCCCACATTTACCATCTCTGGTCTGAATCTCTAATAAGGAAGAGAAGAGGGAAAGAAAATTTTTTGTGAAATCTTTTTCACAAGTCACTTCAAAGAAAGAAAGAGAAGAATTTGACCACTTTGCTAGCAGACACTGCACTTATTACTTGCAATGAGACTTTTAAAATTGCTTTAGTCATAAGGCATGCTTTCTTTAACTCTCTACTCAAACTAAAATTGGTGGAGCAGATGTGCAATATTGGGAAAAACTGGGTGAAAATGTATTCTCACCTCTTTGGTTGGGGACAGGAGACTGACAGAATGTGACTGGGTCTAGGTCTACAAATTGACTTCTTATCATACCGTCAATGACCCCACCCCCATCCCAAGCAAGAAAAAAAGCAAAATCATATATATTCTAGCTTAGTTGACCATCAAAAATTTTGTATTTAGAGGTAAAAAATCTTGTCTTTCTGAAGAAAAACACACCTTGGAACACACAGTCCACCACTTGTGATTCCATCAGCTATTGCCTCTACTTGGGGGTGTGCTGATAAATGTTTAATAATCAGTTTTCTGGGGAGAGGGAAGGGGATGTATATACTCCCTTGGGTTTAGTCTGTATTATTAACACTTTCTTAATCAATAAATCGAGCCCTAATTTGTAGTATTTGCTGATTTTTGAGGTATAAATCCTCACACTGAATATTCAACTCCAGTGCACCCTGCCTATATTACTGAGTCTGAAAAGGAGTCATTGTGAGTGGCACTTTAATCTCCTGACTTTAACACATCCTGATCTACATTTAGCATAACCATCCTATAGCCTAGAATGAAACCCTAAGTGACAATTCCACTGAAAAATACCAGGCATAGCCAGGCGGGTTTAATGTCTCAGAGTTCAATTGAAACTAGCTTTTCTGAAGGGTTTAAATCTGAATTTTAACAGTAATCAGTCCTTTTCATTAAAAAAGAAAATACTCACCATTAAATGACACAAGGAAAACCAGAAAAGTCTTCTCAACCTGTGAATACCTAGGAGTCCTTAGCATCTCAAAGCTATTGTTGTGAATATATATTATTTCAAAGTGTTCGGTTATGATTTTACTGCCCATTTTAACCCCTGCCTCACTCTTTTCCTTCTTTTGTTCCTTCTGTCAAGTTCTTAAAATATGTTCTTGGAATGTTCCACTGTCACTTCAAACTCCCAAACTGCCCCTAACTGAAATGATCTGCCAGCTACGCTTTCTCCACCAACCAAGTGGCCCTTGTGCTAGTCAGTTTCAGGATATAAAGTAATGCTTGTCTCTATATAGAAATAGATGCCTTGTGTAAGCTATAGTACATATTAAATAATATCCAAATCTAGTGGATATTCTTGCTTATACAGGAAGGGATACATACAAGAAAACACTTTGTTCAGGAAATTAAACCTGCGCCAATGACTCAAAGAGAGGAGACTTAGTTAAGCCCAGAGCCTTGGGGGATGGCCAACCAGTGAAAGGGGAGAAGAAAAAAAATAAAGTGACATATGAACATGAAAAAATGAATGAAAGACCCAAAATATTAAAAAGAAGAAAAACTCAGTCAAAGCCCAGCACAGAATCAGATAAATCAACATAGAGGATTCTAAAAGCAAAAAGAAGAAAAGACTAGAGTACATTATAAATCCCACAATGCCAGGAGAAGTCCATGACATATAATCCTATCCCCTGTCTTGGGAAGAAATATTAAGGTAGTGGCATTTGGATTGAACAAGTCAATCAAATTACCCCGTCTCATTTAAAGGGATACCTTAATGAAGTGAGAATTAGCTTCAATCAATCGATTAATCAACCAATCATAAGTTTAACTAAGTGATGATCCGCAGTGACTAGTACACAGGAATCATGTCTAGATTGAATGAGGAAATTTGGTCACATCCAAAGAGCTGTCTTTAAAATACCAAGCCAGTCTGAACTTGAAAAATTTAGACATCTGAAAGAGCGGCCAGTGAAGAATCTTCCACACTGAGGAAGAACTACTAGAGTGTCGGAGGTGAAGAGCACCTGGGCTTTAGCCTTGACCTAGATCTCCTTCTCCTCTACCCCTCCAGCAAAAGAAGACTTTAAAAGCTTTGAAGTATACAGAAGATTTTAGATCAGGGTCCTAGTAGTGTCTACATAGGGAACTCAGAGCAGACTAGATACAATGCATGGATCTACAGGGACCCCAGAAAAGAAGCTACACCATGCCAAAGGGGAGGAAAAGAAGAAGAAAGGGAAAAATAAGCATTTATTATGTGGACACGGATAGTAAAGATCTAAGTTAGGATTTGAACTGAGGTCTTCCTGACTACAGATCTAGCACTCTATCTACTGTATCACCTGGTGGCCTCTATCATGAAAGGGACTTCTTGAGTGCTCTGTGATGGAAGAAAATGTCTTTCAGCAATTAGGAGCTTTGACACATTCTCTCTTGAAGTTTGAATCCATTTTCCCTTGGATTCTTGATATTCTTTTTGGAGAATATGTGAAAGACTTTATGAGGAATTTTTTGGACCAATTGTTGTGATTGTTCAAACTTAGCTGAAATCTTTTTCTAAAAGCTAATCAAGACTGTCTGACTAAATGATATCAAATGATAATCATATGGGTTGGCTCATGCCATATAGCAGCATTAACCTTAGAATCCTGGTTGAGCAAGTAGTAGCCATTCTCTTGAGAACTAACTTGCCAATGTTGATGGAAATTAGCCATTAATACAGAATCTTAAAACACTATTGGCATAGTAGGAAAAACTGAATAAACAATAGATCATCAAAACAAATAAGTAGAATCCTTGAGGAAGAGAAAAACAGATTTGGAATAAAAATGCTAAAGTGTAGGAAAGTTTGTCAGAAGAAAAGCTAAAGTCAATAAAGTCAAAAGAGCATGTAAATTCTCCATGAGCCAAAGCAATTGACTTTGAAAACAGATGTACAGACATCTTAACGATTATAGAACAACATAAAAAAATTAATACCACAATGAAAGAAATAATATATGGAAACCATTCAGAACTTTTGGATACAGGTGAAAAAGCATTACTCAGGAGAATTCACATATCACCACAAGGATGGGGGGAACCCATTCTAACTAAAACTCCAAAACACAAAAATAGTGTTTAAATATTACTATTTCAGTGACAAACAACAAATTTTGCAAGTTTTCAAGAAAATAGTGTTCACATAAGAAGTAAATTTGAATAACATGGGATTTTCTGCCTTTATGAAAAAACAAAAAAAAAGAATTCAATCACACATTGCAAAAACCAATTGAGCAAAAGCTACAATGCCAAATAACATATCCTGAAAACTTCAGCCTGATCAATATATATGGAAAAATATATGGGCATTCAACAAAAGAGATATTTGAGTTATTATTCCTGGGGTGGGGATGAAGAGAGGTGAGCAGATTATTTTTGACTTTTCAATATTGAGAAAAGAATCTCAGGAAAGGTTAATAGGTACAATTATAAGAGAATATTAAGTAATGAGAGAAAGCAAGTAGAAAACAGAATATTCATTTGTTCACTCCTATTAAGCCCATGGTTGAACAATGAAGGTGTGTTTATTTCTATAATCTCTTGGCAAAAGATAATGGGCATCTTTGAGAGATTGAGCTAAAATCAGAAGGGGAAAGAGATTGGAACTGAGGGACTCTAATAGGGGTGTCTCATGCCAAAGTAGGGAAGGGAATGCCACTGATGAGCATCTCCATAGAGTAGGAAGTATATGCCTGCAGTAGAGAGATAGGGACTTTGTAATGAATTTAGTCTGGAGACTCATGGGGTTTGCTCATGTGATGGCCAGCTTTTATGAGACAGTGTTGAATCTCCATGAACAGCATTCTATTCCAGGAGAAGGGTTGCTTCCTAGAGTTAGCTAAGCACCCAAAGTATTCATGGTTGTGATGATGTGTGGATTTGGAGATACAATGGCATCTCTTTGGGATAGAAACTAATCAGAGCAAGGGAAGGGAGTGTTCTTGGGCATCACAATTTGGAACCCAAAATAACTACAACCAAAGAGTGCTACTTCCATCTAGTATCACTTCTCTCATAGTTATTTCTAAGAGTGAATCACAGTAGAAAAACAAGAAGATCAGGTAATAATGTAGATATTAGAAGAGGGAACTCAAACATGGTATTTCAGAACCTTTAACTACATGAGCAACATGGAAAATAAAGAAGGAATAGTAAGATCATATAGCTTATGAATCAGAAAATAAAATTCAAAATAGACTAGAAGGAAAGAGATTAGAATACTTAATCAATGAGGAATGTACTTAATTTCCCAAAGAAGGTAGAATTGGTGGCTAGATTATAAGAAGGAGTTTGTGGTGGCCAAACTAAGAATGGGAATGTTATTTTGTTAACCAAATGAATAGAAGCATTCCTTTTGTTTAGCATTGACCAAACTGACCAGGGAGTCATTAGAGGGAGTAGTCAGTTTCAGAAAATCATCTGTTCCAAGAATGTATGCCAATATTAACAGTGATCTCTTTGTTTAGTAATTTAAAAAACCCTAACTGAAAATGTGTACTTTATTTTATCATTCTTATAGAATTGATCCTTTGGTTTACAATTATTATAAAATATGAATTAAGAACACTTGAAAAAAAGAAGTGATTTTTTTCTGAGTTAGCATTTCTCTTCAAGCAAACACCTGTACATTTAAAAATTAGATTTTTATTGGTAAATTTTGTTTTTACATTGCTCAGATTCCCCACCTAACCTCACCCCTACCCAAGAGAGCCATCTCTTATAAAAAGAGTTGTGACTTTTTTTTTTTAAGAAAAAGAGGAAGAGTAGGAAAAAATCCCTAATATTCCATGCAATGTTCTTAAATTCATGGGTCTACTCCTCTGAAAAGGAGCAGAGTGAGTTGTCTCACATACATTCTTTGGGGCCAATTTGTTCTTTCATAATTTCACAACTTTCAATTTTAATCATTTTGTGGTCCTTATCCTTTCCATTTACATTGTTGCAGACATTCTGTATATTATTTTCCTGTTTATGTTTACTTCATATCAGTTCATATGTCTTCCATATTTCTCTGTATCCTGTTTACATTCATATATCACAATTTATTTAAATATTCTCAAGTTGATGGGTATCTACTTTGTTGCCAATTCTTTATTGCCACAAAAAGTGCTGCAATAAATGTTTTGGGATATATGAAGCCTTTCTTTTTTGTCATTTACCTCCCCGAGTACATGCCTAGCAACGGAATCTCTGAGTCAAAAGATAGGAACATTTTCATCACTTTATTTACATAATTCTAAATTGCTTTTCAGAATGATTGTACCAATACATAGTTCTACCAACAATGCATGAGTGTGCCTGTCTTTCCACACCCCCTCTAACATGGACTATTCCCATGTTTGCCATCCTTGTCAATTTTCTGGATTTGAGTTGAAAACACAGGGTCATTTTTTGGTTTGCATTGCTCTAATTAATGATGATTTGGAGCATTCTTGTATACAGTTGTTGATTGTTTCCACTTTTGTAGAATTTCTCCTTTCATCACTTAACAGGGAATATTGGTCATATATTTCTGTGGGTTGTCTATAAATCTATGAGTTTGTCTATATGAGACCCTTATCAGGGTTATGATACAAAAATCTTTTTCCCAGTCAACAGCTTCCCTTCGTATCCTAGTTGCACTAATTTTATTCATTATAAAGCTCTTAAATGTATAAATGTCAAATAGAGGAATTTATATTTGATCCTAGAAGTAATATGAAACCCCCCAGGAGTTTATCTTGTAGTGGGGGTGGGGTGACATGGTCATACTTGCACTTTAAGAAAATCACTTTGGCAATTATGTGAAAGATGGATAAGAGAACAGTAAACTTGAAGTAGGAAAAGCAATTAGAAAACTATTCTGGTCGCTCAAGAGAGAGGTGAGGAAGGTTTGAACTAGGGTAGCAAAGAGAGAGATTGTGGAAATAAAATCAGCAAGATTTGTCAACTGCTTTGAAATGTGCAGTGAGTAAAAGTGAGGAGTCAGTGATGACGCTAGGGATATAAACTTAGGTGATTGAGGTAATGAATGGTGATACCTTCTGTAGTAATAGGAAAATTCAGAAAAGGAGAGGGTTTGGTGGAAAGATAATGTACTGAAATCCTTAATGCAGATCACTATATATATATATGTATATATATATATATACATATATATATTCATCTTGTGAGACTTATTCTGTCTCACCCAAAGTAAAGGAGGAGGGGTTCTTAGTCACCAGTGACTAAGTGACCCTTGAAATGCAGAGCCCATTCTTTGAAGGGCTCCTTCTATGTCAAGAGATGATTTAGGAGTAAAGAAATGGACTTCGTGAGGACTAGAAAGAAGCAGCACCTACATAGTTGCTTTTGTGGGTAACCAATTAGCATCTAGGTTATAATGAGCCCAAGGGGTTAAAACAGTCAGCTTATACAATAATGTGGATGAGTGTTTGGTGATAATGAATAAAGGGTAGGTGTAGCTATGTTGGAGACTCTTCACAAATGACTATTGTAGAAATAATGGGAATGGGGATGAGAACAAGTTACATAGCTACTAATAATGTTCTATGATGGGATCTCTCTTGGATTATGCCATGGTCTCCTTGGGGTCATGACATGGCTCCCTAGAAGGCTATGGACCCTATTTTGGAGACTGTTGTCCTGTTCACCCTAGTTCAAGCCCTCATTCCTTCTAGGACTATTACAATAGCCTTCCTGATTTATCTCTCTCCATTCCATCCACCCTCTCCACATCTGTCAAAGTGATTTTCTTTAAGTGCAAGTCTTACCATGTCACCTTCCCCTCCTTCCCCAATGTATTTCAGTGGCTTCCTACTGCCTCTAATTTCAAATAGAAACTTATCTGTGTGGCACTTAAAATTTCTATATCCCCTCCTATCATCCTTGTTTTATTTTACATAATATTTTACTCCCCTTCCTACACTCTATGGACCAATCAAACCATCCTTCTTGCTATTTCTCACAAACATACACTAACACAACTAAAATAACCAAATATGAATAGGAAACTAAGTTATGGTGCCAACTGTTAAGCAAAACCATGTAAATAAAGAGGAATGGATTTATATTGAAAACTTTCTGCTGAGTTTGAAATCAGAGATAATTCACTTTTGTTCATTTTTGTATTGTGAACGGTCAATATCTAGAAACAGAGAAACAGCTATTGTGTTCCCTGAATATGTTATATATTGACTTATTCAGTAATGTCTGATTCTTTGTGACCCTTTCTGACCCGGTGGACCAAATGTAAGGGCAAGCAAAGTAAGATCTTTTGCTGTTTTTGTTTTTAGTATAATCAAGTGCCTCTTGACTGAATAATGTGATTAAAGAAGATCTTCCCCATCCATTAATGGACCTGAGGAGACTTGTGGGAAAGCCCACACCTTTTGTTAATAAGGTACTGGTTCTCAAGGGTTGTGATACTATCTAACTCTAAAAAGTATATCAGGACTCTGAGGTACAGTATTACTTTGGTGCTTAGTGTTTGGAAGAAGCTTTATGTTCCAGACAAGACTCTGGGAAGCCGATAAGCAGCCCCTAGGCTTTGAAAACCCAGGTGATGGTGCTTCCCTCTCAGGTAACTAAGTATGTCTGTAATGGTCAGATAATTGGAAGCTTGTCTGTTGGTCTTTAGTTCTCTTAATCTATTTTTCTCTATTGGTGAATGATATATGTGCTTGGTTAAAGGAGATTGTTAACCTCTCAAAAGTTGCCTTTCCTTTTAGGAAAGCAGATCAAAGAACTTGTGATAGCAGGACCCTCTGTTTGTGTTGGGGTGCTTATAGTTATTGGCATGCCAATACTGTCCATGAGGTTTTCTTGGCAAAGATACTGGAGTAGTTTGCCATTTTCTTCTTCAGTGGATTAAGGCAAACAGAGGTTAAGTGACTTGTTTAGAGTTAGGTAGCTACTAAGTATCTGAGGTCAGTTTGGGAACTCAGGGGTTCCTAACTCTAGGTCAGCAATGAATGCTTAATTCATTGAGGTTCTTAGTTACCTTCTCACTGAGTATTTGACCTGTTATTTGGTAGTATTAGTATTGTGTCTCTTTTACTAAAAAATATCTAAAAAGAAATTTGCCCTCTGAGGCAAATTAAGGGGTTAATTACTGAGACAATTATTATTTATAGGTCCACCCTATCTTTCAGACTATTAAAAGGGATTTTTAAAAAATAAAACGTATCAATCACCAAACTCTCTAAAAATAATACAATTAAAATTTTAGTGTGGTCAAAATGTTTTATGCCCTTAATAAATAAAATAAATATTTTATTTGTTTCATCTTTATCTCATCATTTTAATTTTTGTTTTATGTATATTTTACAAATATATATATAACATATTAGTATAGTCATACATATATATCACTTAAAAATAAATACACATAATGGAGGTAGCACTCATATTTTTTTTCTTGGCAAGGGTGCATGTTTAAAAAAGTTTGAAAACCAGTGATTGAAAATATTACTATGGCGCATGAACTAGAAGAATAAGAGGCAACTTTCTTTAGAATTAGCAGCATCTCATTAATTTGAAGTCCTCCTGATATAGTGTTCTGATCAAATGCTCCAATAGTCAGCTAATTGCTCAAGAACAGCTGAAACTGACTAGTCTTTCAAATTCCAAGCGGGATACCTCAAACTCACAGGAGCACTTTTATCTCTATAAATACTTGGTTCAACCTGCCCAGAGCCAGCCTAAAAATGTAGACTCAAACACATGGGTTTGAGTGTGTATCACCAGGCTGACTTTCACATTAATATTCTTTGAAAATTTGGAAATCACAACATAGGACTGAAGTCTGAAAGTAACCAAAACCACATGTATCCACATTTTCCAAGATAAATACTTCGCACGACTCCTTCATTTAAGGCATTATTAACATCTTGGAACAGATGAGTCATCTGATTGGTAAAAATACACTTGACTTATTATAGCTGATTGTTTGTTTTCTACAGTCCCGAACAACCTCCTTTTCCTTGTACACATGCCCACCTACTTTCAGGCAAGTGAATAGAAAGCTTTATGGGAAGGATTATGCAAAATCCTTGAGGTTTTTCCTCAGTCAGGTATGTAATTTTTGAAAGATTCAGAATAAAATCCAGTGTGGTGTAAAAAAGATGATTTCCTAAAAATGAACCTTCTGTTTTTGTTATTTTCTGCTTAGACTTAAAAAGAGAAGAGGCCTTTTGACTTAGACATTGCATTTGCCTATGAGTTATAAATAATGCAAAGTTTACTCATTTTATCCTCTCACTCAGAAAATCTATCCCAAGACTCAAATTTATCATCTGCCTAAATGCCTGGATCAATTAAAATGCACCATGGATCAATTAAAACACATTTTAAAAATCAAATTTGAAACAGATACATTGTTAAAGCAAGAAAGAGCAAGGTCTGTACAAGTTCCAAGCCTTGGGAGGAATTCCTCTATTTGGTAGTTTTCCAGAATGAAATTGATATAGAGAAAGAAAATTAAGTTAATTTCAGTATTGACTACTCTTGGTTTCTAGGGCTTGTGATTCCTTCTAATGTAGTTTGGGACACCCCACCAGAGTGCTTTCCATTAACAATCAGCCAATAGATTTAATGGAATGAGCTTGTGTTCCTTCCTGTGGGAGAAAGTTAATGGGAAAAGATCATGCCTTGCTAATAGAGCATCACATTGCAAAGATTTGGAATCTGTTCAATTAATACAATGTGAAATCTTTCATTGTTGATTTAAATTAAAACAAATGTAGACTGTACTCTTCACATAATTGAAAAGATGAAAAAGACTTTAGCTATCATCTAGCCCAACCCCATACACAAAAGAAATCCTTACTATATATGTATATATATATATATATGTATATGTAGACATATACATATATATATATATATATATATATATATATATGTATACTTGAAAAGTTACCATCTAGACTCTGCCTGAAGACCTGTAAGGGGGAGGAGCCATCCACATCTTGAAATGGTCCATTCAATTTTTGGACAGCTCTAGTTGACAGGACACTTTTCTCAATACTGAGCCTAAATCTGCCTTTTCTAAGCTTTTGATGTCATTTTGACTTCTAGGGTTAAATTGGAACATGTCTATCTACTCCCTCTTCCATGACAGCCCTGCAAATACTTAAAGAGAGTTATGGTGTTCTCTCTGAATCTTTTCTACTTTAAGCTAAACATCCCCAGTTCTTTCAACCAATCCTCATATCACATGCATATGAGACCTTCCCCACCCTCCCTGCCCTGCACTTCTTAAACTGTATGGGTCATGATCCCATAAGCACTGAAAGGGTCATGAGTGGAAAAAATTTAAACCTTCTTAAACTGTGTCATCCTGACAGATCCAGAAGTAGTTTGACAATGGCACACATATAAGTCAAGACATCACCTTGTGATAGCCCAGGTCCTCTTCAAAAACAAAGGACAAACAACACAGTAATTTAGACAGATGTCTTGTTGCTTTAAACTTCAACCTAGCTGTCATACATCCTGAGTCACATAGAGCCCATTGCGGGAGGGACTTACCTAAGGAGGAACTTGCTTACAAGGAGACTTGCTTGTAGGAAAACTTTCACACCTTTTGGTACTAAGGCAATTAGGCCCTGAGTGAGTCACAAGGGTTGTGATGAATGACTTCTGGCTCTGAAAGTGAATATGTATTCTGAGGTTGGTATTTTGTTTTGGGGGTTTCACTTATGGACTCATAGGATCCCTGAAGAAGTGATGATGAAAATTGAGGATATGGAATGCATTGCTGTCCTGAACAGTGGATTTCAAGTGACTATCAGATTCTAGTCATTTTGAGAAACATTTGAGAATATTACTTTTTCAGCCTTTGAAAGGGCTTAGACCTGAAAGACTATGTGATAAAGGTTACATGTGTAACAGTAAGCATACATGGAGGGCCTGCTATCACAAGTTCTTAGATCTGCATTCATAAAAGGAAAGCAACTTTCAAGGGGTTAACAATCACCTTAATCAAGCACATGTATCATTCCTTTAACCAAGTATGTATATCATTCAGTTAGTCCAGGGGAGACAGCACCCTGAACTTCTAAGAAAATACGGAGAAATCAAAAGATCAACAGACATGGCCTGCTCTGCCTGAATTCAACAGACAATTGAACCCCAACTGTCTGACCATCGTTACCAGAGAGAGAAGAATGACATCTGGGTTCTCAAAGCTTGGGGACTCCTTAGCAGCTTCCCAAAGTCCTCATCTGGCACCCAAACCTTCTTACCAAAAACTAAGGAGCAAAGTAAAACCTCACCTTCAGAATATTTATACCTTTTTTAGAGCCAGAGGGCATCCCAACCCTTGAGAGCCAGTGCCTCATTGAGGAAAGCTGTGGACATTTCTACAAATCTTCCCTAATCAAACTCCTCTTAATGGACAGGCCTATTAAGGAGTGGGGGAGATCTTTAATCACATTAACAATACAAATACATATACTGTTTCTAGTTAAAATAACTCTTGTTTCTGTACTTTACTCCTTGTAAAGACTCTTGATTGATTAAGGCAAGATTCAACCAGAGGCACTTGATTATACTTAAACAAAAAAAGCAAAAGATCCTATTTTAATTGCCATCACAAGATGTTAATAGGAACTTATAATTTCGCAAAGAATTGTTGGTGTCAAAAGGAAGGTATGTACCACAGATCCTTCAACTCTCACTGAACACTCATCCCTGATTGGTATCACTTATAGTTTATTCAAAATGCTGGCAAGGTACAGTACTCTTGGGAGATAATACCTGCAAAATTTGTCCATTCATGCAATCTGTATATATGCCTACAACAGAACAGAGGCAACTGGAAGAAACAAATATCATAAGAACACTGGCTCTTAATTCAGATTTGAATCCTGAGAAACTTGATTTTGGCAGCTCTCTAATAAAAGAAGGGTCAGTTGTGGCAGAAGCTCAGCAATTTGTCCTTTCCCTGCATGAGTGGCATTTGAGATGTATCTGAAGAACAACCCACAGAATACAATTTATTGACTCCTGACTATTCTGGGAACAAGGTAGGAAGATTTCTTTATGATAAGATCTCAAAAAACCACCTGAAATGCCTATTGATCAACATCACAGAGCTGGACTGTCCAAGTGCATCACCTTTAGTGGTGGTATGGAAGAATGGGGAGATGTTAATGTGTATAGAATTTAGAACTTGGAACAAAAGAGCTAAAGTGGACTTGTATACTATACCAAGGGTTCAAGATGCTCTGACCTACTAAGCAGTCAGAATTTTTCAATATTGGTTTTATGCAGTGTACACTGTCAGATTTCTATGATTGAGGAAGACAAGTAGAAGACTACTTTTATCTGCCCATCTGGATTTCATCTCTTCCCTAATGTTTCTCAGGAACACTTGTGACTTCCCAACAGTTAATGGATAAAGTAGTTAGATATGTTCTCCCCCCCATAACTTTTTAACTCCCTTTTATGTATGATCCCCTCCATTACAATGTAAGCTTTTTAAAAGCAGGGACTAACACTTTTGCTTGCATGTCTGGCATCTAATAATATATAAAATAATTACAAGCTATTATTTATTATAATAAATGCTTGTTGATTTGGCTATTCTGATGATGTACACTGTGATTCTTTTATGATTAACATCTATCTGTGAGTAGGAATAAGTCAGTTGTCTTATATCCAAATCAAATTGGACAATATGAATTGTGTGTGTGTGTGTTGTGTGTTTGTCCTTCATTGCTGAAGAAGACCATGCCATCAGAGAAATAATGACATGATTTGTATTTGACTTTGAGTGAGAAAAGGCTGTGCAGGTCACCAGCCTCACTTCTCCTCCAGAGCCATCTGAATCCAGTGACCAGATATTCATCAGGATGACTGGAGATGACCCAGGATGAGGCAACTGGGGTTAAGTGACTTGTCCAAGGTCACACAGCTAGTGAGTGTCAAGTATCTGAGGTGAGATTTGAATTCAGGTCCTCCTGACTCCTGCACTGGGGCTCTATTCACTGTACCACCTAGCTGAATTTGTACTCAGAGGATGTTCCTTCTTCCCCTTTGGGAGCCCTAGGCATGAGACATAGTTTTTAATATAATTAACATTGTTCTTGAAATGCTGTGGTGGGAATTTTTAAATAAGCCAATGAGTATAAGAAAAGGAGCCTCCATTCATTAAAGGACAAGATTCCCAGGACTGATCCCAAACTAAACCACATTTCTGGATATAGGGCAAGAAGGAGCTAGTTATCAGTCCCTCTGGGCTCAGCTGACTAGCACTTCAAAACTAAATTTAGTTTTCACCAATTCAGACTAACCTCCTTTCCAATTAGTCTAATTTATTTATATCTTAAAATTATACTGACTAGCCCTTCCCTAAATTCAACACTCAGCTCATCATAAATCAAAATCAGCATGTTTTTCCCAACATTTCCATCTGCTTTCTCTTTTAAGAGTAGCATTATATATAGTGGATGGTTCACTGGACTTGGGAGACCTAGATTTACATCCTGTCTTAATTCTTTACTAGCTAGTGACCATGGGCAAGTCACTAAAGCTACCTATGCATCAGCTTTCCCTCTGTAAAATGAGGGGAGGGGGGTGGTTCAATTCAATGGATTATAAAGTCCATTTGCGTAATAAATCTAAGATCAAAGAATCCTATGATGCCTCAAGCTCAGAAAAAGAGACTAAAACTAGATCACAGGGATATTACTTCTTCTTTACAGGAACCAAAATTGAATAACCTTACTAGAAATTTCAATAATGAGGATAAGAGCATAAGGTGGGAGGGCTATAATATGCTGCTCTCCTTCAATCTAAAAAATTGAGGACAGGGATTGTCTTTTGCCTCCTTTTGTATCCCCTGTGTTTAGCATAGTACCTGGCACATGGTAGGCACTTAAGAATTTTTTATTAACTGACTTTTCATTGTATACTTCCTAAATTAAACAGGATGGCTCTTTGATCTGTTAGGGTATCTGTATGAATCTGGGATTTGGATTCTACCTATAAAGTAGTTATCTGTCAGAGTTCTATGACCTCTGATTGCTAGGGCTCCTTAATCTCTGATTTAGGCATGTCCTAGAAAAGAGGAATTACTTAAAAAGTACTGCCAAAGACCTAGATTTTCCTGACCTTGTGACACAGATTTGTCACTGTTTAGATTTTGAGCAACTTTTTAGTATGACAAAAGGCTTCCCATATGACCCACACAAATACCCATAGACAAGCAGGGCAAAAAACGTAATAATACCAAACTCAAGCAGTTATACCACTTCCTTCTGAAGAGATTTGGATCCTTCTTCCTTTTACCACAATAATAAACTCTACTTAAGCAGTATGACTTGAGTCTACTTGGAAACTCCAGCAGCAAACCTCCGTTTTTTTCTCATTTCATGAAGCAGCTGCCTAAGTTGAAAAAACAGTGACCTGTTTTTCACAGCTATTGCTGTAGCTATGGAGCTTCTACAACTGCTCCCTTTTTGTCTCCATAGCTTACAAGTGTGTCATGCATCATGTTTTCTTCCAGAAAGTTAGTTGTTAAACATTTACTAGCATAATCCTGCTACTACTTTCCTTGGCGAAAGCAGTCTTAACTAACTAGTATTCATATATAACTGTGAATAGAGGACCAAGGCTCAATTCAGTTCTGATAGCCATTCTTGGTAAGATGAGGTTTGGCGTAAATTTTTAAATGAACCAGTAAGATTGGCCCAGGGCACCTAAAACAAAATGAACTTTAGAACCAATGTTGGGAGTTATTGAAAGAGATTTAAACATACTGTCATTAAGGTAGGGATGAAATGGGAGACTGTTGGCTAGCTTCACAGAACTATAATTAACATATGGCTATAAGAAATACAGAGGCAGCTAGCTAGTGGCATAGCAGATAGAGCACTTGTCCTGAAGTCAGGAGGAACCAAATTCAAGTTCCACCTCAGGCACTTACTACCTGTGTGACTGTGGGCAATATCTTATTTGCTTCAGTTTCTCATCTGTAGAGAAGGAAATGGCAAAATCACTCCAGTATCTTTGCCAAGAAAACCCTAAATGGGGTCATGGAGAGTCAGACATGACTGAAATACCTAGACAACAACATAAAAATGGCAGATGGGGCTCTGTCCCAGGACACTGATAGTTAGGATTGGGGTGAGGAGGGAGGATCCTTTCTCTTTAGAGGAGAGTTAATTTCTCCCAGTGGTGACTACTTGTCCTTTCCACCATGAAATGCAACTCCCAGTTTACCACTCCCAAATTTATTTCCCCTTGGCATTCAGGTCCCAGTTTCCACTTTTCCTGCAAAGTCTTAAGGGAAGGAGGGATAGTAGACATCCCTTCTGGGGTCATGACTGCATAGGCAGTTTTCCTGGTCTCTTGGCTGCCCCTGGCCCCCAACCATCAGAATGTCCTCTAGGGGGTATTACTACTCTTTCCCACAGCCACCCCATGGATCCAGAGTTATAATGCCTGTTGGACCACAGCCTACCTATCAACTGCAATTGAACTGTCACCAGAGCTGCCTCTACATAGAAGGTCTGACTGATACCCTAGGACATTTTGTGATAGGATGTGCCAGTATATGACTGCTGAGTTTTTTAAATACCTCTTTATATGTACCCTGGCCCTTATTACTAAGTGGGGTCCAGTACTGTCCTTAGTCCATCCCTCTCCTCTTTTCCTTACCTTTGTCAACAAATTTCTATGAAAAGCAAAAAGACCAAGGAGTATTTGGGCAGAAGGGAAGTAGGGCAGATGAAAGTGGGTGTCACATGTCGTGACTGTCCAGACAGTAACAGTAACTAACGTTCAGTCATCAAGCCTGGAATTCATTTGGAACAGCTTGGCCAGGACGATGTACTAAGCTTTAAGAAACTCAGAAGTAGCTCAAGATAGAGTAGAATGCATTGAATCTAGTTTCCAAATTTAATTGAACCTTTTTTCTGTGCTCCAGGAGCTGTCCATGTCAATCAGCCCTATCCCGATTCTTTTACAGACTGCTATGTACGTAAAGTGAATCACAATGATTTCATCTTGAGACTCAATTCTGAATCTAGCTCAGTTCTCTTTCTATTCAATTTTGTATCTAGTACACATTGTGTCTTGTGAGAAAACTTTATTCAGTTATAGGAATCATGAGAAAACGTTATTGCATTGTTTGAACCTAACCCTTCATTTCTGGAAAGCTGAACCACCTCTACCTGTTGCTTAGAGATCCTGAAACTAAGGACATAGGTTATGCTGACCAGAAACCCAGTGAAATCTGAAGACTGATGCAAGGAGTTTTCTTACAAATATACATCTCAAGCAATGCATATATTTTATCTGAAACCTGGCCTTATACTGTTCAATATTTTTTTTCCTTGTTCCTTTGATTGAATGTAGACCCCTGGGAAGGGGGAGGAGTGGGACACCTCTTTTTCTGATTTCAAGGAAATGCACCTATTTGTTCTCCTCCCAACTCAGAAAGCACCTAATCTCTTCTCCAATCAGAAATCAGATTACCTAATCTTGTATCCTGCTTTATAGCACATTAATTTTCTCTTAATGCATAGAAATCTGTCTCCATCTGTATTTAGGGTCCAGTGCCATGCTGAGGAGACTTGGACCTGATTTGTTATGAAATTGGCATGCATTGTTTAATAAATTGATATGCTTGGAAGTTCAAACCTTTGTTTCCTCAGTTATTTCAGATTTTACCTATCACACTGGAGAGGGAGTGCCAGGCAACAGGCTTGGAGTACAGGAGGCTTTTGGAGGTCAGCTGACTTTTCTCTCTAGGCACTCCCTTAGCTCCTCCCCACTGGAGAAATGGATCTCCTTTCAAACTGACAAAGGAAACAGTGAACGGGAAATTGGCTAAGGTCATACCTTTCTATGCCAGCTAACTCATCACACCCTATGCTTAGTTGCATTTTCCTAGAAAGCTCTGCATTTTTTCTCTTTGCTCTAGGAAGCTGTAAAAATAAATCTCTTTTTTTCTTTTCTGACTCCTAGCTAGGAAGAAAAAAGCATCCTACAAGTTATCCATCTCTTTCTTTTCCCAGGTATTCCTTTATTGCTTCTCTCTTCTGTGTTTGAGTAATAAAGCAGATGAACAATGTAATGGTTAATCATGCTTATCTTAAAATTATCATTAAAGAAAAGATGACAGGAAATTTTGAAGAAACAGAGATAAGTTTTGGGAATAGACACCTTTCTGTCATGAGAGATAGAGAGAAAGAGAAAGAAAGAAACAAGGAGAAAATCACTGCCTTAAGTCTTCCCCCGGATGTGTTTCAGCAAAATAGAATCCACCTTGTCATATTGGAATGTAGTGCTGGGGCAGGTAGGTGGTACAGTGAATAGAGCACAAACCCTAGAATCAGGAGGACCTGAGTTCAAATCCCACCTAAGGTCTCCTCAGCATGGCACTGTAGTCACTCTTCTACTTATATAGTGACTCCATTTTATGGTTCCCCTCCTCTTATCTCTGTGCTTGTGGTGCCTTTTGTGGTTCCAGCTCCAGGAGACATTGAGCTATGAAGTTTCCTGACTGCTGCTAGGAGCATTCCAGACCTTCCATCCTTGAGTACCCTTACAATCTACACACTCTTCCCACCTTCTGCTCTAATGTCCCCTTAGGATGGGAGTGTTCATCTTGTCAGTTAAATACAGTCATGTCAACCTAGGATCAGGGGAAATTCCCTGGGGCTCACGAAGGGGAATACTAGGAAATTTCTGCCTGCCAATAGACATTCATCTCCAGTGTCCTGTCATATAAGTTTTCTTTATTTTGTTGCCTAAACAACTAGAACTTTTGAATGTGGCAGGTGTGTGTGTGTGGTATTTTTTGATTTGTTTATTCATTCATTCATTCATCTATTTATTTATTCATCTAGTTAGCTAGTTATTGGGGCTAGGTCTCTTTATCTAACCTGGTTGGAAGTGTCATGACCTAGTCATGTAGTACTCAATCCCACTGCCGATCCTGGAAGTTTCAATCTGTTCTTTTTGTGAATTGGGCATCTGAGGCAACCCTATTCCCTTACCTTGGGCTCACCAAATTAATGTCATACTTACTGTTGATACCCAATGAACTTTAGCCCTACTGCAATTCAAAATTCCCAAACTTAATTGATCCACCAGCCCCAGTCTCCCAAGTGGATTACAGGTGTGAATCAGGCCTGACAACCGCATCTTTGTTTTAGATCTATTAATAGAACCTACTCACCTTTTCCTAATAAATTTCCAGGAATGATGAACAGGACTTAGAGAAGATGGGAGGAAAAGAGCATTCCAAGTGAGGCAGGGAGAGGAAGAGAGCATGGGCAACAGAACTGAAGAGGGGAATAGATGTTTCCTGGGAGCTGGAAGAGAGAGGTGACTCATCAAACAACTTTTCAAAAATAACCACAGTAACAATCTCAATGTTATTGTCTTCATGGAACTTAAGTTACCTCAAGTCTTACTGGAGTGAAACTGTCAGAAAGGAGAGGAAAGGAAAGGAAAGGAAAGGAAAGGAAAGGAAAGGAAAGGAAAGGAAAGGAAGGAAGAAGGAAGAGAGAATGAAAAAAGAGAGGAAGGAAGGAAGGAAGGAAGGAATCTTGAGCATCTCTGATCCTGCATTTCCATGACCCTGAAGGTTGATTCAGGTCCTAATCTGACCCTAGAGCTTCCTGAGCTGCCCTGAAATATTGGACTTAGATGATCAAGATGAGTGATTTAAGAATCCCCAAGATGCTTTCAGAGGATCTGAAAGGTCAAAATTATTTTCATAATACATTATTTGCCTATCAAAATATTCTTCCTTTTCTCCTACATCCTAACTGTGAGGCACGACTTCTTTTCATATACTTCAATAAAACAGCATGACAACAGATTGAACGCAGAACGGATATGAGAATACAGTTGTTTTCAATTAAGGAAGGCATTAAAGAGATTTTCAAATATATAAAAGAGTGTCACTCTTCTCACTAAATTTTTTGTTTTAAAAATATAATTATTTTCATTAAAATGTTATTTATGTTAACATAAATTGTTAATTTTAAGTGAATTAATGAAAATTTTTAATTTATCTATTTTAATTTCTAATATAAATACTTAGAGACTTAAGTCATATAAACAAAACATCCTCAGTAATTTTAAGAGAAGTAAAGGGAGTCCTGAAACCAAAAAATTTGAGATCCACTGCTCTAGACCATCATGAACTCCATCTGCATACTATGGCAGAAGACCATAGTGTCCAAGGCTCCCTAGATTTAGTCCTTCTTTGCCTCTTGCCAGTCAGTCCTTGTGTGGAATCGTTAAGTTTTTAAAATCAGTTTATTACTTATTAACTTTTAGCATCCTTTTAAAAAAATTGAGTCCCAAATTCTCTCCCTCTATCCAGACCTTCCCCCACCCATTGAGAAGGCAAGCAACATGATATCAATTATACATGTGAAATCATGTAAAACATATTTCCATATTAGCTATGTCACAAAAAATGCAAGAAAAATAAAGTGACAAAATTCTACTTCAGTTTGCTCTCAAAATTTATCACTTCTCTCTCTGGAGGTGGATAGCCCTTCTGAACTGCCTTGGATAATTGTATTGATCAGAATAGCTAAGTCTTTCACAGTTGATCATCATCATAATGTTGTTCTTACGGTGTACAATAATCTATTGTTTCTGGTCACTTCACTATGCATCAATTCACATAGGTCTTCCCAGTTATTTTTTGAAACCTTGTAATTTTTTATAACATAATAGTATTCCACCAGAATCATATGCCACATCTTGTTTAGCCATTCCTCAATTGATAGACTTCCCTTTAATTTCCAGTTTTTTGCCACCACCAAAAGAAATGCTGTCAATATTTTTGTACATATAGACCCTTTTCCTTTGATTTCTTTGGGATACAGACCTAATAGTGATGTTGCTAGGTCAAAGGGCATACACAGCTTTATAGCCTTTGGGGATTTGTGGGCATGTTCATCCCATTCACCTTCACAGTTATGATTACTTTGAATTTCTCTCATCTATTTTCTTCTGTTTTTTCTTCTTTCTCTTTTTTCACCCTGTCCCTCCTCAAAAGTCTGTTTTGTTTCTGACCACTGGCTCCCTTAATTTGCCCTGTCTTCTTTCATCCCTTCTCTTATCTCCTCATCCTATTTCCTTTTTGGGTAAGATGGATTTCTATACCCACTGAGTATATACATATTATATATATGTATATATATATGTATACATATATATATGTATACACATACATATACATACACATATATATATACATAAACACCCACATATATGTATGTATGTATGCATGTATGTATTCTTCCCTCTTTGAACCAATTCTGATGAAAATAGGTTCAAGTAATGTCCACAATCCCCACTCTCTATTTTCACCTTCCCTTTAAAGACTCTTCCTTGTATGCCTCTTTTATGTGAAATAATTTTCTTTCTCTCCTTTCTCCCTTCTCTCAGTGTATCCCTCTTTTTTGCCTTTTCACTTTTTTTGAGATCATCCTAATATAACTGACTTACAATCATGACCTCTGTCTATATAGACTCTTTCATACTACCCTAATAATAATAAAGTTCTTGGGAGTTACATATATCATCTTCTCATATAGGAATATAAACAGTTTTACCTTATTAAGTCCCTTATGATTTCTCTTTCATGTTTATCTTTTCATGTTTCTCTTTAGTATTATATTTGAATATCAAACTTTCTATTCAGCTCTGGTCTTTTCATCAGAAATGCTTAAAATCTTTTATTTCATTAATTATCTATTTTCCCCTGAAGGAATGTACTTAGTTTTTCTAGGTAGGTTGCTTTTGGTTGTAACCCCAGCTCTTCCTAAATCCTCTGTTCCTTTAATGTGGTAGTTGCTATATCTTGTGGGATCCTGACTGTGACTCTATGATACCTGAATGGTTACTTTCTGGCTACTTGCAATATTTTCTCCTTGCCCCAGGAACTCTGGAATTTGGCTATATTCCTGGGAGTTTTCATTTGGAGTTCTCTTTCAGGAGATACTTGATGAATCTTTTTCTATTTCTATTTTATCCTTTGGATCTCAGATATTAGTTTCCTTTATAATTTTTTGAAATAAAATATCGAAGTTCTTTTTTTGATCATGAATTTCAGGTAGTCCAATAATTCTTATATTATCTCTTATCAACCTATTTCCCAGCTCAGTTGTTTTTCTGGTATTTCAAATTTTCTTCTATTTTTTTCAATCTTCTGACTTTTATTATTTCTTGATGCCTCATAGTGCCATTAGCTTCCACTTTCCCAATTTTGATTTTCAAGGAATTATTTTCTTCAGTATGCTTTTTCCATTTGGCTAATTCTTTTTAAGGGATTGTTTCCTTCAATGAATTTTTGTGCCACTTTGACCATGCTGATAATTCTCATTTCATACTTTCCTTACACCTCTTTAACTTCTTTTCCCTATTTTCTCTTCTATGTTTATCTCCTTCTTTAACCCTTCTAGGAATTCCTTTTGGGTTTGTGCTCAATTTGCCTTTTCCTTTGCATCTTTGCTGGTAGCTGTTTTCATATTGTTGTCTTCCTCTGAGTTTGTATATTGATCTTCTTTGCCACCATAGTAGATGTTTATAACCAGGTTTTTTTTTGTTGTTGCTGCTGCTTGCTCATTTTTCCTATTTCTTGACTTGGACTTTATGTTAAAGTTAGGCTCCATTCACTGGGGGAAGGAGAGGCACTGTCCCAAGACTAAGGTATTTTCATACTACTGTTCTTAGAGCTAGTTCTAAAGGTCTGCAGGGTTTCAATGCTTCCAAGGTAGTGTGATTTTGGGAGAAGTGTGGTCATTTCCCTCCTGATGTATGCTCTAGTATTTACCCCTACTCCCTTGTGACTAATTACAAGTGTTCCTCTGTGCCCTGGAACAGTGGCCCAGAACTATGTACAGGCAATAGAGTTGCCAAACAGCACCTGGTCCTGTACTTAGTGTCAGCTCAGGGTCTACAGTAATCTCTTTCTGACCAATTGTCCAATCCCCCTATTGTCTCTGGGCTAAGTTCCTAAAGCTCCTGCTGCTGTTATCACAGTGTTCTAGGTCTATAACTGCTATTGCCACCATAAGTGCTCCTAACTGACACCCATATCCCACTCCGTTGCCACAGACCTCTCCTGCTGACCTCCTAAGTTGTCTTGGGCTTGAAAAATGCCTCATCCTAACCTTTTGTTGACTGTGTCACTCCAGAATTTGATTTGATGTGTTAATTTAAAGTTGTTTGGAGGAGGATGTTGGGAAAGTTTGGCCGGTTTGCTGTCTCTATTCAGTCATCTTGGCTGTTAGATTTTGCATCAGTGTGATAAGGTTGGTAGGCTATTCTAATTTGCTAGTGTTAGTCCTAATCCTGATGTGAGTGAGTTGACAGGCTGCTTTCATTTAGAGGTATTATTCCTGGTCCTATCTTATAGAGTCATTAAACTATAGATAATTCCCTTGTCCTTGCCTCCAGGTTTCCTCTCATGTCCCTTGTTAAGTCATATGGCTGTCTTTTGGGGCTTTCCCATAAACATGTCAAATGAAAAGACCTATTGCTTTTACCATTGACTAATTCCTTTATGAAGTTCTAAAAAGGATTAGGAACTAAAAATTCCAGCAATGGGAATGTAGAGTCCATGAGGATTAACGTGAGAGGAAGTCCAGAAAGGTAGGCTTTATTACTGTCTTTCTAGTATCGATAAAGAAAGGAACTTCAGAAACATAAGGAAGGTAAATTCTTTAAGAGAGTCAGGATTTCTGTGACTCTGACGGGGAAGCGGGGGAGCACTAGGCTAGGCTAGGGAGGGAATCTTCCTTCCAAAGTAGATCATAACCATTCATGACTTAATAGTCTTCCTGTGTTGTCATGACCAAACTACAAAGCTGACCACCACTGAGCTGATTTTTCAAGAATAAGTCTCCCCAATACCAGCTAAGACAATCCTTGGATAACAAACAATCTTTTGTCATTTCTATATTTGACACCCTTCCAATTTGCAAGAAAATCGTTCGAGACAATAGACATTGAATTTTGTTTCCACACTTTACTACCACAAAACCATTTTCTATGACATTTTCAGTATATGCATACATATACACACCAGCAAAATGCATATACATATCACATATGTGTGTGTGTGTAAATTTTTAGTCATGGAATTCCTGGGCCAAAGGGTATCAATAGTTAACTTATTCTTCCCCCCAATAATAAATTCAAAATAATTTCCAAAAGTATCAGAATAGCCAGAATTTCCCTCACAGTCAATTATCATGCCTGATTTCAAACAATACTATTCAGCATAGAGTCTGTCTCTTGGTGTTAATTTGTTAGGCATAAGGTGAAATATCAGAATTGCTTTAATTTATATTTATCATATTAAGTAATTTCAAGCAGTTTTATATAACATTATTGATGTTCTTTTTTTAAAGACCCTTCATAACTTTTTTGACCATTTATAAACTGAGAATTGGCTGTTCATCTGAGTTAGTTACATTACATGTTACATGAATATCAGATATATTTAATATAAATTTTTTTCTAAAAAGATAAAAATCCCAGCAATGGATTCCTATAATAATTTTTTTAAGTGTCTAAGCTGGTGCTCCCAAATTTGGAAAGGAAATAGAAAGAATATTTTCTCATACTGAAGTTCTTGAGATTATGGTATTGCTGCCTTTAGAACAGGTGTTCTTAAGTGAGAATTGATGGAAATATTTCAGGGGGTATGAATTTGGATCTTAATATTTTGATAACTATATTTCAAAATAATTGGATTCTTTTGTAATCTTATATATTATATTTTATACATTTTAAAATATTCTGAAGAATTCATAAGCTGCACTATGCTACCAAAGGGGTCCATGACACAAAAGAAGGTTAAAAGTTCCCATGTTAAAAATAATTAATGTGTACTTTTCTAGTCACTTTTTACCTTACACATAGACTACACTGCAGAAAACCAGAAAATTCTCTAACTCTCTAACAAATTACCTACATACCCCTTGAAGCAAAAACTACAATTGACAAACTTTTTTTTCCTACTCAAGCTTAGCAAGTTTTCTCTGATCATTCCAATTTGAAAAAGAAAAAACCCAAAGCACTGAACCTACATTTTCCCAAACTGTCACTATTCACCACAGCCCATACTATCCCTAGCCACAGTAGTACCCTGTCTTGCCTGGTGGCATGAATAATAAAATGCTGGTTTTGTTATGTAAAGTATTTTTCTTTTGATTAGGGACTAGAGGTCCAGACATTAATATGCCCAGTGGTACTATTCTTAGGATATGGGCAATTTGGGGGTATTTTGGAAATGTCCCAGCATTTAATTTAGTCAATGGGCTTGCTCTTGGGAGAAAAGATGTGCACATTCATCCTTTTCTCCAGCTCTCTTTTTCTTTCTCCCAAACTAGCTAATGGTTCTGGCCTCTCCAGTTCATTGTTTGAATTTCTGGTCTGAACAAGGTTCTAAGCCTCAGGGGAACAAGAAGAAGGAAACAGAAGGAGTCTTTGTTGAGCATTCCTGGTAAAAATCAGTTTTGTTCCCATATCTTAGACTTCCCCTGATTCTTCTTCTCATTTTTTATTGTTAATGAGACTGACATTTTCTGCCCCATTCATCTCTAATATCCCACTGCAGACACTAATCTTGTTGAATGGGAAAATATTTTCATTCTGATAAATTATACTTGGTAAATATTTAGAGATAGATTTTCTAAATGGATGAATAGTTTTGATAATGAGCATGAAGGAACAAGTTAGAAAGCTAAGATGTTTGCATTTTCTCCTTGTGAAGATGTTTGCATTGCTTCTTTACAGAGGCTCAGTTTGAAATCAAAAACTTCAGGAAAAGAAGCAGAGTCTGGGCAGGATGGTGAGATGAGGTTACCATTGCCCTATCATGGAAACCGATTCAATTTAATCCAACAAGCATTTACCAAGTGCTTGCTATGTGCAAGTCACTATGGTAGACTCTGGAAAGCACAGAGAAAAATGAGGGAAAAAATAATTACAGAAATTCAGTTAACTTGGAATATCACAAAAACTCATATATTATGGACAGAAGATGGTCAGGTGATGCTATCTTTGATGGGAAATATGAATGCTGATTTGGTCCAGTTAGTACACCTGGCCCCTTTGAGGGAGGAAGTATGAAATAGTAGCAAAAGGGCTGGACTGGATGTCATGAGAAATGCGGGTTCAAGTACTACCTTTGACACTTAATGTGACTACTGTTTCATTATTTGCATAACATGCAAAATAATAATAAGGTTGTCATGAAACATGGAAACATATGTAAAAAGCTTTATCTCCCTTAGAACACTACATAAATGTCTGCTGTTGTTGTTGTTGAAATAGGGACTACACCCATGATTTCATTGATTCATGGAGCTCCTAGAGAAGGTCTTCCATTACCAAAACAGGTCAACACCTTCTCTGCAATGTATAATCATAGAGAGAGTTGATAAATTGGTTGACTTGCTCAAGGTCATGCAGCCAGCATGTGTCAGAGGAGACATTTCAGCTTAGGTCTTCTTGAATTCTAGGACAGATCCTTATTTACTATGTCATGCTGCTACTTCCTACTGCCTGTATATGTTAGTATCCTTATCTGGGACTGTAAAAAAAATCAGTGTTTCCAGGTTGACACAAATTTGGGCTTCTTCATATCTAAAGTAAATTGGAAACTAGCAATTATTGGCATTTGTGGCCAACTGAAAGTCACAGTTTCTATTAGAATAGCCCCACAGAGATAGAGTTAGATACAGCACAGAGAGCTCTGGATTTGGAATCAGACAATCTAATTCTGCTACTTATGACTTACATGATGTTTTTAAGATTTTTGTCAAGTTGATTCACTTCTCTGAGCCTCAGATTCCCCATCTGTAAAATGGAGGGAGGGGAGTTTAGATGGTGCACCCATTTCTGTGAGAGCTAGAAGGCTAGGGGTCTGGTTGAGGGGGATCCATTTGAAGAATAAGTCCATGCAGGTCTCCAAGACCTACCTCTTCTATCTGTTTAGGATCCTTAAACTAGCACTGCCTTCCAGAACTAAATCTATGCTACTATGAATCCCAATTCCAGTTCCAAAATAGTTCAGTTGGTCTGAGAGATCACTACCCTATGATTTACACTGAGTAGAGAAAGAGTAGTAAAAGAAAAAAAAAGATAAATACTGAAGGATTACTTTTCATGTTCATAATTCAGACTGGTAAGAGAATTAAGGTATCTACTTTTCCCATTAGAAAGTTCCAGAAAAATGTAGGTATCTAAACTTTTTCCAATGTACTGCAAAATCCAGATCCATAGGGTGTTCATTTGACAAGCTGTCCATTTATATACATAGCATTCACCAGACAACAAAACATCTGAGGTATCCATGTGACTCTGAAGAGCTTTGCTAACACTGGTAAGCTCAGTGACTTACAAATTGTGGTTAAAAATGATGGGGGCCTCACGAGGATGATAGATCCAATATGGCAAGGCCTCCCAGGTCCTAAACATCAAGCAAAGACTCCATCAAGAACAAAGATAACATGCTCATTCACTTATGTTCATGGTTAGAATTGTTCAGTGATCCAGGAAATACATCTCAAAATATTTACAAAGTATTATTTATCAGAATGAAAGAGAGTCTTTCAGCTCAAGAAAGTCAGCATATGTTAGCAGCATGAAATAGATGATAAATTGTGCTGTCAAATTCCAACTGGATTTAATGCCAGTAATAATTATTTTTAATCAGACCGAAAATTCCCTGAGTGATGCCAGACCATCTAGCCCTGGAAAGTAATTGTGTCACTTCTCATTATCTGATGCTTTTTATACAAATAATCTCTTTGGGCCTTTTGATGTCTAATGTTCCATCTTTTTCCTTTCATTCTCTCATTTCTCCTTTCAATGAGATCATTCTATTACTTATCTATACTGGGGCTTTTAATTACAGGGCAAATGTAGGATAGCATAGACAGCAAAAAGGCCTGGATAGCGTTAAAACGTCCTCATAAAATTCTACAAAGTCTTAACAAATCTCTTTGTTATTGACACATTTCTCTTTAATGAAATAACTTCTTCTTTTGGTCCAGACCTGTGGTTTCATTGTGTCAGCATTTACCCACTGGTGCAGGAGATCCACAAATAATAAATCTTAAAAAGTTGTGCTCAGGGGAATTAAGGGTTTGTGACTTACCCAGAATCATACAGCCTATTGCGTGACCTACTGCTTATAATCTGCTGTGCATCTAAGTAAAAAACTAAACACCAGTCTTCTCTACTCTGAAGCTAGTTCTCCAGCCACTTCCCATATCATATTGCTTCTCCATAAAGAAACAACTCAACAAAAGGAATGATGAAATAAATAATGACTAAAAAAAAAATAAATTCAGGTATTACTTAATTCGGGTTATGGATTTGCCAGTGGTGTGAAGTCTGAAACCTCTCAGATGTGTAGAACACTTGTTCTACAAGTATATTCTGTATACAAGTTCTACTTGTTTTACAGTATATTGGAGTGACCAAGTATTCTGATAGTTATGTAATTCATACCCACAGGTTTGATAATTCTTATGACCTCTCACCCTACTCCTCTGTCAACATGACCTGTTGCTTTACCATCTTCTCTACCAGTTATTGATCCCTACAGTAATGTAGTACAGACATCAGTGTGACCAGAGTCTAGAGTGGCACTGGCCTCCTAAATCTCTGTGTCCCACTCCATTGATTTCTGTGAGGGTTGGAGGGCCAGGGGTCTAATTAGGGGGTGAACTGGAGTTAGGGGACCCAGTAAGAGAATGACACCATGAAGGACTCCAACATCTGCCTCTTCTCCTACCTGAGCAGGATCCTGGAGGCTGAGAATCACAAACTCTAAGGGGAAAACCTAGGAGCATATGGATAAGAGGGAACCCCAGCCCCCAAAGACTGGTGACCCTATTTCAAGATGTTTAAGGACTTTACAATTTTAAAAACTCATTGGACAACATCAGAATTGTCCCACAAACTGAGAATGTCTGCCAGTAGGTGACTCCAGAACCAAAAATGAGACAGAGCTGCCCATGAGACAATTTGCGGAAAGTAACATCCATGGCCCCAGGAAAGACCTTGATGATCCCAAAATGACCAGACTACTGCTGGTGACAGAGATTGAGACACTGAAAGAAAAACAGTGCTTCATGAACAGCAACCATGAAGGAGAGGTGAGTTTCCTATAAGCCTCTTATCCTCTTCCTCCTCTCAGCTGAGGAGGCTCTCCTAAATCCCACGACCTGAGCAAGCTTTTGGCCAATATATGAGCCCAGTACAATGCTATGGCAAGAGCTGGTCCTAACAGATTGAGGAGGGGACTATAGTCATCAATATAAGATCAGAAGAGGTGGAGCATATTGTCACTGAGCAGCAGCCACAGTACAGTCTCTGGAGATTGACCTGGACTCACTTCAGAATCTGAAAGCCAGCTTGGATGACAACCTTAATATATTTGTATAGATGAAAATAGATCAACACAGCTCTGCCATATCTAGAGTCAGAGCTGGGGCAGGCAGTACAGAAGGACAGCTCCAAGTCGAGGAATATGAAGCCCTGCTGAAGATGGCAATCAAACTGGAAGCAGAAAGAAACACCAACTGTCAAATGGTAGACTTTAATAATGCCAGTTGACTGACTGGAGAATAAGGAGGATTTCAATCTTGTACGTACCTTGAATAGTAGCAATAGTTCCTTGCATAGCTTCATAAGACCACCAAATAGAGGGTTGTAGATAGCAAAATGATGGCAGAGACCAACAGGATCAACTTCCTAAGGTATTACAGCCACCTGGTGTCAAGGCTAGAAGTTAATAAAGATTATGGTTAAAATGAAGGATATTTTTAAAGAAAACTAATTACACAATTACAAATTTAATTTGACAAAATAATGGCTGTTGCTGAGGAATTTACATTTATTGCAGAGTCAATAGGAAACCACTGAAGATTTTTAAGTAGGGAAGAAATATGGTCATATCTAAGTTTTAGAAATATCGATTTGACAGAGAACAGATTGGAGAAAAGAGATACCTGAAAAAGGGAGAACAATTAGGAAGATTTATTGAGAGTCAGAACTAGACCAGAGGCAGTGTGATGAGAGAAAAGGTGATAAATGTGAAGTATGTTGTAGAAATAAAATCAACGTTCTTTGACTTTATTATAGTCACCAAAGTTTTCACATATACTCCAGCTTCACTTTCATAGTGATTTTTTGTCTACCTCAGCTACTCTGGGTGGATTTTTATGAAGGTATTTATGAAGCATCTCTCTCACCGTAGTATATATAGGCAAGACTGTACTTTCCTGCAGATGTGTGGAGTAAGCTGTGATGTAGTATTTTTGGCACATAATAAACAAGTTATAACAAAATAAAAGTGCTAAATGTTTTCATGCTAAATTTAATTTAATTAGTTCCTTGAGGTTACACCTTCCAGCTGGGTCTCAGTCTTTCTATTTCAATCAAATTTTAATGTTATTGGAGAAAACACAGTAAAAAGAAAATCAACCAACCCAGAATGCAAATAAGGCTGAGTATTAGGAAGATATCTGTCTCAGAAGACAAGTAGAATGTATATCTATCACTTCTTATTGAACTCAATTTTGGGGCAATAAACAGTAGAATTAAGTTAGAACGAACATGTTGGTAGCATTTCACTGTTGAAGGAGTATGTATTTTCAATCCAACGGGGGAGTTATTGGCCACATGCTTGATTCAGTTCAGCCATCTAAATTAGTGCTGTTAATATGATCCCTCTACTAGTTACATGTATTATACAACATCAAAAGATGTAGGCTACCTTTATTCAATCCTTGGAAATTTCCCAAACTCAGGAGAACAAAACACAGTTCAAGTGCTTAGACAGCTGCTCCCCTGAAAGCTAGTAAAATATCTAATACTGCCACCAACAATATTCTTGAGTATGAAAGTCCAGTCGGTTGAGGGAACTTGGGACCTGGGCTGCTCATTTCTTTTCTGAGTTATTTCTTTACTTTTTCTTCACTTCACTGCTCTCTGGTAGAGACCTCTGATACTGCCTTCCAGCTCTTTTCTATTATGATTGCCTCATCAGTAGGCCTCCACAGGACCTCATTACTACCTAGTCATTGCTACTGGAGTGTTGTATTGGAGGCAAAACCCAGCCTAGACGTGAAGAGAGACTCCTCCCTCTCCAGAGTTTTCTCCTTCCTTTCCTTCTTGAACATCCTGTCCCTGGATACTATCTCCTCTATCACTCATATTCCACTTAGTCTACTCATTCTGGCCTTTCAAAAGAAAATTTTTACTTTTGCTTCTTAAAAATCCCAGATCTTGAACCCACCCTATCTCTTCACCTCTACTCTGGGCAGATTCATTGGAAGCATTCCTGTTATGCATGTAACAAGAAGTGAAATGAAAAAGAAAAGAGGAGGATAGGTGAGAAAAAAAAGCAAGGTTAGATAAGAATTTTAAAAGAAAAGTTATTTTTTCATTATCTCCATCAAGTAAATCCATTCAATGAGGCTACACATACATTTGTTTATTAAGTAATCCCATTTATCTATCAGTCATAGAGTAACATTTTTATAGCTAGAACTCTTTGAGATCATCTATTCCAATCTCCTTATTTCACAAACAAAGGAACTTAGTCCTAGGAATGTAGACTAATTTGCCCAAAGTCACATAGGTAATAAACAGTAAATTCAGGCTTTGGATCCAAATCCTCTGATTCCAAAACTAGCATTATTTCCACAAACCATTACCAAACATTTATTAACCCTATACTAAGTACAAAGGTGGCTAGATGGCACAGTGAATAGAAGGCTGGACTTGGAGTTTGGAAGATAGGAGTTTAAATACAACTATGCATACTTGCTGTGTAATCCAAGACAAATCACTTAACCTCTGCCTTGCTCAATATTCTCATCTGTAAAATGGGAATTATAATAGTACTTTCTTCCCAGGGTTATGAGGATCAAATAAGATAGTATTTATAAATAGGATAATATTTATAAACCACATAGCAAAACTTAAGGCACCATATAAATGGTAGCTATTTTTATTATTAACACAAAGTTTGTCCTTTGCACAATATAAGACACTTTTCCTAAGGAATATATGTTCTAATTGTGGGGACAAGACAAATACAAGTATAATTAGGGTTTGGTGAATCTATATTATCAATTAACCTGTATATAAGGGTATATAGGTTAACAGGTCATAGAAGAACAGGGACAGACTGATTAGTGACCAAATGCAATATACCAGGTGAAACTGATGAAATAGTTACACTGGTGCTCAGATGATAATGCCAACATTTCCCAATGCAACGTGTGCCTTGCATATGACTACCTATGCTGATTGATGTGCATGTTACTCCATGGATATTCATTATGTTCCTGTTTTATTTATTTATCATTTCTCTCTATGTGCATTTGCTTTATATTAATATCATGCACTTAGCACAATGCCTGGAACATAGCAGATACTTAACAGGTCCCCCATTCCCTCAGCTGAGTGGACAATCATGGTCACTGATTTTGTTGGGAACTCATTCATTATGCTTAGTTTTGTTAGCATTTAATCTGGCTATTTTTCCTAATTTACCAATGCTGTTGGATAACTAGGTGGTACGGTGGATAGAGCACTGGGCCTGAAGTCAGAAACATTCCTCTTCCTGAGTTCCAATCTGGCCTCAGACATTTACTAGCTATGTGACCCTAGGCAAGTCATATAAGCCTATTTGCCTCAGTTTCCTCATCTGGAAAATGATCTGGAGAAGGAAATGGCAAACCTCCCCAGTAGTAGAAAACCCCAAACGAAGTGACCAAGAGTCAGATGCCTGAGAAATGACTAAAGAACCCCCATGTTCTTATCACTTTGCATTTGTTTGCTATTTATGTATATTTTGTTCACGCTATATGGATACGCTTGTACTCAAGACATGTGCCTGTAATATATCCAGAATGAAATTCTAACATGTAGTCACTGAAGCAGTCTGTCAAATGGGGCTCTCCATTGTACTAGGTCTATTACATGGATTGCTGATGTATATTTGCTGTGAAATACACCCTGAGGTGATTACCTGGGCTGTTGGGTTAATCATCCTTATTCTGTTAAATGCTGATGTAATTTTGATGTTATACTGGATAATTGCAGATGTCAAATGTACCGTATCCTATTTTGCAAAGTTCTGCAAAATTCCATATGAAAGAGAACAACGTAATAGGGGTTTAAGAACTGAGTGGCATCCTGGGATTTATAATTCAGAGGGCAAGCATACCCCTCAATCCTCAGAGCAATTTGGAACTATCACAGTCGCTGAGCCACAAAGTAAACTTGAATCATGCCTAGAGTTTTTAAAGGGACAAACACTGTGAGACAGAATGAGGAGAGAGTAGGAACTTCAGTAACTGAGTAGAAGCAGAGGGGTGTTAACTGTCAGCCCTGCCCAGGAAAGAACTGGCAGCATAGGAATACCAGGTGAAAACAGAAATGGATTGAAAGGAGAAAATGCAAGAAAGAGTCTCAGCCACCTACAGCCATCCTGGAGCTGAAGACTTGAAATTCTGGGGTTGTACTCACGTCTTGAAGGATTAAAGGAAGTTTTTAAAAAATTATTTTTTCCCCATCTTCCCCTGCCCACTCTCACCCTGTAACAGTAATTATTCTGATCCTGACTCCACCTCTCCTTGCCCAGTAATAAATATTGCAATATCTTCTACTTGCTTCTTTACCCAACAGTTCCTATATATAGTTTTTGTTTTTGTTTGGTCTCAAACACAAGGAGTCCAGAGGTTAGCTAGAAACAAACCAATTTAAATTAGTACTGAGAACCAAGCATCCACTTAAATGTTAAACATTGGGAAGGGGGACAAAGTGAAGGGAGTGGTGAGGGGTGGAAAGTGCAGCAGGGGGAGGAAAAGGAGGGGACCCAGCTTTATGATTGTACTGCTAGCCTTTCATAGCTGTAACCCCAGGAAAACAGCAGAGGAGGAGACCATATGGATCTGAGGGACCATTAGATTGCCCCTAGGATTAAAAGCTAGCTAATTGTTATAATAGGGTGTGGTTGATTAAATTTCCAAAGAGAAATGGGGTGGACAGGAGAGGGTGGGGACCAGAGAAAATGTCCTGCTAAAAACCACCTTTTCCTCCCAGGAGGAAATAGGACAGCTAATGGTGTGCTGCATTGTGACCCCACTGGGGCTGCTACTCAGCTGCTGAAGTTCCCACTTTTCCACTACAGATGAAAACCTAACAATATAAAGTACTATGTTGTAAATGGCAAATGAAGGGGAAGGCAATAAGCAGTCATATAGTATCTACTTCATGACAGGCACTGACTGTGCTAAGTACATGACAAATATTATCTCATTTGCTCCTCACAACAACCCTGTAAAGTAAGAGCTTTTATTTTTCCCATTTTACAATTCAGAAAATTGAGGCAAAGAGAGGTTAAGTGACTTACCCAGGGTCATACAACTGAGTCTAATTTAAGGCTGGATTTGAAATAGATCTAAACTCCAGGCCCAGGGCTCTATACGCTGCACAACCTAGCTATCCCTGATAAGTGACAAGTCACATTTCTATAGCACTTTAAAGTGCTATAGAACATACTTTCCCACCAACAACTCCACTAGATAGGTAGTACAGGTATCATTATTTCCATTTTACAGGTTTTCATACAGATCTTCTAACCTCAACTCCAGCTGGTTGTTGCTCTTTGTTCTCAGAGAGGACCAAAATTACATCACTATGCTAGAGTCACTTTTGGTATGTCTGGCTGTGGCTGATAAGACCAATACAAACTCACAATATTCTACCACAGGTTGGGCACAAATAGTCGATGTGAACATCTGGGGTGAATTCTCTGAATTTTTGCAACCTGTGTTTCCTTTGAGGTATTTCAATTCTGCTTTGCTCAAAAAGCACAGCACCTTCTCTGATGTGGGCACGCCATACTGTGACAGTGTCTCCCATGTCACACAATCAATTCCAAAGTTCTTAAGAGAGACCCTGAGTGTGTCCTTGTATCACTTCTGACCACGTGGGAGTACTTGCCCTATGTAAGTTCTCCGTAAAATAGTCTTTTTGGCAAGCATGTATTTTGCATTCAAACAACATGGCCAGCCCATGAGAGTTGCACTCTCTGGAGTAGAGCCTAAATGCTTGACAATTTAGTTTGAGAAAGGGCCTCCGTGTCTGGTATCTCATCTTGCCAGATAATCTTCAGAATCTTCCTAAGACAATTCAAATGGAAGTGATTCAGCTTCCTGGTCTGGCACTGGCATGATGTCCATGTTTCACAGACATATGACAACGAGGTCAACACAATGACTGTGTAGACCACCAGTCTGTTAGTCAGTTTAATACCTCTTCTCTCCCATACATTTCTTCAGAGTCTCCCAAACATTGAGCTGGTTCTGGTAAAGTGTGCATCAGCCTCTTTATCAATGTGTACATCCCTGGGAAATACACTACCAAGGTAAGTGAACTTATCCACAACATTCAAAACTTCTCCATTTGCTTCCATGGACAATAAGTGCTATAGAATAACAAGAGGGAGACATTATTACAGGTTAGAGTGGTTGGGGAAACTTTCACAGAAGAACTAGGACTTGGGCTGGGAGTCAGATCATGAGAGAGGAGGGAAGAAAGGAGAGAGATAATTCCAAGTGGAAGGGAATAAATAAAAACTCTGAGATAAGAATGTTCACCCCCTATTCTGGGGATTAAACTGATTTGGCTGTAATAGAGGCTTTGTGTGGCTAATCATGGGAATTTTGTTGGTTTTGCTTGAGCCAACCAACTCATTGGCATTATGAAAGCATTAAAGAAGGGCAACTTACAGTCTTTAGTTAAGCCATGTCACACAGCCCAGTGAGTGTCCAAGGCAAGATCTGAACCCAGATCTTCCTTACTTTGAGATCATCTCTATATCCACTGTATCTAAGATGCTGTCTCCTGTAAGAGATAAGGTGGGAAAAGTAGGTCAGAAGCAGACTGTGGATAACTTTGAATGTCCAGCTAAATAGACTAAGCTTTATTCTATAGACAATGGAAAATAATGAAGGTTTTGTCTGTAGACAATGGGAAATAATGAAGATTTTGTCTATAGATAATGAGAAATAATGAGGATTTTGTCTACAGATAATGGGAAATAATAAAGCCGAGGAACAGCATGCATGAAGTAGTGTTGTAGGATGATTAGTTTGAAAATGGCATAGATTGAATATTGTTATTTTTATTATAGAATTTGTTCTGATATCAATTTAACTTTCTAACTCCCTGTGTCTGATTATAGTACTTAACTCTAGGTTTCTTTAACACTTGGGAAAAGGAACAGTAGAAACAGAACCACTAATTAATTTAACTAATACTTAAATACACATATGTAGGGGGGACATGAGAAGAGGGAACAGCTCATGGAACAAGTACATGGATGAATCTTTTTTTGGTCCCCACTGGTAGGACACTTGTGCCTCTGGAACTTTATTGAAGGGCATGCAAGACCAGAATTCCTGACTGGTCTTTTGGTTACTATAAGAAATATTTCTGCAAGGGTCTTTGTCACTTGGGTTAGGCTAGTTGTTCCCCTATAAAACAAAGGAAGTTGTTTCTAAGACTTGATTGGTCCTGGGAACTAGGACTTAAGCTGTTGGCATAATTTCCCACTCATCTAGGTCATAAAAAGGCCAGTCACAAGGAGTCACTGCCCTTCAAACTTGGTGGATACCCTACTGTCATGTGAATAACCATGCCCATCCCATCCAATACACTCTGACTTTTAAGGCAAAGTTAGTTAGCCTATATAGGGCAGCTAGGTGGGGCGGTAGATAGAGTCAAGAAGAGTCATCTTTATTTACTTATTAGCAGTATGACCCTGGGCAAGTCACAACTCCATTTGCTTCAGTTTCCTCATCTGTAAATGAGCTAGAGAAGGAAATGGCAAACCTCTCTAGTATCTTTGCCAAGACAATCCCAAATAGGACCATGAAGAATCAGAAATGGCTCAAATGACTGAACAACCACAAAAGCTATCCTATATGACAAGAACCCTTGTAGATATTATTCCTACCACACTCTGCCACAGAAACCAAGGGAGAATCAGGTGAAGTGGGACTGCATCTAACTGAGAATCCTTTCTATGCTGTTGTTAAGCAAACTTCTTTTTAAGTGTGGGCTGTTCTAAAAGTGTTTTATTTTATTTCAATTCCAAACCAGAACTGATTTAGGTTAGACAACAAGGACTCTGTACCAAAGATGACTGCAGCTGATCCAGGAAGAGCTGCCCACTCTGGGAACCATAAGAGCAAGGGATGGGGAAGCTTCTAGATTCCTGAGGCAGTTTTTTGTTGGTGTTTCTCCTTTGAAAGTAAGAGAAGGTTTCTTTCCCCTGCCCCTCATCAGCCTATCCAAATGGAAGTGAGAAGATGCTCACTTAGGTCACCCTGATACTATAATATGTCAAGTCCCTGGCTATCTCTTCTGCTCTATTTTGTTCTCCAAGGACAAGGAACTGAACAATGATCCTCAGATATGAATGTTTCCCCCTAGCTACCTCATTAGTTAAAGAGGGAGGGAGTTCCCAGGTACTGAATGGCTGTAAGAAATGCTATCTGTAACCACACCCTACTTAGAAAATAGATGACCACCACAAAGACAAGCTATGCCCTGACTGGCCACAGACCTTGAGTTATAAGCCTAGGAGTTTACAAACTAGGAACATGAAGGAAAATTCCTCCTTAGTAGAATGTTTCATGACCAAATGGATGAAAAGTTAGACCTTCAAGGATCTACAATGATGACCACAGATAATTCCCACCAAAAGCAGGGGATGTCTGAAAGGAAAAATTTAGTCATTTTCTTCCTCCCATACTTCATACCCTAGAGGATCTCTCTTTTCTGGTTCAGTGACTGGAACTAAGCCTAGGGCTGGGGCCCTGACATGCAACAGCTACATCTGTGAACCCGAATTGCCAAATGTGCATCCTCCTGATTTCACCCTGCCCCCAAGTAGGGCCATGCAGCTGCATCAGCTTAATTTCTAAGCAAAGTCAATATTTAATAATAGCACTGTGCTTGAACACTGGGCATTAGACAGTAGAATGGGACAGGCACATTTTCCTCTCTCCCACAGAAATCATCTCAGGGCTTCTTTTCTCCAGAACACAGGAGTAGCTCTGACAATGGTGATTATTAGTAGTGGCTTTCCAAGTCATCTCCTGAGTGATTTGCCAACTTTGTATGAGCCTGGAGAAAAGCAAGTTTGTTTTTGTTTTCTGGGTAGTTATTCAGCTATGTTCCACCAAATTAACTCCTCCAATCATCATCCAATTATCAATCAATAAGTATTTTAAAGTACCAATTACACATGAAACACTGTGTTAGGCACAGAGAATACAAAGACAAAAAATGAAAGTTTCTCCTTTCAAGATTGTGTTTTCATAAAATTCACAAAAAATTGCCCAACACTGAGGCACAGATTCCTATCTCTTGGCAGAAATGACTAGTGAATCTGAACTCATAGGAAATGATAGTGGCATTTTCAGCTGCCCAGTTTAGCCATAGACCAAATGTCCAGTGGGAAATGTGAAAATATACAAATAGTCAATAGCTACCACAGCTACGTGGCATGCTGCTTCTGCCTGGCAGTAGAAGGAATGGCTATAGAAGAACCAGGATTTAACCATACCTCAAAAGACCAAGCTGCATGAACTGCATGATGCAGTGCCCAGTTTTAGTTGCATTTGCTGTATTTCTCCTGTTATTAGTGTTTACCCATATAGCAAAGAAAAGAGAAACAGGATGAAAATTTTTTTCAAAGTAAAATTATGATAAAAGTTTTGTATTGATTGGCATCACTTATCTGTCTAATTTTCTGGGCAGGTAAGTGGTTCAGCAAATGGAGCACTGGGCTTGAAATCAGGAAGACTCATCTTTCTGGGTTCAAACTCAGCCTCATACACTAGTTGTGTGACCCTAAAAAAAATCACTTAACTGTTTGCCTCGGTTTCTTCATCTGTAAAATGAACTGGAGAAGGAAATGTCAAACCACTCCATCATCTTTGCCAAGAAAACCCCAAAAGGGGTTACAAAGAGACAGACACAGCTGAAAAATGACACAAGACATCTGACTGGTTTTAAACTGACGTGGTCACAGCTTGAGATGGGGGGGAAGTCATATTAAAAATGTAGCATGATCCAGAGCTCAACACATTCCAAAGCAGTGAAGAGAAACATTTTCTGGTCACATCCACTATGTTCTCTGTTGTGACAATCTTCATTTCCAGGGAGTAATATGTTCCATACAAATGATGTGCAGTTGCTAGATAAAGAATCTTGAGCCAAAGTGATTTTGGCAATAGTCAGTGACATAAGGAGCTATCTCAAAGAAAAGAAGGGGGGGCATAACTGAAAAATCTTAGAGGAGCACCAGAAAGGACTGTTCAATTTGCCTCAATTCTTTTATCTTTGGATCTTCCTTTAAAACCACTTCTTTAAATTAATTACAGACTGATTCTTTGAATTTGAAAGGAATATAGCTTGACTGCCAGAGTTTGCTTAGTTAGTTCATTAGTGGTTTTCTTCTTGCCAAACTTAATTTTTTTTTCAAAATTAGCGATGTTTATATGTAGCACATCCTCTAAGGTTCCTCTCCAATGACCAATGGCAGAGTGGTTTCCTGGAGTAGTTGGTACTTCTTCCTTCTGAGAGTCTAAAGATGCCTTTCTAATTCTATATGGCTCATGAGTCTGTATTCCAAGGCAATATTCATAGCACCAACAGGCAGCTATGAATATGTGAGTGTAGCTCTGAATCACAAAATATAACAGAATGTCCACATAGAAGGCCCAGGGAAATCATTTATTCAGATACCAGAAAGCTGAATCCCTGCACCAGAAAACCAAATCCATCATAGTAACAAAGACATCTATCATAGTAAGTAGTGTTAGGCCTTCCCACAAACACTCAGTCAGCTGCCTGCTTCCTCTGTCCTTCCTATCTCTGACTAGTCTGACCAATCTCCTCTCAGCTCTGCTCTAGTTCCACCCCTTCCTATTCCACCCATTCAGCAGGCTTCTCCCACCACAGACTCATGTGACTCAGGCTTCCATGTGATTTAAGCAGATAACTATTAATGAATGGGGAAGATCTTCAAATTAAGCAAAAAAATACATTAGCAATATAGAGCCCCCCTCAGACATGTTTTCTCCCACTGATTATCAGCGAATAAAAGTTAGCCAGATTTAGCTTTTGGTAAGGAGTACTTACTAAGGTTACATTATAAAACAAACAAACAAAAAACACTGGATACAAAACATTGCCCCATAAGTATGCAACACACTGTTCCACAATTACATACAGAATTCAGGGGTGGTAAATGGGTTCAAAGCACCTATGGCAAAGGGCTTATTCATAGCTCTTGGGAGTGCTGTTGAATTTTTAAGCTATTTTTCTCAGGCAGTGTGTAGTCTTTTATTTGGTTTCTTGTATGGTTTTCCTGTTTTTCAGTCATGTCCAATTTTTCATGACTCCATTTATAGTTTTCTTGGAAGAGATACTGAAATAGTTTGCCAGTTCTTTTTCCAGTTTATTTTAGAGATGAGGAAACTGAGGCAAACAGGGTTTAATGACTTGCCCAGGATCACACAGCTAGTAAGTGTTTGAGGCCAGTTTTGAACTCAGGAAGATGAGTCTTCCTGACTTCAGGTACAGCACTCTATCTACTGTGCTTCCTAGCTACCCTACTTCATCCTGTAATTGCTTTTTCTCCATATGTCTAATTTGGCTTCTGCTCCCATTGCAGATGCTATCATTGATCACTGATATTCCCAAGATACTGCTAAGATGCTAATGAGAAGTCCAAATTCAAATCCTCTGATCTTCTGAAGTTCAGAAGATTATGCTTGGATTAAGTGAGGAGTGGGTTTGGGGAGGAAATAAATAAATGTCCCTGATTCTGTTCTCTTTCAGGGGTTTGGCTGGAACTGCTGTCTCCTCCAACCTGTCAGGCAAATTCTGAGTTCCAAAATGTCTTGCTATTTTATTGAAAATCCATAAGACATGACAGGGTGAGTATTATTAGTTTAATATCTATGAATGATTGGTTGAGATGTTCGCACTTGATATTTATCAGGGTTAGAGTATTTTGTTAGTTCCTTTAGGGTCAGGTGGCTTTTGGATTTAAGAAACTCCATTCCCTCATAAACTTCACAAATATATCACAAACATTTAAACAAATATTTCTACTTCTCAGCCTCTCAGTGTATAGGAAAGTCTCAGAAGACTTCATAAGCAAAGAGGGAAGGAGAATTCAAGATGTTAAAAATGGATGGAGAAATCCATTACTGACTGCATACAAAGAAATCTATACACAAGCACCTTTACAAAGTTATTAAGATGTGAAATAACTTGTCTTTTTGTAGAATAGTCCCAGAAAGTAGAGAGGGTCCTATCAAGACATTTCATATCAATATCAGTTATACAAAGATTACTTGAACCACATATAAACTTTGAAGTTGATGTTTCCTATGAAGGAGATATTTAGCATTATTATTTATCACTTCTGTCTAGATCAAAGGAAGAATCCATTCAGACAAGGTAAGAGAACTAAACCCAAAGGCAATTTTTTATGCTTAGAATTTTAGGTAGATGGATGACTAGGATACAGAGAAAACCCACAGAGCATAGAAATATTGATATAGGCAGTTTGACCTTTTGTAACACAAAGCATCCCAATATTCACTGGGGGGGGGGGGTCTGCTACCACATTCATGTAGTTCAGGGGGGTCAACAGACATGGCTTCCTCTGCCTGAATTCAACACACAGTTCAACTGTCTGACCATAGTTATCAGAGAGGGAAGCACCAACATTTCAAAGTTGGGGATATACCTTAAAGTGGCTCCTCAGAGTCCTCCTCTGGCATTTATACCCTCTTACAAAACTAAGCACCAAAGTAAAATCTCACTTTCAGAGTATTTATACACTTTTTAGAGCCAGGGGGCATAACCCTCTGACCCAGCGCCTAAACAGAAAAAATAAAAGGTACTTGGAACCCTCCTACAATATAACTCACCTAATCAAGCTTCCCGCAATGGGCAAGCCCATCAATGAGTGGGAAAGATCTTTTTTAATCACATTATTCAATAAGAGGCACTTTTAGTAAAACAAAAACAGCAAAAGATCCTAATTTGATTGCCATCACATTGTTATACGAATTCAGGTTTAGGGAAGCAGGTCTACTTCTATCTGTAAAGATAACAATGGTCAATCTATTTCATCAGATAGATCAAGTTAAAGGGCAGAGAAGTGGATAGGATATAAAAAAAAATTAGACCCATTCAATAAGTCACCAGATTGACTTATGTTGCAGAGGAGATAAAAGAACTAAAGACACATAAACCCAGACAACAATACTTGAATCTGTCTGTGTAAAGTGTGCTTTGTACATAACTGCATCTTTATTGATGCACAAACTAATTATTTCATGTTTGCATTATACTCTTGTTTTGTTTTTATGCATATTTATTCATGTGCTGGTGTTTTTCTTGTAGTATAGCAATATCAGTTTGTGAGTTATGAACTATTTTGCTTATTGTTAACTTGTACATAATAATATTGTTTGATTCTATTTAAAATGCTGTGGCTAGATTTGAATTCAGATCTTACTGACTCCAGAGCTAGTATTCTACTCATTGTGTAACCTAGGTACCTCAGCTCTCTATAAGCTTATAAATACAACTTTTTTCTTTATAATTCTATTGATTTTGCTAAATCTGAATTGCTTTGATTTTTTATTCTTTATGATTATTTCTTGTGCACTACATATATGCACATATCAATTTAGGCATTTAGACACTGAAGCACCCCTTAAAATGATTCTCTGAATAGTGCTGTGTCTATTGCATGTATTATTAATGCCCATTTGTTTTCAGCTGTACCATAAAATGATTACTTGGGACACTAGGATAATCACCCGTTATTTTAAAGTGTTGATTGATGCTTAAACTTGTGGTGTATAATTATGGATTTCAAGTATATCCCACATGGTTTTTTTTTGTAAGGGACTGTAAATTCCTGCATATCTACCCATGAGGAAGACTATAGCCCTTGTACTGCCATGGAGATGAGAGACCCTCAAGCAGATACTGTTCCAAAGTTCACTAGTTGATTATTCTTTGGAACCTGGACTTCTGAGAATATTCGGTGAGGATCTTCAAAGAGTGAAAATCCTCAGAGTTTAAAGCTGTGGAGTTTGTTTTCAAGTTCCAGGATTTGAGAATTCATTCTACACTTTGGATCCATGTGCACAGGAGAGGTCAAACAGTGAGCTGGGGTGTGTGATCCCCTGCTTTTTTCTCCACAGGTTTTGACAGCTACTTACTGTGTCTGTTGCTACTGCTCCCCATGAACTTGATGCTGGACAGAGAGACTACCATGAACTGAGAGTGATAGTTGGGGGAACATCTCTCTGCCTCTGTACGAACTGCCCTACTTTTCCCCAAGTTTTTCACTCCTTCCCACAAAGGATTAGGTTTTAAAACCAGAAGGAGTTGGACCCAGGCTATCCATGCCCTTATTGACTATGCCTCTAATCCTAAAGCCTGTGCCACTATGACTCAGCTGCTCCTTGTAACATTAAGCACCCCAACATACCCAGGGAGGCCTAATATCACAGATTTTTTGATCTGCTCCTCTAAAAGGAAAGGCAACTTTTAAGGGGTTAACAATCACTTTAATGAAGCACATGTATCATTCGGTTAGTTCAGAGGAAAAAGTCAGCACCCTGAACTTCAGAGAAAATACAGAGAAATCAAAAGTCAATAGACATTCTTCCAAAATGTCTGACCATTAACATACAAACATCTTCATCACAAAGGGAATATCTGGATTTTTCAAAGGCAGGGGGCTCCTTAGTGGCTTCTCGAAGTCCTGGTCTGGCCAAACAAACATTTCCAGTCAGTAAGCCGCAAACTAAAACTTCCCCCTCAAGGTATTCATACACTTTTCAGAGCCACCCTCTGGACCCAATACCTCAATAGAATAAACAAAATGTACTTTGGACCCTCCTACAAAACAGCTCCCCTAATCAAGCTACCCTTAATGCGCAGGCCCATCACTGGGTGGAGAAAGATCCTCCTTAATCACATTCAAATAGAAGCATTATACTTTTGGTTATAAACAAAAACAGCAAAAGATCTTAATTTGATTGCTATCATACCCCCTCACCCTAGAAGCTCCTTCACTGCTGGGGGCCTAGTCACTCTAGAATATCATTCCACCATATTGGCCCCCTTCTCTCATTGGAGAATTATTTTGGAGGCTTTCATTTTAGGGAAGAGCTGCGCAGGCCATGCTTTCGTCACCTCGTATCTATGATTCTAACTCTCCAGATTTCATTATCATGCCCCTACATGAATATCTTCTCTTTCCTGATCCCTTTTCTAGCCTGTCTTTTATATTTTTACCTTCCCTTATTACAATATAAGCTCCTTGAGGACAGGGACCATTTTTCCTTTTTTAGCTTATTTCCTTGTTTTCTTCAGCACAGTGATTGGCACATAATAAACATTTAATAAATGCTTGCTATCTGTTTATGTCCCATTAATAGTACTATTGCTGGTTGCCTGTATCCAGGGGACTATTCACCACTTCATTGCTCTCAGTTCTTTCATTCCTTTTATTGCTTTTTTCTCTTATATATATGAGAAAAGATCTTGTTGCATCATTAATGTTATTGCAGGTAGAGATTTTGAGGTGGGGTTGGTTCTGAGTAGAGAGAGAAAAACATCCTGCTTCACTTAGGTACAAGGGAAATGGAGGAAAAGGTGAATCTATTCAGGAGTCACAAATGCTCTGGAAGCACATTGTCCTACGTACTCCTAAAACTCCCAGAGTTTTATAAGTAAAAGTCTTTAAGCAGAAATAGATTAATAATATAAATGAGTAATTAACATTCCCACTTTCCTCCCCACCCCAATATAAGAGACAAAGTCTTAAAGTATAAGCAAAGCAAAGAGCCAGGAAAGATGATTATTTACCATGCATACTTTACAATATCTTATAAATGGATGGGTGGCCAGTTTGGATTCCGTAATGGTGCTTATATTTTGTCCCTCCCAGTGATACTGGACCTGTCCTAGCCCCTATAACTTAGCCACAGGCAACCATCTTCTTAATTCTACGTGGTAGTCTTCATTAACCTGAACATGAGAGCCCTGTCCCTAGTATTTCTTACATGATGAATTATATCAACTCAATTTACATGTGGAGATTATGCCTTTGAGAATTCATTCTTCAAATTTTATTTTCTTTTACTGTTGCTTTCTCCCTAGTTATGATTTATATTTTATTATTTTGGAAGTCATTTTAACCCTCTAGAGTGCATAAGATTATTAGTGACAGATTTTAAGTCTGAACTTGTTCCTAGAATGAGTTTGTATTGTTGATGATGTTGGCTGGAATGCTTTGGTAATTTTCTTGTGTTCCATGTTTCTGTTGCTTAATTTTTAAACATCTGTGATTATTTATTGATATTTATTATTTTCAGTGGGATATTTTAGAACCTATTTAGAGTTTAGTTTGTTTGTTTCAAATTTTATCCTTTTGTTTTGCCTCAAAAATAGTTTTATCTCTCTATTCTACTTTATAAAGCATATTTCATTTTATCTTTTCTTTCATTCCCATCATTAGTAAGTATTTTTCCAGTGCATTTTAAATGTGTTTTTCAATTGTTTTGGTTTCTGGTCTATTTGTGGGGGAGTTTTTTACATGCATAGATTTTATTATTCTTTCTGGTTATCTACCATAATTTTTTTGTGATTATTCCAGGAAAGTCTTGTTTGTTTCCATTATTATTTTCCATTTTGTTGGGTGTTGTCCCAAAGTCTCATACAGGCCAGCTATTTTCCCGCAATCTAACATGAAAATAGCTACATAAAATGTTTATTGAAAATTTTAATTGCTGTATTTATGAGCAGGTTTGAATCACTATATGTTATTTACTTCATTATTTGCTACATTGGTACATGGAAAAATGATTGAGACTTTTTTATGATTTTGATTTCATTCCTCTGAAATTGATTTGCATATTTGCCTATGTCATAAATAGATAAAATGAGATTTATTTATTAAGCACTTAATATGTGTCAGACACTGTGCTCCATGCTGGAAATATAAATATAATCATTATATACTGGCTTCCTTATTGCCTTATTGTAGTACAATCTTGAATGTACTATATTTATTTGAGTGTACCATTTAAATTAATCTTATTGATCTTGATAAATTTCTTAAACATAGAGCAATCTTTTAAAAGATAGATGGTGGAATGGTTTAAATGTGTTGTCATGTGTAAGTTCTAAAAGTAATAGTGGTTCTTAAATAAAAAAATTACTTTAATAAAAAAGTAAACTATGATAATACAGCTAAAAGTTGTGAAAGACTTGAAGGAATTGCAAAGCAGTGTGTAGTAATATAAAGTCAGGTCAAGTCAAGAAGCATTTATAAAGCTCCTACTATATGCCAAGTGCTGTGATAAATGCTAGGGATACAAATGAAACAGTGGTGGGTTTTATCTATTGCCAAAGCAATATTCATAGCACCTATGGAGGCTATGAATATGTTGGAGTAATTCTGAATTGCAAAATATAATAGACTCTCCACATGGAAGACAGAACCAAAACATTTATTTAAACACCAGAAAGCCAAATCCATTATAGCAAGAGAGAAATCTATACACAATAACAATGCAGGAGGCACCACCATACCCAAGCCTTCCCCCTGCTAGGGCCTTACCACAAACAAACACTCACAGATCCCATCCTGCTTCTTCTCTCTCCCTTAGCTCTAACTGCTGTGTCCAATTTTCTCTCAACTCTACTCTACATTTCCTGCTCCACCCCTTCCTGCTCTACCCATTCAGCAAGTTCTTCCCACCACAAACTCATGTGACTCAGGCTTCCATATGACTCAAGCAAGTCACATGGGCTTATTAATGGATGGGAAACATCTTTCCATTATGCAAAGATACATTAACAATACAGAGATCTATCTAGATGTGGTTTATAGGGAGCTATGAAGTTATCTCTACAATCTCCTCCATCTACCATCTGATACGAGAGACAAAGTGCTAGCTCTTCATCATATCCACTTCTTTCCAGAGTATTTCTCTCCTTCCAGGGATCTAAAGAGAACCATATGTCTGGAATATGGAACCATGTGTCTCCTTTCTCAAAATCTCTCTTCTACCAAGCTCTCAATAATTCTGACTCTCACACAAGTGATGAGCATTCAATAATCAATCTTAACCAATAATGAGAATCCCATGCAAATGGTCTTTAAGCCAAGAACTACACAAAGAAAAATAAAAATAGTTTCTGCCTTCACAGGGCTCACAATCTAATGAAGGTAACTCAGGATTTACTCTAAGAGTCTGAGCCATTCAATCATTTAAATATCCCTGATATACTGAACATGAAAGGTAGAATCTGGAAACTAATCTTCAGGCCACCTTCTGAGGTAAAGGAAATGCTTAGAAAAGTGGGAGCTCTCCTGAGCAAGGAAGGAATTCCAACAGAGAAACTGAAAATCACATTCAAGACTGGAAATGACACAGAAATAGTACAGGTCCAAATTAAAGCTCTTTTCAGGCCAGTAACTATGCTTCACCCTCACCCCACTCTGGAGAGCAACACTTTAAAGTATAACTCAATAAACAAAGTATAATTCAATAAAGTATAATGCAATAAACAGTGCCAGGCACTGAGGATACAACTAACAAAAATAAAGACAATCCCTACCCTCAAGGAACTTGCAATCTAAAGGAGAAGATGACCAATAAGAGGAAGCAGGAAAGCAGAAGGTGAGGGAGAGGAAAGAGACATTGGGGAGCACCTTATATATCTTAATATTGAAACGAGGCAGGTCAACAGATGCAAACTAGAGTGAGCTGAGTCCAGTTTTTGCCTTCTATAAAGGAAGGAATTGGGGGGAGTTTGGTACTCCACCCTCCAGACCTCCGCTCAGAAGGGAAAAGGGACTGAGAGAGCTGGTATCAATCAAGGCTTCAGTTAGCAGCATGGTGGTAAGTTTAGATGAGTTTATCTCAGGAGGAGCATCTTGTTCCAGGGAATTAAAACAGGTAGAGCAGTAGATGCAAAATGGAGTTACCACTACCTAACCAGGCAATAGAAAGAGGAGAGCCTCGATAGAGAGAGTCTTAAAGGGATACCTTTTGGCTTAATTCAGGTCATGTCACCTAGGAAGCGGGAAAACAACTTTCTAACTTTATAATCAGAATGAAAACTTGATTTCGGAGGTTCTTATGGAATGATGTAGTGGAACTTGGGAAGTGAAAAAGGCTGGCAGGGGCAAAGATGAACTCACCTAGATTCCAATTAAGTCTGGGAGAACCCAGCCACAGAGGCAGAACAGACTACTTGTTTTAGCAGGTATTTGAAATCAAGAGGCTATATTAGAAGCTGTTTTTTTTTATTTTATTTTATCACCTGCCATACCCCACTTCTCTTACTACTGCCATAAGACAGGGAAAACCCAAGAATCCTCTCAGGTTTTTCCACATCATTCTAAAATACAGAAATCTTTGAGTGGCCACTATAGAGCTGGAAGAATGCAGGAAGTTTATCATTCCCAAAGGGTCCAAGCAATGAGTGACCATGTCCTTGGAGTTCCTAGGAACTTCCAAGGGGCGCTGTGCAATGGCAAACTATTTAAACACCACACTCATCCCAAGCAGAATTGTGTTATCACCACATTTTCCACAGGGGTACTCCTGAAAATCCTTAAGAGACAAAGAAAGTTAACTACCCAGACCTACTATTAATGTAGTCAGCTCAGTAAGCACAAGAATCCCTAAGTACAATGTACAGTCACTGAGTTAAAACAAAGAAAATAACAGAGCACAAGAGAAGACTATAAGCATACTATTTTTAAAACTATCAATTAGAATGCCAAAGATTACGTGGCATCCTCTACAAGTTAATAATTTTCTTCTGAGCTGGATTTTAAGTTTTCAGGTTCCAAAGCCTTAATATTTAACAATGCCATTTCTTATTGCAGCAGCATTCGTTTAATTTGGGGAACAGTATGACTTCTAAGAGAAATGAGGTTTTGTTGTTTAAATTTGGATTTCCTGAACACAATCTTGAAAATCTATTTTTTAAATGAAACATGTTTTTGATCATATGTAGATTTTTTTTGGTGTGTTTTTATACTTCTACCAGTGTTATTATCTGTGAACTAAGAAATGCTATGATTTCAAAAGAACAAAAATTACAAGTGATCCAGAGGTCCAGGGAAAGATGTGCATGGTGGGTCTAAAGAGATTGCCACATATTATTGAGTATGACTTGAATGAAAATAAGGTGGTCCAGTTCTATGTAGAGAGAGATGGTCAACTCAAATATACCCCGATACAGACACACACATGTACTCCCACTCCTTTCCTCCACTAAATAGTAAAAGAACCAGAATAAAGACCTAAAAGACATTTTGGGTGGAAAGTTGATACAGGCGTCAACACAAAAGTAGAAAATATTAAGAAATTCTCTCCAACTGTTCCAGTGGAGAGAAATATTCACATCAGTGAGATCAAAAAATCAAGATGTTGATATTTAATCAACTTGACCATTAAAAAAAAACTATAGTCATCACCAGCAACTTATAATCCATTTCATGATAATATATAAATGCACATGTGTATAAGTAATAGGAAGTGTGACAACTCTGGAACCCACTGCTGCCCATGTGCGTTGCTTTGGGTATCATAATTATGCAAATATAGTTCAATCCCCCACTCACAGACCAGGCAGAAACTTTAAAAAGCAAAATAATTGAGAGAACTGAACACAAGAGAAAGTCAAGCACTAAATAATCCTTAGCTTCCCTTACATAAATGGGTGCACCCCTCCTCCATAAGCTCCCAAGACTTCTTAAACATACCCCGCTAATCCCTCACATTGGGGGAAGGCCATAATCACCTCTGTGGCTCATCTAGTGGGAAACAAACTTTGGTCTCAGGGTCATCTTGGCTTGCCTCCTCTCTGCCTACTGGTGGCAAGGATCTATTGAAACCTCTGGGGACAGACATTCCTTCTGTGCTGGTTCCAGTGTCCTCCTGGTTTGAGGTAGTCTCATATATCTCTCCTCTCTCTGTGGATCCTACAATCTGGCCTTTCCACTGTTTAAACTTCCTACCTCTCAGAAGTATCTTCCCCAATCAGAGTGCTCGCTTAGTGATACAACTACATCCAGAATCTAGAATTTGGTCTCTTGGGAAATTCGTTTCTCCCAATGAGTAATACTGTCTTATCCCTATGAATAATTGGAAATTAAGTCCTAGGGACTCCTCCCCCTTAACTGTGCTCACTCATCTACATTGTTAGGTTACATTGTTGCATATAGTTTGTAAACTCCTTGAGGATAGAGATTTTTTGCTCTTTTTTTTATTCCCAGTACTTAGCACAATTCCTGGCACATAGTAAGTGTTTAATAAAGCTTTATTGATTGATTGTGTATATATGTGCACATGATGAACAATGATAGGAAGCATCACTCTACTCAACTCCCACAGACATGCATTTAGCCCATCCTTTTCTTAAAACATGAGGAGGATTGAAATGTGGAGGAACAACTCAATAAAATAAATTTCACCCCTGACTGGTATTATTCATATTCCTATTTTTAATTATCGTCATTTCTGTCTCTTTCAGCCTTTCAACACACATTTCTCTGTGTTATTTCTGATTCCAGATGGCTCTGCTCCTAGCTGAGATATTGTTGCCATAGCCACACTCCCCCAAACAATCAAGGTCAGTAGGAATGTTTTTGGTTCTCAATGAAATGGATAGTAATGATGGGAAAATTCAACCATGCTTTTTAGATCGACATAACCCTGAACATAAACACTGTTCTCTGTAATGCAGTACACACACACACGCGCACACACACACATACACACACACATGTATACATACACATAGCAGCAACAGCATTATAGTTAATATTTATATGGTGATTTAAGTCTTGTAAATCACTATGCATATGTTAATTGACCATAAGCACATGATAATAAATACATATGTATAAATAAAATATATAATAGAATATAACGCAAAATAACCGCCATGTTACATTATATTAAATAATATATGGACACACACATATACAAACATAGTTATGGTCTGGGTAGCTAACAGTTTTTTTCATTTTGTATTATCTCAATAGATTTTTTCAAATTTCCATATAATTTACAAAGTTGTCATTTTATATGGTAATTTAAGAACTGACTGTATCTCTAATAGGAATAAGTTTTCTCATTTATTCTATTTCACCCTTCCTTAGTCCTTTAGGTACTTAGATTGTTTTTAGATTTTCATCTTGATAAACAGGGACAGTATAGTTGAAAACTATACAGAACTTGGAGTCAGGAGACCAGAATTCATAGCCCAGCTCTGATACAAATCTGTGACCCTAAATAGGTTAGTTAACCTTTTGGGGGAAACTTTAGTTTACTTATCTGTCAAATGGGGACAATAATGCTTGCTCTACCTTACCTCTGAGAGCTGTTGTGAGGAAAATACTTTGGAAACCCAAAGACTTTATTTCAATTGTTATGCTGCCCTGTAAAATAAAGAAAGCATCATGGGAATACTGAACAGATAGTTCAAACTTTCCTCAGCTCTGTGCTGTTTGAGCAACTTACATCTAGATCTCCTGGCTAATCAAAGGTTGGATTTCTTCAGTCCTTCATCTAGAAGAGGATCCCTGCAGTGATCATATTCTCCCCAGAGATGTGGATTGTTAAGCAAATATCTGACTTGTCCACCAACACTTGACTCAAGAATCTAAAAAAATCATGAAGTGACCAACAAGGCTAAAAATGTCTATTTCTAAGAAGTGCAAGTTCCTGATCTGTACTTAGTAAAGGAAACAAAGACAAAAGAAGAAAGTGGGGGCTCAAGGTTAGTCTCAGACCTTACTAGGCCAACACGTGTTCCTGCTGCTGTTCCCACACATGTTCCCACATGTGCTTGTGCTACACTGCTGACAGAGAAGAGGCATGGGTGGAGGGGAAGGGAGGGAGAGCAAGAAGTTACATACATACAAACACACACACACACACACATTTACACACACAGTTGTTAGAAGTTTAAAAGAGTAAAAGTGCTGGAAAAGAGAAGCCCAGAACTTCTTTGCTCTTCTTATGATCTTGACAGGGGCATGATTTTTTCCACAAGTATATCCCTCTTGATGTTCAATCACTAGCCATCTTCGACACAGCCTTAGTCACTGAGAACCCATCAGTGTCATCTAAGCAAGGAACATGTAGAAGTGGGGATCCAGAGCACATTTCCAGTTCCATGGGAGATGGATAATATTTCATTCATTCAACAACAATCCATTGAGCATTGTGTTAGGAATTGCATTTTTTTTTAACCTCAGCCTCTTGGGTGTTGGGGAATAGAGCCAAAAATAAAATCTACTTTCAAGAAGTATACATTCTGCTATGGGGAATATCATGCACACAAGTATGTAAATACGAAATATATAAAAGGTAAATGCTAACCATTTAAGAAAGGTACCAACGACTGAGAAGATCTCCTATAGGAGGTGATACTTAAAGATGTGCTATATAATGTAACTATTCCAGCATGAGGAGCAACCTATATGAAGGCATGCACACAGGATAGAAATAAGAAAGTTAAAAAGAAGTGTGGAGATTTCCAGTGCCAACATGGTAGAGTAAGGAAGGAACCATCTGAAGCCCTTCTAAATTCCCCTCCAAGGTACTAGAAAACCACCTCAGAATTGGTCTAGGAGCAGGGAAGCAGCTTACCAGCACTGCAGGAAGATCTGTCTTGGAGGGGAGCATTGTTCAAAAGCAACAGGAGCAGCTAGCCACACAGCAGAGGCCCTGCAACAAGGTTTCAAGCTTGAGGCAATCCACCAGTGAGGCCCTGCCCTCTTGAAAACCACAGACCCCCTCGCCCCAGACAAGTGAACAGTTCATGCATCACACTGAGGGACCACTCCAGAGACCTTGATCTCATTGCAGACCAGTAATGAAGTCCAGCCCCAGAAGCCAGCTAGCAGAGAGGCCCTGTTTCCTTAGCAACTCAACAGCAGGGCTCCACCCCTGGAGCAGACCAGCAGCTAAAACCCACATTCAGGGAAGGCCAATAGGGAGGCCCCACCATCCACAAGCCAGAAGGAAAGCCTACCCTCCAGAGAAAGCAAGTAGCTAAGTCATTAAGTCCAGTGAAAACCAGCAGTAAGACCCAGAGCCCCACTTGGATTAGTGCAGGACCAGAACACAACTCTCACATAAAAACACCAAGTCTCTCTCTCTCCCCCCTCTCTCCCTCTCTCCCTCTCTCTCTCTCTCTCTCTCTCTCTCTCTCTCTCTCCCTCTCTCACACACACAGCAGAAAAAATTAGCAAAATCAAAAAACAAAAACAGAGCTAGACTATAGAAAGTTACTATGGTGATAGGGAAGATCAAGGCATAAACTTATAGGAGGATAATAGTGTCAAAGAAAAATATAATTTGGTCACAAACCCAAAAAGAATTCCAGGAAGAGCTAACAAGGATTTGAAAAAGTGAGTTAGAAAAGTAGAAGAAAAATTGGGAAAAGAAATGAGAGTTTAAAAAAGAGTCAATAGCATGGAAAAAGATATACAAAAACATACCAAAGTAAATAACTCCCTAAAAAATCGAATTTATCAAATGGAAAAGGAAATACAAAAGCTCACTGAAGAAAATAATTCCTTAAAAATTAGATTGAAAAAGCAAAAACTGACTCTATAAGATGTCAATAAACACAAAACAAAATAAAAAAGTAAAAAAAGAGAAGAAAATGTGAAATTTCTCATTAAAAATTAACTGAAAATAGTTCCAAGAAAGATAATATAAGAAATATTGGACTACCTGAAAGTCATGATAAAAAAAAAAAGCTAGGACAACATCTTTCAAGAAATTTATCAAAGAACACTATCCTGATATATTAGAATCAGAGGGCAATGGAGAAATTGAAAGAATCCACTGATCACTACCTGAAAGAGATCCCAAATGGTATAGCATCTAAAGTTTTGAAGGAGAAGCTGAAAGTGTTACAGAAGGGAATAGAAAATAAAACTATGTTAGTGGGGACCTTAACTTTCCCTTCTCATAACTGAATAAATCCAACCATAAAATAAACAAGAAAGAAGTTACAGAGGTGATTAAATTCTGGAAAAGTTAGATATGATAGATCCCAAGAAAAAACCAAATGAGAATAGAAAGGAATATATCTTTTCTCTCAGCAGTGTATGGCATCTACACTAAAACTGACCATATATTAGGACATAAAAACCTTACAACCAAATGCAGAAAAGCAGATACATTAAATACATCCTTTTCAGATCATAATGCAATAAAATTCCATTCAATAATAGATAATGAAAAGAGATTGAAAATTAATTAGAAATTAAATAACCTAATCCTTAAAAACAAGTGAGCCAAAGGACAAATCAGAGAAACAATATCAACAATGAGACCAAAATTTATGCAATGCAGCCAAATAGGTACTTATGGGAAATGTTATATCTCTAATTGCTTACATCAATAAAAGAGAGAAAAAATAGATCAATGAACTGGACTTGCAATTAAAAGTACTAGAAAAATAACAAGTTAAAAATCCCCAATTATACACCAAATTGGAAATCCTGAAACTCAAAGGAGAGATTAACAAAATTCAAAGTAAAAACACCATTGAACAAATAAATAAAACTTGAAATGTTTTTTATGAAAATAAGCAAGCCATTGGTTAATTTGATTAAAAAGGAAAGAAAAAACAAATTGCCAGTATCAAAAATGAAAGGGGTAAATCACCACCAATGAAGAGGAAATTAAGACAATTGTTAGGAGCTATTTTGCACAATTTTATGCCAAAAATTGAAAATCTAAATCAAATGGATAAATATCTACAAAAATATAAATTACCCATATTAACAGAAACACAATACTTAAATGACCCAGTCTTAGAAAAAGCAATTGAAGAAGCCATCAATGAACTTCCTGAGAAAAAAATTCCCATGGACCAGATGAGTTCAAAAGCAAATTCTACCAAACATTTAAAGAACAATTAAACTCAACACTAAGTAAACTATTTGGAAAAACAGGTGAAGGAGTCCTACCAAATTCCTTTTACAACACAATTATGGTGCTGATACCCAAACCAGGAAGAGCCAACACAGAGAAAGAAAATTATAGACCAATTTCACTAATGAATATTTATGCAAAAATTTTAAATAAGATACCAGAAAATAGATAAGAGCAATATATCACCAGGAACATACACTATGTCCAAGTGTGATTGATACCAGGAATTCAGAGTTGGTTCAATACTGGGGAAAATATCAGTATAATTCACTATATCAATAACAAAACTAACAGAAATCATATGATTAGCTTAATAGATGAGGAAAAAGCCTTTGACAAAATATAGCACCAATTCCTATTAAAAACACTAGAGAATAGCCAAGAACTAAAATTGAGGGAATGCCCATAAATTGTAGAATGGCTGAACAAGTTGTGGTATATGAATGTAATGAAATTCTATTGTACTATAGTAATAATGAACAGGAGGACTTCAGAAAAACCTGGAAAGAGTTGTATGAACTGACGATGAGTGAAATGAGCAGAACCAGGAGAACATTATGCACAGTGACAGCCACAGTGTCTGTTTCTGATAAACTAAGCCCTTCACAGCAATGCAATGACCTAAAACATTCCCAAAGGACTCTTGAGGCAAAATATGCAGAATGGGTATTAGAATGCAGAATGAAGCAAATTGTTTTCTCCTGTGTTTTTGTTTTGTTTTGTGTTGGTTTTTCTCATGGTGTCTCCTATTCATTTTAATTCTTCTATGCAACACAACTAATGTGAAAATGTGTCTAATAAGAATGTATGTGTAGGGGGGTGGAGCCAAGATGGCGGAGTAGAAAGACTCACCTATGCTAGGTCCGAACCCACAGCCCATAGATTTCCTGTAAAAAGAACTCCTGACAAATTCTGGAACAGTGGAAGCCGCGCAGAAACACAGTGAAGGAGATTTCCGTTGCAGAGAGCCCTGAAAAACCGACCACAAAGGTACCCCGGACGGGAGTGGAGCCCTGCCCTGCGGAGCCCTCCCCTTCCCCTGCCTCGGCCGCACCGCACTGAGAGGAGCGAGCAGACCCAAGCAGGCATCAGGGACCTGAATCTCCGGAGGTTGCGAAGGCCCCTCCACCCACAGACACACAGGTCAGTGAGAGAGACGGGCTGAGAGGGGAGTGGGGTATCTCCGGGACTGGGAACCCCTCGGGGGCAGAGGCAGAGGCAGCTCGGCCAGAGGCAAAGGCAGGAGCTCGACTGCAGCTCTATTACAAAAGGTCTCTGCATAAACCCCTGAGGGAACTGAACCTGGGAGGCGGCCCTGCCCCCACCTGAGCACCAGCAGATAAGCGCCCATTGAAGAGCAGTCAGGCCTGCCGCCAAAAGCCCTGAGGCTGAGGAGCAGCATTTGAATCTCAGACCCCAAGCACTAGCTGGGGAGACCTAGGCTGGGGTGGAGAGGACTCTCAGAAGTCAAGTAACTGGCTGGGAGCATTTGAATCTCAGACCCCAAGCACTAGCTGGGCATACCTAGGCCAGGGGGTGGAGAGGACTCTCAGAAGTCAAGTAACTGGCTGGGAAAATGCCCAGAAAAGGAAAAAAAACTAAGAACTTAGAAGGTTATTTTCTTGAGAAGATGATTCCGCCA
>CM053769.1:452413746-452612851 GCA_028658325.1 Potorous gilbertii
AGAAGAGAGGGCAGATTGGTGATATGGGTAATTAGAATGTCCAGTGTATTGGGGAGGAGGGAGGGGACAAATGGGGAGAAAATTTTGGAACCCAAAATCTTGTGAAAATGAATGTAAAAAGTTAGATAAATTTATTTAACAACAACAAAAAAAAGACTTAGTAACTGATCAACACATTGACCAATCATGATTCCGAAGGACTCATGATGAAACATGCTGCCCACCACCAGAAAGAGAAGTGTTTGATTCATAGTGAAGACTGAAGCATATTTTCTTCTCTTTCTCTTTCTTTTTTTGAGGGGTTAAGGTAGAGGAACATGGTTAATGCAGAAATTTTTTTTGCTTGGTTATACATATTTGTAGTGGCTTTTGCTTTTCTTGTCTTAGACATCACATTGTTTGGTTTTTCAATGGATGGAGGAGAGAGGAAGGAAGAGAATCTGAACGCAAAATTAAACATGTTAAAAATAACAAAAAAAATTTCACTTTCTCAATAACTAGGGAAGTAGAGAAGGGAAAGAATTTGGAACCGAAAATAAGATAAAATTGAATTTTTTTTAAAAAAAGTAAAAAAAAAAAAAAGAATGTATGTGTAGAATCTATATAAGATTTCAAGCCTCTCAGGAGAGAGGAGTAAGGGAAGGGGAGAAAATTTAAGACTTATGGAAGTTACTGTTGAAAACTGAAAACAAATTAATTACATTTAAAAAAATAAATACAATTGTAAGGAGAGAGGACAAAACAAACAAACAAACCTTTGGAGAGCATAGGAATAAATGGAGCTTACTTTAAAATGATAAACACTATTTATCTAAAACCATTAGCAAATGTTATTTGTAATGGGGACAAGCTAGGAGCCTGTCCAATACAATCAGGGGTGAAACAAGGATGCCCATCATCACCTCTATCATTTGATATTGTACTAGAAATGTAAGAGAAGAAAAATAAATTAAAGGAATTAGAATAGCCAATGAGGAAACAAAACTATCACTTTGTGCTGATGATATAATGGTATACTTAGAAAACCAACTAAAAACACTTAAAATTATTAACAACTTAACAAAGTTGGAGGATACAGAATAAACCCACATAAATCATCAGCATTTCTATATATTACCAACCAAGTCCAGCAGCAAGAGATAGAAAGAGAAATTCCATTTAAAAATAACTGTATACAGTATAAAATAATTGGGAGTCTACCTGTCAAGGCAAACCCAGCAACTCTATGAACACAATTATAAAACACTATTCACACAAAGTCAGATCTAAACAACTGGAAAAATATTAATTGCCCATTGGTAGGCTGAGTCAATATAATAAAAATGACAATTCTACTTAATTAATTCAGTGCTGTATCAATCAAACTATCAAAAATTATTTTATAGAGCTAGAAAAATTATAACAAAATTCATCTGGAATAACAAAAAATCAAGGATATCAAGGGAATCAATAAAAAAATATGAAAAAGGTCGTCTAGCAATACTAAATCTCAAACTGTATTATAAAACAGTAATTATCAAAACAATCTGGTACCGGCTAAGAAATAGAGTGGTGGATCAGTGGAATAGATTAGGTACAAATTGCATTGTAGTAAAGACAATAGTAATCTAGTATATAATAAACCCAAAGATCCAAGTTTTTGAAACAAAAACTTTTTATCTGACAAAAACTCATGGAAAAGAGCAAAACAGTTTGGCAGAAACTAGGTATAGACCAACATCTCACACTGTATACTAAGATAAGGTCAAAATGGGTACATGATTTACACATAAAGGGTGATACCATAATCAAATTAAAGGAGTATGGAATAGTTTATCTGTCAGATTTATGGATAAGGGAAGAATTTAGGGCCAAAGAAGATAAAGAGAAACTTGCAAAATGTAAAATAGATAATTTTGATTATATGAAATTAAAAAGGTTTTGCACAAACAAAACCAATGCAATCAAAATTATTAGGAAAGCAGAAAACTGGGGGAAATTGTTTACAACAGATATCTCTGATAAAGGCATTATTTCTCAAATGCATAGAGAACTGAGTCAAACATAAAAATACAAGTCATTCCCAAAAATGCTCAAAGGATATGAATAAATACTTTTCAGATAAAGAAATTAGAGCTAAATATAGTCATATGAAAAACATACTCTATGTTACTATTGATCAGAGAAATGCATATTAAAACAACTCACATCTCTCAAAGTGGCTAATAAGATTTTTTTTAAAAGGAAGATATTGGATGTTGGAGGGGATGTGGGAAAATTAGAATACTAACACACTATTGGTGGAATTGTGAACTGATCCAACCATTCTGGAGAGTAATTTGAAACTATTCCCAAAGGGCTATAAAACTGTGCATATCCTTTGATCCAGCAATACTACTGCTAGGTCTATATCCCAAAGATATCCAAAAAAGGGGGAAAGAACCTATTGGTGCAACAATATTTATAGCAGCTCTTTTTGTGGTGACTAAGAATTGGACATCAAAGGGATGTTCATCAATTGAGGAATGGTTAAACAAGCTGTGGTATATGATTGTAATGGAATATTATTGTACTGTAAGAAATGACAGACAGGATGATTTCAGAAAAACCTGAAAAGACTTACATGAACTGATGCATACTGAAGTGAACAGAACCAGGAGAACATTGTACATAGTAACAGCAATGTTGTTCCATGAAGAATTATGAATGACTTAGTTATTCTCAGCAATACAATGACCCAAGACAGTTCCATAGGACTAATGGTAAAGTACACTATCTGCCTCCAGAGAAGGAACTGATATTTTTTGAATACAGACTGACACGTGCTATTTTTTACTTTTTTCTTTCTTTTTTTTCAATTCTTTTTGTACAAAATGTATAAAATATTTTATATAATTGCACAAGTATAACCTATATCTGATTGCTAAGTGTCTCAGGGAGGGAATAGGGGAAGGAGATAGGGATAGAACCTCTTCCTTATTCTTTGTACAGGTTAAAGTATCAAGAACTATTGCCTTGTAATTATCGTAAACTGAGTATAATTTCTCCCACAAAAACTGACTCATGCAAAACTCAGCAAAAATGGAAGAAGAAAAATTGTACATATTAAAGATCTCAGTAAAGCCACTGCCTTAATGCTTATAGGTTCTGGATAAAGGTACAGTGAGAAAAAAGACAGAAAGGGGGCGATCAGGGCTATGTGAATCAAAATAACTTTATTGAATCTCCTGTCATTACTGTCCACTTCACTTAAAGTCAAAACCATCCTCATTGACCTTGACTGAGGTTGGGGGATTGTGTGTGGCTAGGGAATAGTACTCTTCTAAGAGCAGAGCCATCTGGAGTCAGAGATGGCACAGAGAAATGTGTTTTGAAAGGCAAAAGACAAAGTTGAAGAGAATTAAAACAGGAAAGTGAGCCGTATTAGTCACTAGATGAAACCAATTTTATTGAGTTGTGAGTATAGATTTCAATTGTTGTCATTGCAAGGGTCAAATCAGTATTAAGTACAGTGCCCAACATATAATAAGTAGTTAATGCTTTTTCATTTATTTCATTAAAATAGCTTTTAAAAAGTGAATTTAGGCATATTGAGTATAAATGAGCTTCCCAGTCATATATTACTCTATATTATACAGCGGTCGCAGTCATCATCATCATTAACATTTATATCGTGCTTTAAGATTTGCAAAATGCTTTACATATTATCTCATTTTTTCCTCATTACCTGGTGGTAATAGAGCCCCAGGCCTGGAGTCAGGAAGACCTGAGTTCAAATCAGGCGTGACCCTTACTACCTGTGTGACCCTAGACAAGTCACTTCAGTTTGCCTGTAAAAATGAGCTGGAGAAGGAAATGGCAAACCACACCAGTATCTCTGCCAAGAAAACCTCAAATGAGGTCACTAAGAATCAGACACAAGTGAAAATGATTAAACAAAAAATGACCTCTTGTAAGGAAATTATAATAACCATCTTTACCTTACAGATAAAGATACTGAGCTTGAGATGTTAAGTGAATTATCAAGGGTCACATGTTATCTGAGGCAAGATTTACACTGAAGTCTTCCTGATTCCAAGTCCAGCACTCTATCCACATGCCACCTAGCTGCCTATGTCATGGTTCAAACTAGATACCTGAATGAGACTTTGAAAGGAAGGAAGGAGTTCGCTAGGAGAGCAAAGGGGCAGAGTGTGATGGGTACATGTTGCAGATACATGAGACAGGATGTACAGAGACAGGAAAAGAAAGAAGAAAATCAAATAGCTCAGTTTGACTGGAGTATCAAGTATGCGATGAGGAGTGAATGGTATGCAGTAAGGCTGGAAAGATGGGTTGGAGCAAGGCTATGCAGCTGTAATTCAGATCATAAATCTGTGTCTAATAATATGTAAATACCTGAACCTTTTCCAATACAGTACAAGATGGGCTTGTTTTATGCCTAGGATGGGGCAATCAAGGCTCTTGATAGAGCAACTGAGACTGTGTCCCAGGGTGCCCAAATTTAGGGTGCAGTGATTTTAAAACATTTTCCTCACTTTTGCAGTTAGAAACAAGTGATAGATCAGGTGGATAGCCAATATCCATGGGGCAAGCTTTCTCTCCACAGTGGGAGTTTGTGTTGAGAGCCAGCCTCACCATACAATTCAAAGGCTTATGTCAATCTTCATTACACTATGATGTTCATGGGAGTTCCTTACTTATGCATTTGTTAGACTTCTTGGTATTTGTTTCAAGGCACATCCAGTATATAACAAACCTTGCTACTGCCTCCAGGCACACCACTGTGACAGGAGATTCCCCAAGCCTGGTGGTACAATCTGGTTGGAATACAGGGAGCAACATTCACATTTTGGGAATCTGGCCCACACTTTCATGACACAGCCAACAATCCTCAGACTCTCCAGTTCTCAGGAGGCTATGAGGAAGCTGAAATAGAGGGTATTTGGCAACGGGAGTAGGCACAATTTCAGCCACATCCTAGGGTTGAGGGAGATGATTGCCTTTCCCTTCCCTCTCTCAAGGGAAGTAACAAAGAGACATGGACCAGGGAGAGCACATTGGAGTGGAAGGAAGGATTCAGAAACTCAAAAAGGGAATCAGATCAGTTTTCACATTTATTAAGCTCTTTTAAGTGCCAGGTACTGTGCTTTGTGTTGGATAAATGTGAAAACTGATCTGATTTTCTTAGTAGGATCCCAAATCCTTCTTTTTATACAAATGAGCTTTCCTTCTCCAAAATCTCTCTTGCTCCCTCCTTTGGCACTGGCTGCCTTTGCAGTTAACTCACAGCGTCCCTATGCATGGGGCCAAAGTCCTGGGACTGCCTCCCACAAAAAGCCATGTGTCTCAAGCACATGAAACAGCCCTCATTCTCGCTCTCAATTAAATTTGTCTTTAAATGTTGATTTTGAGGTATCTCTCAGTCTTGTCCTGTGCTTTTCCCAAGTGCTAGAATTGCTGGCTACAGACAAAATTCTTATATCAGTCTACCAAATACTAAGGAATGTTCTAACCAACTTTCAATGTAGTAACAGTGACTCAGTATCTTTTACTTTCATATTCTCAAGGATCAGTCACATAAGTAATAGTCAGAATGAAATTCAAGCCACTCATGATCTGTTCTTGCTTCCTTCTTAACAAATAGGTCCCAAACCACGTTTTTTCTGTCATCATAATTAATATAACCAGGTTTTCTTTCAGAATAAAGGTATATTTTTCTTGCCATCATAATTAATATAGGTGGATTTCCTTTTAAAATAAAGGGACATTCTGGGAACTAAATAGAATGTGATTTATCTTTAATATTCAATTGTATAAGAGCTATTTAAAATATTCCTCATGCTGAGTTAAATAATTGGTGGTGTTGAGTTTCTAGACATCTTTTTTACTGACTATTATGAGAGTCACTTTTTAACATAACCAATTATATATATTGAGGTAGGACAGAAATGAGCCATTAAAGTCAAAAATTAAAAAATCATTTTCAGAGATTTTGAATAACTAAAGGTCATAGACACCTAATACTCACTCCTAAATACTTATAAATGTCTGATCACTAAGAAATAGTTCACTTTTTTTTTTGGAGGGGGAAGACAAGGCAATCTGGGTTGACTTACCCAAGGTCACACAGCTAATAAGTGTCAAGTGTCTGGGGATGGATTTTTAAATCAGGTCCTCCTGACTTCAGAGCCAGTGCTCCATTCACTGTGCCACCTAGTTGCCCCAAAACATTTCACTTCTAAGCTAAAATAATAACTAGTAGGATGGGAATCAGAAGTTCTGGATTCTGTCACTATCTAGTTGTGTGACCTTGAGAAAGCCACTCATTTACTCTCTGATTTTCAGTTTCTTCCCCTATAAGTTGAGAGGATGGAATCAGATGATTTCTAAGTTTCTATACCAACATTTTTACTTTCTTTATGGTAATTATTAGTCTTTTAAATATAGTTGCTTTGTTGAATTCAAAGCATTAATGTATTAATATATATTAATGTGGATCAGGGAGAGGCAGTGTAGCCTATGGCAATTTATTACTCAATCAATAGGCATTTATTAAATGCTTGCATTCAAAAGGCTTGATTTCAAATCCTGAATGACCATGGTCACATGTTAGTTTCCTCTTCTATAAAATAATGAAATAATGTTTACATTATTCATATTATTTGTCATTCAGTCATTTTTTGGTGTTATCTGATTCCTTGTTACCCCATTTTGAGTTTTCTTGGTGAAGATACTGGAGTGGTTTGTATTTCCTTCTCTGGCTCATTTTACAAATGAGGAAACTGAGGCAAACAAAGGTAAAGTGCCTTGCCCAGGGCCACATTGCTAGTAAGTGTCTGAGGCCAGATTTGAACTCAGGTTTTCCTATCTCTAGGACTAGTGTTTTGTCTATTGTGTCACCTAGCTGTCCTAACAGCATATAAAGCAATGTTCATCTGCAAGACAGATGGAAAGGTCCAGTGATTCTTAGGGTACAAAGCTAAGCAGGTGATAATGCATGTTTGTCATTGTCACTTCAGTTGATAAAACTATATCATTTTCTGATGTTGAGCTATGTGATAGTGTCAAGGACTTTGAGGTCTTCAGCAGTAACTGTGACCTCTGGGGAAGTCAAGACTGAAGCATCTGAAGAAAAAATTGCCTAGGAATACCTCCATAGGATTGATGACTATGGGGCTGGACTGAAATCGGGATCAGTGGCCTGGAGGATGCTGCTATTCCTGGATACTTGGGCCCCCTGACTCCACCTGATTTAAAGGGAGAGTTGGTAGTGGAGGTTGTGGCACCAATTTATGCCACACGGTACTTGCCACTTCTGCAGGGTACCTTGCTAAAAGGAAAGAAAAGATTCAGAATGATCTTTTGAGACAATGAAAGAGTCAAGTGAAGATATTTTAAGGAATGGGGTGGCGGGGGATGGGGGGGTTGACCTGGGCATCAGGGAAGGACTCAGTAGATAAGAAGAGTTTAAAGATGATGAAAATATTCATAATACTTAAGCAAAAGGCTTCTCTGTAGTTTATAACCCCATGATTACTTTAGCTTTTTAATCTCAAGCCATGTTTTCCAATATACTTTTTGGTATCCTTCCTCACCCTTTCATTGAATTTACATACACACACATATATAACTGACATATAATTTTTCAATTATAAATTCAAATCATATTATTATGTAGAGTGGAAAATAGAGGAGGATAACCCTTTAGTATTTTTTTCCACTTCAAAATTCTTAATTTCTTCTTCTTCACTTTTGCCAAAAAGTAAAAAAAACAACTATTAACAATTCCTTTTATCATTAGGAGATTGTATCAATTCTACTGTCCTCCTCAGAAGAATTTGAATCAAAATATGGACTATTTGGATAGAAATGCTTCCCTTATGGGGACAAATCAATTGGCCAGGTTCGAAACAAACCCTATAGGCAATTATCCAAATGACAGATGGCAAATAATAACATCTTACAAGTATCTGCCTGTGATGATCACATCTAATAATTTTGGCCTTGATCTTGAAAAATGTGTCCATTCAGAGATCAAATTAACAACTATTGGTGCTGCCAATTTCTGAGCATCCTTTGAAGTAAAATGTGTGATTTATTACACAGTGGCACATGGGCTTTACATAAAATCTTGAGGGTCATGTGTATTATTGCTGGTATCACATTGGATCTTGCCTCTTTAAATAGATTCTAATCTCATTAAGTGTAGGAAATCTAAGGCATCTTTTTTTCTTCGGTAATTTATATAGTACTGTGCATATATGTTCAGTAAATGTTTGTGATGGATGATATCATCATGATGAGGTGAAATTATAAATATATTTAGCCTAATTGGTATAGTCATGAAATATGAGCTAATATAACAAGTCATACATAGCCTGAGAGATATTGATATATTGAACAAACCAAACTTCACTTTGATCATATATATTTCAATAAATATTACTATATGCAAAATACTCTGCTGGGTGCTGGGTTGCAATGACCAAAATGAAACAATCCCTGCTCTCTTCCACTCATATATACATAATATATAGAATATAGAATAAGATATAGAGACACAATAAACACATGTGTGCCTATATGTATGTATAGACATATACATACCTATGTGTATATTACATGTATGCATATGTATTATATGTATGCATACATATAAAATAGGCAGCTAGATGATGCAATGGATAGAGTACTGGCCCTGAGGTCAGGGAGACCCAAGTTTAAACCCATCCTCAGACCCTTACTAGCTGTGTGACCTTGGGTAAGTCATTTAACTTCTGTTTGTCTCATAGTTCTCAGCTCCAAATTAAGGATAATGAAAGGACACACTTCTTAGGGTTATTGAGATGATCAGATGAGGTAATAATGAAAGCACTCAGCACAGTGTCTGATGTATAGTAAGTGCTATGTAAACGTTAACTACACACGTGTTCATATTTATGATTATTTTTTACCACTGTGATAGGACTTGATCAGGAGTCACAGATGTATTGAAAACAGTTTGCTGTGGGAAAAGATCCTGGATAGGTTGAATAGTAAAGATAAGAGGTAATGAAAGGAGCAATAAAAATGAGTAAACTAAAAAAAATTAATTTTATGTATTGCCAGAAATGATCAGGATAGAAACTTGGAAGAGAAGAGTGATTCAAAAGTACATAAAAGCTAAACTCAAATTCAAAACACACACATACAGCCTGCCTACAAAGACAATTAGAATTCTCTGACAAAATTATGCAAGAGTCAATAAAAAGAAATTATAAAGCAAGTGGGAGCTATTTAGGAGAGACTTGAAAAAAGGATCAACAGTTTACCAGAAGAGTTATAAAACATTGCCTTCGTAAAAAAGCTCCCTAAAAAGTTAAATGTACCAAATAGAAATTAATGACTTTGGGAAGCAAGAAGAATGATTAAAAACCAAAATAAAAAGACTAAGAATGTATAGGAAAAGATATGTCATTTTGAAAACAGCTTACCTAGAGAACAGATCAAGGAGAGATAACTTAAAAATCATTGGATTATCTAAAATTCATAACAAATAAAATGGAAGATGGATATCTATTCCAAGAAATCATTAAGGAAAATTGCTCAAACATATTATCAAGAGATCCATGTAAAAAATACAAAAAAATCTACAGGTTACCTCCTTCCAAGAATGTCATTACCAAAATTCATCTTCTAGATAAAAGAAAAAGAAAAAAAAACAAGATGGGAAGATATAGATTATCATATGGTAGCACAGTTCATTGGACTCAGAAGGACTTAGACTATTCAGATCCTCATCTCTGAAACATGGGCTAGGTTTGACTTTTTTTTTCCTTAAAAGGTAGCTAGGACTTAATTGACCGAGGTTGGGGAGAAGCTCAAGTGACAACTCTCTTGATGAAGCTTTCTACTAGCCATGTTATTGTTGCCTTGTGGTCACCTAAGGCATAAAACATCCAACCAAGTGGTCAGGGTCCTTCACCCTTGACATGCATTTGAAGCCTGTTCAAGTCCCCACACGTGCCCTGATGATATGTCCATGTGGAAACATGGTTTGGATGTGGATGGGAACAGTGCATCTACTTGAGGTAAGTGCTATCCTTATTCTATGTTAGGACTAAATAAACCTCCATTTGTTAGCTGTTCAGTGACCTGAAAGTGCCTCACTTTGTCCTAACATTGAACCTGAGCTAACAGAATATTAGCTTGAGTCTCACCCACTACTAACAGTGACCATGACTGACTCTATACCAGCCAGGAGGCCAAATTACCTATCCTACCATTTACCCACTGCTTTCACATAAAAGATATAGCCTTGAAAAATTAAAATATCATCATTTTCACCATTAACCAGCATTTATGAGTATCTACTATGTATAAATCAGCAAACATTAAGAAGTACTGGGCCTGATTCCCCATCTTTTCACTTATTCCCTGTGAGATCTTAGTAAAACAAAAATTTCCCCTCTGTTTCATTTTCTCCACCTGGGAAATTAAGATAGGCTTGACTTATATGATAAACCACAAATTTACCTGTTCAGTTTACTTTTTTATCAAATTTGGTTAAAGTACTTCTTAATCACATCAGGACCCTGTTGCAATTTTCTATTCAAATCTCTTATTGCCCATCACAAGATAAAGGCCAAACCACTGAACACCAACATGCACTTGCTCTTTTCCTCTACTAGCCATGAAGGCAGTTGAAGCAGGCATTGTGAAGTGCTTAGATGCTGGTCAAGATCAAAGGTGCTAAGGTCATCCACTGAATCCTGGGCCATCTCCGCTTGACTTTTGTCTTAGCACTAGATTTCAATGATTCAGGGAGAAAGAGTGAGGCTGATTGAGCAAATCTACTCCACCTACACCCAATTCATGTGCAAGTCAAAACATCCCCCTGTGAAAATGAGGTACAAACAATAGTAATAGTAGTAGTAGTGGTGGTAGTAGTAGTAGTATTAGTAGTTAGACCACTAGTTCCCCCCACAGAATTATGTTATCTAGTTAGTAGCCCATATTTATGTTTATTCATTCATTCATTAGCATATTAGATTCAGAAGAGACCTCAGAGCTCATCTAGTCCAAACAGTACAGAAGAATGAGCCCCCTCTACAGCAAGCCCTTTTGGGGTCCAATCAGTCAAGTAGTTCTAAGCCCACTTAACTGTGGCTATTGTTACAGATGAGGAAACTAAGGCAAACAGAGTTAAGTGACTTTCCTCAGATCACACAGCCAGTAAGTACCTGAGACTAGATTTGGAATGATGTCTTCCTGACTCCAGGTCCAGTGTGCCATCCACTGTGCCACCTAGTTTGCCCTCCACTTGACTATGTCATCATCAAACTCATATCTTTCCATCTTGTGTACATCTTTCTATTCATGACCTGTTCAAGGCCTTTTTATATGAACTGCTTCTAGCCCATCTGTGGCCTCTGATCTGCAGATTTCCTCATTTAACAGATGGTCTTGTTGAGAGGTTTTTGTAAAATCATCTTTTCATTGTGTGTTGGATCCCCACAGACCCTAGACACTCCAGTTTTGTTAGGGAGCTCAGTGTAATGAGTAGGTCATCCTGAGATGTGCTTTGGAGTTCTCTATCCATCTTAACTAACATCTTTTCAGAAACTAGAGGAACACAACTGAAACTACTACAAAGTAAATCTTAAAGTAAATGCTAAATGGACACTGAATACATGATGTGGTACACTTATACACACAGCAGCTAGGTGGTATAGTGAATGGAGGATTGGATCTGGAGTCAGGAAGACCTGTGTTCAAATCCAGCTTCAGACATTTACTATGTGACCCTAAACAAGTCATTTAACTTTTCTGCTTCAATTTCCTTTTCTGTGATAAAGGAATAATAAGAACATTTACCTTTCAGGGTTGCGGCTAAGATGAAACATAACGTTTGTAAAGCGGACCATAGACCTTAAAGTACTACCTCAATGCGAGCTGTCATCATCATATCATCATTATTATAGATGGTTTGTTGATCAAAGGCATAGTAGAATATGTATATTTGGGTCCCCAACTCTGGCAGAAAAATGCACGGGAAAAGAATTTATCTGGAGGCATAAAATTGCTACATACCCCATGAACCAGGGGCCACCAAAAAGCACCTTCAAGTGTACACATAGACAGGTGCAATCCTAAAGGATTTAATGGTAGAACTGATAGTAAATGGGTAGGGGGAAAAGAAATTAGTTTTTTTCCCTTCCATTCCTGACTCTGCTGACAGGCTAGAATAACTGTGAGAAAAACTCTAATATAAATATTAGGTATGGTTCATTTGTAGAGTCTCTCAATATTTGAGGGATAGATTATTTTCTAGAAAAGGTACTCAATGTACAATATTGGTATTATAGAAGACAGCTATTTATTTTATCTATCACAGAAGTTGCATAATGTACAAAAAGATTGACAGGCTGCATTAACAAATAGGGAAAACACAAAAACCTCACATACTCATTGTACTTATTTTGATCCTTCAGAAAACAAAGAAAACATTATGGGAATCCTGAATAATTCATAATTTTCCCCAGATCTACACTGTCCATGCAATTCACAAAGGTTCAGATCACCTGGCCTGCCAGAGCATAGATTGGGATGGTTTTTGAGGGAGTGGAGAGTGGAGGGGGCAGGTTGGTTTGATTTTTTTTTTTTTTAGTCCTTCAACTAAAAGAGGATTCTGGCAATGGCCATCTTCTCCGAGATGTGGGCTGTTAAGCAAATCTTTCATTGGACAGTCAGTACCCAATTCAGGAACTCATAAACTCATGAGGCAACCACCAAGGGAAAGTGTCCCTATCTAAGGATTATTAGTTGCTGACCTGAGCTCAGAGAAGAAAACAAAAGGGAAAGAAGGGAGTCAGGATTCAAGGTCTAGTCTCAGGCAAGTACATGTCTCCACTGCCATGTGCTAGTGTTATAAGCTGCTAAGAGAGAAATGACAAAGGAGGAAGAGAAATTATACACTTGCATAAAGACCCATGCTTAAAGTTCAAGAGATAAAAAGTATGGAACAAGTCCTAAAAGAGAAGCCCAGAGATTCTTCTTCTTGGCTTCTTTTATATACTTCACAAAGGAGATACCTTTTCAACAAGACTTTATCATGCTGGACAGTCACCAGTGATTTTCAGCATAGCCTGAACCTGACTGGTTCCCAGTGACTCAATGGGTAGGTCTCTGTGTCATCCTAGCAAGAAGCATATACTTCAACAAGGACCTAGAGCACATGCCCAATTCTGTGGGAAGTGCTCCAGTCCAGGAAATTAGTGATTCCCCTAAGAATTCTGGCTAGATGAATGTAATAGTTTCAACCCTGTTGCTATATGACTTGTTATGCAGGTTCAGATATATCACTCATACTACAGGACAGAAGGCTATTCAAATCATAACTACTCCATGTGGTGATAGCCTGATATAGCCTGTGTCATTTATAGCTTGGCTACTTGTCACTTAACAATTCCAATCCTTGGTAATATTAATAGTAGTACACATGGCCATCAACTTAACGCAATTCACACTGAGGAGGTCTGCCAATTAGACTCATTATTTATAGCAGGCAGCACACAAGCTGTTTTTAAGTCATCCAATCACTCAGATTCCTGAGGGCCTCCAGTGCATAAGACTTTTCCTCCCATCTCTGGATCTCAAAAGGCCTACCCATTCTCAATGTTTCTCCTCTCTTGTAGAGAAGGGAACTAACATTTGTATAGTGCTTACTCTGTGTCAGGTACTATACTACTTTTCATGAATTTTCATTTGCTCCTCACAACAACCCCAGGAAGTGGGTGCTATTACTTAGCCCCATTTTTACAGTTGAGGAAACTGAGGCAAACAGAAATTAATTGACTTGCCCAGGATCACACAGTTACAGGCATACCTCAAAGATACTGAGGGTTCAGTTCCAGATCCCACAATAACATAAATATTTCAATAAAGCAAGTCACACAAATATTTTAGTTTATCAATGCTTATAAAAATTATGTTTATACTATACTGTAGTCTATTAAGTGTATAATAGTATTATATCTTAAAAAAGAGTCACGTACCTTGATTGAAAAATACTTTATTGCTAAAAACAAATGCTAGCCATCATCTGAACCTTTAGCTAGTTGCAATGATGGAGGATCTTGCCTTGATGTTGATGGGTGCTGACTGATCAGGTGGTGATTGCTGAAGGTCTAGGGGGCAATGGCAATTTCTTAAAATAAAACACAATGAAGTTTGCCACATGGATTGACTCTTCCTTTAACAAATATTTCTCTATAGCACATGATGCTCTTTGATAGCATTTTACCCACAGTACTACTTCTTTCAAAATTGGAGTCAATTCTCGCCAACCCTGCTGCTGCTTTAGCAACTAAATTTATGTAATACTCTTCAATATTGTGTATCAGGGAGTAGGGAGGCCTGGGAGAAGAGGGGGACCTATGGTTAGTTGGCAAAGCAGTTATTGATTTATTGATTAAGTTCAAGTTATATGGGTACAGTTTGTAGAGCCCCCAAACAGTTTCAACAGTAGCATCAAAGATCCCAAATTACCACAACAGATATAATCATAATGAAAAAATTTGAAATATTGCCAGAAATGCCAAACTGTGACTCAGAGACACAATGTTGGAAAAAATGGTGCCAATAGACTTGTCAATGCAGGGTTGCCACAAACCTTCAATTTGTAAAACATAAACTAACATAAAAATAAAATGCAATGTCTACAAATTGCATTAAAGCAAAGTGCAGTAAAACAAGGTGTGCCTGTACTGTGTTTTTCTGAAGTCAGATTTAGCTGCCTTTTTAAGGTCTTGGCTTCGGGAATTGCCTGGTTTCTGGCTTCTACTAAATGTTTCCTTAGGGACCCCAGAACCACTCAACCTACTCTCCTTCCCAGGGATCACTTAAATAGATAAAATTAAGTAGAAGTTCATGTTACTGGTTCTTATATTACCCTGCTTCATTGATTTATATGGATTTAGAAAGCTTTAAATTGAACTTCTTATAAGCATATCATATAGCTGATTAAATGTAACACTTTGGGTAATTTCTAGAAAATGTCAGGGCCCTTGGGCTGTAAGGTAACCTCCTACTATAACAGTTTCTATAGAAAATTCTGATTTGACTTATGTTTCCCACCCTTTCTAAACTTAGATCTCTTTCTAATTACTGGTTGCTTCCCCATTGCCTGTTAACCTGCCTAAGGCTCCCAATCCTTAAAAAAATAAAAATAAAAAAATTCACTACATCTTAGAATCCCCTCAAGTTATTGTCCTATTTCTTCCCTTCCTTTCTTAGTCAAACTCTTAGAAAGATAACTACTCCTACTACCTTCATTTCCTCTCCTCTTATGACTCCTCAGTCCTTATCAATCTGGCATTAAACCTCTTCACTTAACTGAAATTGAACTCTCCAAGGTTGTCCATTATTTCTTAATAGCCCAGGAGGATGGAATTTTCAATCTTTATTTTCAATTCAATTCAATAAACATTTATTAAAATGTCTTTCATATTCTAGACATTGTGCCATGTGCTGGGAATACAGATAAGAAAGACAGTCCCTGCTCTCAAAGAGGTTATACTCTGATGCAGAAAAACCACACACAAAAAAGATTAAAAGGAAGGAGTAGGGGTGGAGACTACCAGTGGGTACTTGGTGCTGAAGTGCTCATGTTCCATGGAGCCCAAACTAAGCAGAGCTGCTGATGGATAGTGGAGTGTTAGTTTATTCTTTTTTGACCTCTAGGCTGTATTTGACACTTTGACCACCCTCCCTCCTTTGGGTTTTTGTGATATTTCTTTTTCCTGGTTCTCCTCTCCTTCCTCTCTGACTATTTCTCTGTCTCTTTTGCTAGTTCATTATCCATATAGCACATACTGCGTACTGGTCAACCCAAAGGATCTGTCCTAGACTCTTCTCTCTTTTTAGCTGAGTAAAGAGGCGGAAAGGCAGGTAGGTGATATAGTGGATAGAGTGCCAAGTCTATAGTCAGGAAGGCTTATCTTCATGAGTTCTAATCTGACCCAGGGCAAGTCACTTAACACTGTTTTGCCTCAATTCCTCATGTGTAAAATGACCTGGGAAAGGAAACGCAAACCCCAAAAGACAAGGAAACTCCAAGTGGGTTCAGGAAGAGTCAGGCTTTCCTAAAATGACTAAGCAACAAAAAGGCAGAAAGTTAGATTGATAAAGATTGGGGAGTGAAAAAGAGGAGGGGCAGTGAAGATAGCAGACGTAGATATCTTTCTAAGGTATAGATTAGCTTCTGTAGATTTAATTATCATCTTTATGCAGATAACTTGCAGGTTGCTTTCTCTATCCTCAATCTGTTCCCTGAGCTCTAGTCTGACATTACCAAATGCCTGTTGAACATTTCAAACTAGATGTCTTAATTTATTTCAAACTCAACATTTTCAAATAGAATTTATGATTTTTACTCTCCCCTCCCCTACTCTTCCTGTTTCTGTTTCCCGTTTCCCATTTCTGCTGGGGATATTGCCATTCTTCTAGTTTCTCAAGTTCATGATCTCAGCATTACCCTTGACAAGTATCATTTAGTTCTGACCTTCATCATCTCTAGTCTGTATCATACCAAAGGTAATAATCGGTGTCCTGGCCTTGTCACTTCTTCCAATTCTTCCTCCCTATAAATGCCAAAAGGATTTTCCTAAAATATGTGTCTGACCATATTTCTCTCCTACTAAATAAACTCCAGCGATTCCCTATGCCTGTAGGATAACACATAAACCTTCTATTTGTCTCTTCAAGCCCTCCACAAACTATCCTCAAACTATCCTTCCATTCTTTTAAGAGGTGGATTCTTTCCATTTCTTTTACCCATTGGTTCTATGATATCTAGGCTCTTTCTATGTTCATAACTTTCAGGTAATCCACTAATTCTTAAGGTATTTATCCTCAATCTATTTTCCATGTCAGCTATTTTTCTGATACTTCACATTTTCTTCTACTTTTTCACTCTTTTGACTTTATTTTATTATTTTTTGATGTCTTGTGGATTCATTAGCATCCACTTTGCCCAATTCTAATTTTTAAGGAATTATTTTCTTCAGTGAGCTTTTGTACCTCTTTTTTTTATTATTATTTTATCAATTCTGTTTTTTTAAGATGTTATATTCTTTGGTAGCTTTGTGTCTCTTTTACCAAGCTGCTAATTGTCTTTTCATGATTTTCTTTCTTTTTGTTTTCATTTCTTTTTCTAATTTTTCCTCTACTATTCTTACTTGATTTAAAAAAAAAATTAGCTCCTCAAGGAATTCTTGTTGGGCTTGTATCCCAATTCACCTTATTCTTTGAGACTTTGGATGCAGCTGTTTTGATCTCTTTGTCTTCTGAGTTCATGTCTTGATCTTCCCTATTGAAATAATAGCTTTTTATGGTCAGAGTTTTTGTCTTTTCTGTTTGCTTATTTTTCCACACTATTTCTTGATTTGGAAATTTATGGTGATGTGGGACTCTATTCCTTGGGTAGAGGGGAAAGAAAGGAATATTGTCACAAGCTTCAGCTTTATTCCACATTGCTGTTTTTTTAGAGCTAGTTCTGGGGAGTTGGAAATGGTATGTTCCAAGCTTGTGTGATCTGGGAAGAAGTGTAGTCACTGTCTCTTGGTCTCAACTTTGGTCCTTACCTAGGAAGTTCTCTGATCCCTTAAGATGGCAACTGATATTGCTTCTCAGGGTCCTTTTCCACTTGGGGCTGGAAATGATACTTTTAAGGTTTCTGCTCTCTCTTGACTGAAAGTGCTCCTCTCCACCCTTGAACTATGACCCAGAAGTGGGTATAGGTAATGGAGTTGCCATTTGTTCCTGCATCCAGTGCTAGCACAGAGGTCCCTTATGATCTCCTGACCAATTGCCTTGTCCTCTTATCATTTCTGGTTTGAGAGCTCCCAAAGCTAATGTCATTTCTGTCACCACCACAAGTCCCACCATTGGTATTTCATCAGCATGGACTCTGGGTCAGCCTTCTCTTCCATGTCATAGATCTCTCTTTCTGACCCCCTACACTGTCTTGGGCCTCACTCTGACCTATTGCTGGCTCTGCCATTCTAGAAGTTGATTGCAGGAATTATTTTATAGTTGTTTTGAGGGAAATGTTAGGAGATCTCAACTCAGTGCTTCTCTACTTTTTCATCTTGGCTCCTCTCATAGAATTTTGGAGGCAACTCTGAGGAGCTGGGGAAATTCTTCTTAAGCAATTGGCTAAATTCTAATTCAAGTATGTTCTCCCCAATATCAATCACCACTAAGTAATGCCCCAATATCATCTAACCAATTAACATCAGTGAGTTTTTATAAAGAGATATTTACTTAAAAAATCTAATAGAAACCAAAGTAAAAAGGCATCCTCTTGAACTGGGGCACATTCTCCCCTCTACAGTCTTGGTCTCTGGGGAGAGTGGGTAAAGTAGTTGCTACTGACATTTGTCCCACAGAGTTACCTTCCAGTTGTAGTATGGCCAATCTGTCCCTTGATGTACAATATAGCATCTTAACTCCTGGGCTGAAGCATAGAGAGGCTGGATTCTACTGGTCACGGTTCAAATTGTGCTCTTCCCTAGGTTGTGGAGGCTAATTCCCTTTATTTTTCCAGTCTTTCAAAATACTCATTGGGCATTCCATCATCAATCATCCTTCACCTAAAGGAAAGAAATAATAAACCCAACAGATGCAGAATCAATAGTACAGCCAAGTGTTCATTGTCACATGGTAATGGCAGTGGTAGAGTAGACCCATGAGGACCACAGCAATTCTAGCCTCACCACAAGGAAAGAAAGAGTTCAAATCAGCCAGGTAGTGCCTTTTGTACACATATATCATGCCAACCCAACAGCCAATCAAAAGTCTTTCCATCATCACAATAAGTTGAAAATAAAAAGTTGCCTGAGTGTGCTCTGAAGTAGAGTGTAGTGCTCTCCACTACAGTTTTTCAGGTTCCCCAAACATCCATATAGCTTGCTATCAGACAGAGCAGATCACGCATGTTCTGAAATAAAGACAGGCCCCTCCATCTCATCTGTTACACACTTCCCAAAGCAATTTCCCTAAGTATCCACATGCTTCCCAGACAAGAGCTCTGCATTGACCAAGCCTCTATTAAATTTTGTTGGTTGATCCCACATTACAATGCATTATTTTCCTTTTCATAGTACATGGTCCAGTCAGATTGGCTGACTCTCCCTTCCTCACATGGATTCTATGTCCTGTCTCTATGACTTTACACTGATCATTTCCCATATGTGAATGCTCTCTCTCCTCACCTCAATGTCACAAAATCCCTTCTTGTAGGAGCCTTTGGAGATAGATTCCTTTTCCCCATGAGCTGAGGAGAGTTAATAGGACTCTTGTTGAGTATTCTGAAATTTATAATATTGCTCTTTTTCTTAATTCAGGAAATAACTGAATTACATGAAGTTCTTAAAATCTGTGAAGTAAAAATGAGGAAAGTGAAGAACAGTAAGGGGAGTGGGAGAGATAACAGAGGCAGCATGGGAGCGGGGGGAGGTAGGAGTCGAAAGCTGTGCTTCTCCTCCTCAGCAGCAGCAGCAGCAGCAGCTGAGCATAGTACTGATGGGTCAAGATCATTTGGGCACTGCCCCCATCCCCACGGCTTTGAGCTTCATACACCACATGGCAGATGGGAGGGCCACAATCAGACAGAAAGATAAACTCCAATGGTAGTGGATTTCAGCCTCCGTTCATTCATTTGCTCCCAGCCAAGAATCCAGGTACCTGAAAAAGGATCATCTTTCTCTTATTTTCTCCCCTCTTCCCTGTCTCCATCTGCTTTGACAAAGATTTAAGTCCAAATTTTCCTCTTCCTTTTACATTGATCTTTACCATTCAGTGGTAATTTTATTAAGCCTTATTTCTCTCCATAAATGAAATCAATCTTTCTTATGCGGAATATGTTTTTAATTGCACTCAGAGTGTACAAGTGGGGTACTCTAGGTATTTTTTAATCAGACTATAACTGCTTGGAAAGTATTCTTTCCAGCTTGGCAACTAAATGCTGCCTGAGGCATGATAAGCTATTGATTTTTTTAAAAAAAAACCTTATTAATAATCTAATAAACTTCCCAACAGAAAGAACTTCTTTTTAAAAATGGAGTATTGGTTTCTTTTTCTTTTCCATGAATGGGTGAACCCAGTCTTTCATTGTGGCTGTAATTCCTGGTGCTAGAAGGTAAAGGACTTTTCTACTCTCCAAATACACAGGTGCAAAGGAGGATGAAGGGTAGAAACTAGACTGAGGAAAAGTCCTGTCCAGAGCTGGCCCTAGTGGGCATCAAAGGGCATTGTTTGGGAGTTTTCTATTCTAGCCCTTCTCTTGCTGGGGAGACTCAGGAGTTTTCAGCCAGCTGCCTGTCCAAGCAACACTTGGGGATTAGTTATTCTTTCTTCAAGATGCAGCTCAAACTCCACCAGTTTCATGAAGCCTTTCCTGATTTTCTCAACTGCTAGTGCACTGTCTCTCTTAACTATTAACCACTTCATATTTATTCTCCATATATGTATACAAATACATGTTGTTTCCTCCAAAGAAAGTAGGTTCCTGGAGAATGGAGACTATTTCATGACTTGGGTTGTTTTTTGCCTTTGTTTTTGTTCTTGGTCTTTGTACCTCCAGCATTTAGAACATTTGTTTGGGACAAAATAGTTGCTTAATAAATGTCTATTGATTGATTTTTCAAGTGTAACCTAAGTTTGGATTGTTTTATAAAAATAATACCATCAATACCTTTCTTTGCTGGGATTTTATGATAAAGTGTATGTGTGTGTATGTGTGTGTGGGGGGAGAGAGAGACAGACAGACAAATACAGAGACAGAGAGTCAGACACGAAGAAAGAGAGAGACAGATGGGATTGGGATGTTAAAGGGAGAGATATTTCATTGGGGTTAGAAATTTATTTAGAAATTTTGTACCTAGGATGATAGCTTTCTAGTATGCCAATTTTTGTCAACTTATTTCAGTGGTTATTTTAAAGGGCAGGGGAAGAGACAAATCAAATTCTGAAAGATAAAGTGGAAGTCCATTCACATTCAATTTTTCTGTAAGTCTGTTTTCTAATCCTTTCCTCTTCTCCAGTGAATTTTCTCTTGCAGGCTCTATCTTGAGTTCATCTCATAGTCCATTTCCATTTTTGCATTTCTCTATGTGGTATTCATTTGAAATGGATTGCTATCCTGTCAGTTCAATAGTCAGTCTTTCGGCATGGGAATTGTATTCTTTTAATGGCTTTATTGCTCTAAACATACTGTCTTTGGTGGCCTCCACTATCCTCTGATTCTTAAAGAGAATAACTGGCAATCACGGAATGAGTTCCTTCCTGTTGAGAGGCTTGAGGGGAAAAAAGAGCGAAATTTTTTAAAATCCTCAAAGCTTCTGAACTGCAGTATGTTGTCTTTGATTGAATGTTGCTGGGCACTGCACACTAAATACAATGCAGGGTGATGATGACTCTTGCAGGCAGTCAGCTTGCTGAATGAGTTTCCTTTGCACTTAGAAATGAACAGAGGTTCCCAGTAATTGAACAAAATAATGTATGATAAATTAAAATATTGTTCATTCCAAAAGAAATTAAGCCTTAATTAAATGGCATCATTTAGTGTACTGTCCAGCAGATACTATAATTAGTTTCTTTAGCAGTGAACACAGTAATAGCGAAACTTTAATGAAATGATAATGAGACTAATTTAGCCCAGTGGATGGGTAAACAGCACCATTGCTTATCCCATCCTCCACAAAGGAAGAGCTGGCTTTGATCATGACATCTGGACAGTTCCTAATCAGTCATTTCTTTCCAGATAAAGTTACTAATCACACAGGCTAAACAAACCTGATTTACATTAAGCAGGTATGGGCTGTAGAGTACTTGTGGATTTCATGCAGCTGATTTCTATGGCAAGAAAGAGGAATCTTCTAGGTTGTTGCAAATATGAAATTCCATTTGAATATGGAGAATAGCATGAATCGTTTCTGAGGTCCCAGTATGAATGCAAAAGAGCAGTAACTAGCTTCTTAAGAGAGAACTTACAGTTTTGGGCACACTTACACAGTTGCAATTTTAGCTCCCATCTTCTTTTCAGTCATTACAACGACTTTTTCATTTCTAGGCTGGGCTCCTGTTTCTTGTTCCTGTAATGCAATACAATAAGGTACTATTCTTGTAGGAGGGGAAAAAACAGCTTCTACCTGGTATTACTGTGCACAGTCCCTGACCAAAAGAAAAATTAGATTTACTGGATTTAAAGGGGGGTTAAAAAAAACACCAACTTCTCAGAGCTACTGCTGTAACCAATTTGCAAAATCCCAGATTAAAGCAAATTAAATTCTTTTCCTCAATTTTTTTTGTTTCCAATAATATCTGTGCTGCATCTAGGCATGAGGAATTTTCATTTCCCTGTTTGCTAATAACTGTCAACATTTATTGGAGAGAAGAATGGATACATCAGTTATTGCAGAGGGAGCCAGCAGGGTCACACTGTGTCAGGAAAACAGAATTGTTGTATGGCTGGGTGGGGAAAATGAAATAGAATCTACAGGGTGTGACTATGCCATTTATAGGCTTTCTATGGATTATCATGGATTTAGCTACAGACTATTTGGGTTGCAAAACATCTATCTCCCTCTTCTCTGCCTCTCCCCTCCCATTAGAAAAGAACAACAAGCTTCCTCTAATTTTTCATCCTGAGTTCCCAGAGGTTAAAGGAGGTTTGCTGGTACTAGCAGAGAATTAGACACTGACATGTTTATTATGTATAAAATACATTTTGAAATGTCACAATTCACTCTAGGAATTGTCATTATTCTGATCTTGTATAATTATGGGTCTAGAGCTACCCGGGACCTCAGAGGCCATCTGGTCATTTTACAGATGAGGAAGCTGAGGCCATACTAGTGAAGTGACTTGTTTACAATCATATGGGTAGGAAAAGTCTCAAATTTGGACCCTCGAGTTTGAAGAAAGGCTATAAAGTTCTTTGATCAGGCACTGACTATTGAAGGAAAACTCACACAAGCGCTACCATAGCTAGTCATAGATACTGGTTCTCAAAAGCTCCATTATGGTCATATAAGAAGAGTCTGATGTGTCTCTTAGGTTTCTTTTTCTTCCTCTATTTTTCTTCTGCACAATTCAAACTATACCCAGTTGATAAGAAAAGGTAGCAATAGTTCAGCGGGAAACAGACCCCTGTTATGTTGTGCTGCCTCAGAAGTCTGGAGTGAAGGAGGTGTTCATGTAAACCTCTAAAAATAAAGATTTCCCTTCCTAGGTGTTTCTCAGACTGTGCAAGCTACTCCATTCCCCCTCTCACATCCTCTATCCCCTCTTTGCTCTCCGTATCTCTCTCTCAGTGTCTCTGCTTCCCTCCCTCTTTCCTGATCTCTCAGTTTCTCTCTATTTCCATCTCTCAATCACTCTGTCTCTATCTCTCTCTGTGTCTATCTTGCTGTCTCTATCTCTGTCTCTCTGTTTCTCTGTCTCTATGTCTCTCTTTGTTTTTCTGTCTCTCTGTCTCTATCTCTTTCTATGTCTCTCTCTGTGTCTCTGTTTCTCTCAGTCTATCTCTCCCCCTCTCTGTCTCTGTCTCTCTCTGTGTATCTGTCTCTCTGACTGTGTCTCCCTCCCTCTCTCTTCCTCTTCCCCCATCCCAGGACAGACATGAGAAGGCCTACTGAGTGTCAACAATAAGCCAGAGAGGAAAGAAAGAATTAAAACCTAGTTGAGCTTAATCATCTCCCAGTTAGGGGTCTGTGGAATGCTGGTCTCATTTTCCTTGAGGTGAACCATTCTTGTCATTAGCACTGAGATGTGTGCATGGCCACATGGTAGTAAGATAGTCACCCCTCAGCTTGAAGGGGAGAAAAACAGGTGAACTGGATGCTAACTGGCAGCATTGCTATGCATAACTTATAATTTCCTTCACTGAGAGTCAAAGTCCTAATGTGCACTGGGATAAACGAAGCATGTTCTAATCTAATCAAAGAGCTGTTTTATCTCTTCATTTTGCCTAAATCTCTATGTCTTGTTGCCTACTCCCTTAGACACCCACCAGGAAATAGCAGCAGTCCCACAGCATTGCACTAAAAATCTTACTGGAATTATAGCCATTCATTGAATCAGAGAAAACAACCTCCCAAGAGCCCACACATTTTGCATTAAACACAGCGTATCAAATTTTTTAAATCTCAAGTTGTTTGGTTAATGGTTTTCCCAGGCCTGAGGTTGAGACCAGACCACTGATCCCTCCCCTCAAGAATGTCAGCTGCCTTTGGGAGCTCTCCATGTAGATTGTTCAGCTTTTGTGTGGCATGTGGAATACTTTCATTCATTCTTAAGCCTAATGCCCAATTAACTAAGAAAGAGGATTCATTAAATAACTTAAAGTAGACCCGAATTAAAGGGCAGATTTTTCAGACACATTTGCAAAAAGCTCAGCCCCAGTTAGGAAATAATCATAATTTCAAGCTTATGTCCATTTGGGAATCCTTAGAATGAAGATAATTGAGAATGAAATCCACTTATACAATCCACGACTATCACTTAAACTCTCTGGGTTTCAATTTCCTCATCTCTGAAATGAGGGGTTGCATGAAATGACCTCTAAGGTCCCTTTCAGCTCTAAATCTATGCTCTTTTTCCCCCCCTTTTCTAATTTCTCTTCTTTTGTCCCTCTAGGGAAGTAGATAACAATCAACTAATTCACCCTTATTTTCCTGCAAGGATTGTCTCAGGTACCACAGCTTAAGATTTCTGTTTTATCCTTTCCCCATTTGAAGAATAGATTAGAACACAGCAGAGTACAAGGGAGAAGCCTATGAAGGTCTCTTCCTCTAGAAAATTGTTAATGCCTACATCTGGGGCACAGATACCTGGAAGTGACATGGGCTTTCTTTGCCCATCCAGGATGAAGAAAGTGCCTAAGAATGGAACTTAGCCCAAGAAATGTCAGCAACTGGGACAATAACACGGTTCCTTTAGAAACATATGGCAGGTACAAGATCTCCCACTTGTCTCAAGTTCATGAACAATGCCACTAGATCTAAAGGAAAGAGATTTTTACTTCCTAAGCAACATGAGCTTAGAATACATTCTTTAAGCTATATAAGGGAGACTAGGAGGGGGAGGGGGAAGCCAGAGTCAGCATGAGCTTGGAAAGTTGACTTATGAGTAACTCCAAGTTTGAGAGTCATGGAGTTCAGGATTCTACCCAGACAATGAGAATTATTGGACTGTGTCTGCCTTGGCATTTGGTAACTCCAAAACTGAGAGTTTGGTGAGCATATCTTCTAGGTAGACAAGAGGTTTTCTGAGCAGTATGCATCTAGGAACTTCATCCATGTGACCTCCAAAGCTGAAAAGCAAAGCCATAATCTGGTGGGAATTTACTATACTCTTGCTATTTCAGCAATGGGAAGGGAGGCACCCATCTAGCAGTCCCAAAGTGGGTTTGGCTTCTGGGGGTACACAAGGGTAGATCCAAAGCACAAGGAGTACTACGAGTCTAGGAAGAATTGTGTGAAAGACACAACAGGATAGCTAGGGATTCACTAGAATGTTGCAGTGTTTGTCTTGGTGGCAATCCTGAATTTTGTTCTTTCCAGGGCTGTTGAGTTCTTCATGCATTACTTCATCTGCTTGTGCGTATCTATGAGTCTTTTAAGCACCCTATGTGTCTTATATATCTGCTTATAGGATCCTGTGAATATCATGCATCTTCTGCATTTTCTATGAGGTGAATTAAAAACTCCCATCCTATGTGCATTTATTACTTTGAATACTTGTATGGGGACTATGGACCTTGTTACCTACATCTGGGGCAACCTAGATATGAACCAAACTTTATGCTTTATTTGGAGATTTTTCAGAGTAAACTCCATATGAAGGCAGAGACAAAAGAAGGGGGTGGGAGGGGGAAATTTTTTTCTAGAAGCCCTTTATCATCAGATGTGGTCTGTGTGACCCCAGAGTCTTCAGAGGAGAGGTGGGCCCTTGTTTATGGGTATATTTGTTTCTGCCAACAGAACGTTAAGCCTTGGAGGACAAGGACAGTCTTTGTGTCATTTTATTTTGTCTATAACTCTATCACTTACCTGGTACCTTATCCAGTGGAAAAGCTTAATTAATACTTGTTAAACTAAATGGGGACAGTTGGGTGGCACTGTGAATAGAGCACCGGGACCTGAAATCAGGAAGACATAAGTACCTGAGTTCAAATCTGGCCTCAAACACTTACTAGCTACGTAATCCTGGGTAAGTCACTTGTTGGAAATACACCATTTTCATGAAAGTAACTCAAAGACAGAGTGGGCAGAGGAAGGCAAATTTATTTACATGTCCAGACGTGAGTGCTGTTCACAGAGAACTGAACAGAACCCCGTGCAAAAGCAAAAGACAAATTTAAATATTGTTTGGGCAATCAGATCTCCCCTTAGAATCAGGATTGGTTTACAATCTTTTTGACACTCCCATTACATATCAATCCTTTTTATGTGTTCCCTCCTTCCAAAATGATTAGAAAATGGAGGGATAATTTTATGTGGGATGTGTCAGTGAATACGCATGAAGTTTATTAAGCAAGGGCAGCTGAGGGAATACCTTGGCCTCATCTTCCCCTTCATTTTGGTACCCTCCAGCAAACACAGGACCTTGAAACTTCTTTTGATCAGTACTCCCTACGGTACTCCCTTCCGATCACTTAGCTATGAAATGTTTCATTCTGTGGAGGACAAACTTTATCTCTTTCTGTCTCACATCACTTAACTCTCTCTGTTTGCCTCAGTTTCCTCATCTACAAAATAAACTGGAGAAGGAAAAAGCAAACCACTGAAATACCTTTGACAAGAAAATTCTAAGTGACTAAATAAATAAACAAACAAGTTAATAAATAAATAAGAAAACCCTAAGTGGGGTCACAAAGAGTCAGATGTGACTGAAAAACAAGAAGTTGAATGAACTTGGGAAAAACTGATTTGTAACACTCTTATGTGATATGTTATGCCAATGAATATCATCTTGCCTTAGTGTTTTTAAATATTGGGTTTTCAATGCCTACGTAGACTTTCTCTAGCACAAACCTGTTAGACCAGTGTCAATTTTTCCTTCTCAGTTCTGCTGAAAGTCTTGAGAACCATTCTGGAATTTGATATTTAATCTCATTGAAACATTACTCAGCAGCCAAGCTGGGGAAAATATGACCTTCTAGCCTGTTTCCTGAAGGTTGAAATCATCCTCATTATAACACTCTGCCTCGGGCTGTGCTGGAGCTAGTTTGAACTGGGAACTCGATTGTTAAATTTTCAGTTAGAGTATTCACACACTTCAGAAATAGGCAAATGCTACAAATCAAGGCTTAATGTATTGGTTTGTTGATTATCTACACTTCAGAAAGTGATGGAGAAAATGTTAATAATTCAGATTGAACTTAAAGTGTGTCATGAGTACAATTTTTTTTAAAGAACTGGTTGTTAAACATTTGCCAGCTCACCACTGCTGTCTTGGGCCTCCAAAGCTGTTTGGGGCCTCCTTGTTAATAGCAGCAGTTATAACAAAGATGAGATGAATTAAGAATGTGGAATTAATATACAAATAGTTAATGACTTTTCAAAGCACTTTTACATAGAACAACCCTATGATGCAGGTGGGGCAGGATATCCCTTTCATAAATAGAAGGCTGAATCTAGTATAAACTCACTATTTGACAAAAACTGCTGGGAAAACTGGAAAATAATATGGCAGAAACTAGATATCCACCAAAATCTTACACCATATTCCAAGATAAGGTCAAAATGGGTTTATGCCTAAAGGGTGATAAGCATAAGCAAGTTAAAAAAGTTAAAAAAGCATAGAAAAATTTATCTGTCAGATTTATGGATAAAAGAATAGTTTAGGACCAAATAAAAAGTAGAAAGAATTATAAAATGTAGCATAGATATTTTGATTATATAAAATTAAAAAGTTTCTGTACAAGCAAAACTAATGCAACCAAAATTATAAAGAAAGCAGAAAACTGGAGGGAAATTTTGCAACAAGTATTTCTGATAAAGGCCTCATTTCTCAAATATATAAAGAACTGAGTCAAATCCATAAAAATACAAATTATTCCCTAACTGTTAAATGGTTAAAGGATATTAATAGGCAGTTTTCAGACAAAGAAATTAAAGTTATCTTTGATCAAATGAAAAAATGCTCTAAATCCCTATTGATCAGAGAAATGCAAATTGAGTTAGCTCACACCTATCAGAGCAGCAAATATGTGCATTCAGTCCTTCATTGTTGAAAGAGGCCATGCCATCAGAGAATTGATGACATGACTTGCACTTGACTTTTTTTTGAGTGAGGGCTGTGCAGGTCACCAACCTCACTTCTCCTCCAGAGCCATCTGAATCCAGTGACAAGATAGTCATCAGGATGACTGGAGATGACCCAGGATGAGGCAATTGGGGTTAAGTGACTTGCCCAAGGTCACAGAGCTAGTGAGAGTCAAGTGTCTGAGGTGACATTTGAACTCAGGTCCTCCTGACTCCTGCAATGGTGCTCTATCCACTGCACCACCTAGCTGCCCCTAGCATATATGACAAAAAAGGAAAATGTTGGTTGCTGGAGGGGATATGGGAAAACCTGGACACATGCATTGTTGTTGGTGAACTTGTGAAGTGATCCAATCATTCTGGAGACTGATTTGGAAGTATGCCCCCAGGGCAGTCAAACTATGCATACTCATTGATCCAACAATACCACTGCTATGTCTATATCCCAAAACATTTTAAAAAAGGGAAAAGGATCTATTTGTGTAAAAATATTTATGGTAACTCTTTCTGAGGTTGCTAAGAAGGAAAGCCCATCAACTGGGTAATGGCTGAAATAGTTGTGGTATGTGATTGTAATGGAATATTATTATACTATAAGAAATAACAAGTGGAATAATCTCAAAAAACCTGGAAAGACTTCCATGAACTAATGCATAGTGAAGTGAACAGAACCAGGAGAATATTGTACACAGTATCAGCAATATTATTTGATGAATAACTGTGAATGACTTAGCTATTCTCAGCAGTACAATGATCCAAGACAATCTCAAAGGACTCGTGGTAATACATACTATAAAAAAAAACTTATGTTTGAGTACATGCTATTTTTCATTTTATTTCTTTTCTTTTCCCCCCTTTATTTGACTCTTCTTTTACAAAATGACTGACAGAAAAATGTTTTACTTAATTGCACATGTATAACCTATATCTGATTGGAAGGGAGGAGGGGAGGAAAAGGAGGAAATAATAGAATTTGGAATTCAAATCTCCAAATAAAAATATTAACATATTTTAAAAATAAATACATAGAAAGCTGAAGGGAGGGATACCTTGCCCAGGATGACAGAGATATCTAGTAATAAAACTGGAATTTGAACTCACATCCTCTAACTTCAGGTCTGATATTCTCTCGCTTATACCATTTTCTGGTCACATGATCACTAAGTAGGTGAATCAAAACCACAACCAGGGTGTGTTCAGTTCTAGTTTAATGCTTTTTCTATAGCAGATTACTGTAGTTGAGTTGACCTCATCCCCAACTCACATTGTCTTTCAGAAATTCAAGTTTGTACATGAGTGCTTTGCTGAGAATGCATTTTCCCATAGATACAATGCTGTGCATTGGTGGGTTGCATTCCCAGTCCAGCCCACAAAAACCAATTTAATCAGCAATTTTGCAGAAACACACTCAAAGTCAGCTCATAGCAGAGTTGCCTAATGCTCAGAGAAATTAAAACTACTTCTCCATAGTCATATAACTACTAAGTGTAATAAGGATACCCCATAAAGCATGACTAGAACTGCTCTTCCTGGTTCCAGTCAAACACACAGGAGCTTCTGACTATGTGTGACTCATCTGGATTAAAGGGATCACACTCTGAGATGAAGAAGAGGCCCCTTATTGGGTACTGAACTGGAGTAGTTAATGACTCAGTGGATGGATAATAGGGATTGACCTACCCTTCCACCTCTCTTTTCTTTTATAGCTACTAAATGTGGAAGACTGTTTCTAGCTATGGTATCAAGAGTAGGATGAGGGGAAGAAGGGCTTGCCCTGACCTTGTCCCATTTCTTGCCTCTCCACCTGTCGACCTCTATGTGGCCATGAATACTTAGCAGCTAAAACACATGTCCATCCCATCTGGGCAAACTTGAGCCTAGCTTTTGCCTTTGCCTCTTTTGTGCTTCTTCATACCTAACATTAGATGAACAAATACCCTGAAGTGGACATTTCTAGGCTAAGAAGCGTCCTTGTCACCAAAAGATCTGGAGGTCTCCAGTCTCAGGTTGGAGCTGAAACTTCTACATCATTTGTATAAGTCATTAGCAAGAAACAAATTGGTTCAAGCCTGGACATTTTACTAGTGAAGTGGTAAGAGCTGTGTGAGATGAGGTTAAATACAAAATGTCTAATTAGGTATCTTGCAAAATGACTTTATGTTCTGAAGAAATTTAAATATTAGCCTCCATCAACACCCACATGAGCTCCATCAATAGTATATGGACAAAGACGTGTCAAATGAATGAGTTGTGCAGATTTATTTATAAAAATGGAGGGGTTTACATCATGATGAGGAGCAGGTCGTTTCCACCAGTAATTACAAAAAAGATTAACCTTCAGGATTCCATGCTTATGAATTGAGGCACATTATATACGAACATCATTAGTAGGTTGTAAAAGATAAACCTTCATGCTTCATAGTAACCAAGGAGAGCAGTGGGTAAGAGCATTAGACTGGAATCAGGAAGATACAAGTTCAAATCTGGCCTCAGACATTTACTGGCTGTTTTACTCTAGGCAAGTCACTTAACCTCTCCCAGCCTCAGTTTCCTCAACTGTAAAATAGTAACAGGGATCAGATAACAATTGATAAGTACTTTGCACGGTGCCTAGTCATAGTAGGCACTATATAAATATTAATTATTATTATTTTTACTTCCCAGGATTTATGTGAAATCACACACATACACACACACACACACACACACACACACACACACACTCTGTCATGCTAATGTGATGCCCACAGCACTCACTATGGATATGGATATGCATGCATATTTCTAGGGTAAATTCGCAAAATATAAACTTTCTTCCTCAAAGTCAAAACCAAGACATTTTTTCAAACACCAGAAAGCCAAATCTGTCATAGTAACAAAGAAGTCTATACACATTATCAATGTAGGGGTACAACCATCCCTAAGCCTTCCCTCTGTCAAGGCTCCCCACAAACAAGCTCTCACTCAGTCTAGTTGCTCTGCTCTGCTCTGCCAGCTCTCTCTCTCAGCTCCACCTCACTCTCTCTTTCTGCTGCACCCTTCCTGTTCCACCCATTCAGCAAGTTCTATTGACTCCATGTGACTCAGGCTATGGTCTGGGCCAAAGATCAAACAGGTCACATGGGTCTTTTAAGGGACGGGGAAGATCTTTGAATTCCCTTACCATTACACACACACACACATAAATACACATGTGTATGTATACACATATACATATACATACAGTGCTTTGCAGTCTTTAAAGTGCTATATATCCTAGAAAGTATATTATTACCTAGAAAGATGTGATCAGATAATTTGAATTATACCCTCAACAGTTTATTACCCTCTTCAGGCTAATAGATGACAATTTCTTGTACAAATACAAATCTCCAAATATCCTTGAGAATGAAGTAAATAAAGTGTAATGGGAAGGAGTAAGAAGTAAATCACTGTAATTCTCCCATATTCACCTCCAAACAACCATAAAATAATGTCCTGAAACAAATCCTGGAATAGCAAAACTAACAAAAAGATGGGGTGAAGAAATCTTCTAGCCCAAGATCACCAAGAAAGGTCTGTCTCCCTTAGGCAAAAGTGGAATGCAATCCAGGACAGGAAGTATCCCAGTGAGCCAGCTGGAAGCCTCACCTCAGCAAACTAGCAGGAGATCCTGAGCCCCAGGGAGGTGGAGCAGACAAAGCCCAACTCCAGGACCCCCCACGTACCTCTGCATAAACAAGAAGAGGGGCAACAGAGGAAAATTACTTCTTAAAAGTTAGAATTGGGCAAGTGGAAACTAATGACTATATGAGACATCAAAAATCAATCAAGCAAATTCAAAAGAATGAAAAAATAGAAGAAAATGTAAAATATCTCATTGGAAAAACAACTGACCTGGAAAATAGATCTGAGAGAGACAATGCTAGAATCATAGGAGTTCCTGAAAGCCATAATCAAAAAGGAGAATCTGGACAGCACCTTTCAAGAAATTATCAAGGAAAACTGTGCTGATATCCTTGACCCAGAGGGCAAAATAGGCATTGAAAGAATAATTTCATCACTTCAAGATATAGATCACTTACTGATCACTTCAAGAAAGAGATCCCAAAATAAAAATTCCAAGGAACATTATAGTCAAATTACAGAACTATCAAGTCAAGGAAAAAAGGATTATAAGTGACCAGAAAGTAACAATTCATATATCCTGCACCACAGTCAGGATGATACAGGATTTAGCAACTGCATCATTAAAGGATGGGGGGCAAAGGAATTAGGACCACAACCAAGAATCACCTACCCAATGAAATTAAGCATCATATTTCAAGAAGGGGAAAATGGTCCTTCAATGAAAAACAAGGACTTCAAACTTTCATAAAGAAAAGACCAGAATTGAACCAAAAAATTTGATTTCTAATATCAAGACTCAAAAGAAGCCTAAAAAGGTAAAAAAGGAAAAGAAAACATAAGGGATTTAATGGAACTGAACTGTTTGCATCCCTACGTGGGAAGACGATACTTGTACTTCTTAAAAATTGTACTACTAATAGCACAGCTAGAAAGAATATACATAGACAGAGGGTACCAGTATAAGGTGAACTTGAGGGAATGACATAAAAAATGATGAAGGGATGAGAAAGAGGAGTATATTGGGTGCAGAAGGAAGGGAGAGGTAGAATGGGGTAACTTATTTCACATGAAGAGGCTCAGAATACCTATTACAGTAGAGGGGAAAATGGAAGGGTGGGTGACTGGTATTTTTTGAACTTTACTCTCATCATTTGAACCTTACTCAAATAGGGAATAATATACACAATCACTTGAATATAGAAGTCTACCTTACCCAACAGGGAAATAGGAGGGAAGGAGATCAAGTAAAAGTGGGGATGGGGACTGACAGAAGGGAGGGGGCAGGTCAGAGATCATAGACAGAAGCAAAACACTGATGAGGAGGGAAAAGGTGAAAGGAGAGAGAGGACAGACAGAAGGAAGACTAGGATGAAGGAAAATACATAGGCAGTAATCATAACTGTGAATGTGAATGGGATGAACTCTCCCATAAAACAGAAGTAAATAAAAAACCAGAGTCCTAAACATGTTTTTTATGAAAAACAAACTTGAAATGGAGAGACACATACACAGAATAAAGGTAAGAGGAGCAAAATCTATTCTACTTCAGTTGAAGTAAAAAACAAAACAAACAGGGGTAGTGATCCTGATCAGATGAAGCAAAAGCAGAAATAGACATAAGGAATGAAACAACAGGTTTGCTAAAAGATGCCACAGACAATGAAGTAATGTCAATATTAAACACATATGCATCCAAATTCTTAAAGGAAAAGTTAAGTGAGTTACAATTTCGTGACCAAACAAGAGGGAGAAGATTATGAAATTTAAAATAGATCACTTTGATTATATTAAATTGAAAAGTTTTTACCCAATCAAAACCAATGCAGCCAAGATAAAAAGGAAAGCAGAAAATTGGGAAACAATCTTTACAGCAAGTGTCTCTGATAAAGTCCTCATTTCTCAGCTATATAGAGAACTGAATTTATAAGAATACAAGCCATTCCCCAATTGAAAAATGGCCAAATGATATGAATAGGCAGTTTTCCAGTGATGAAACCAAAGATATCTATAGGCACATGAAGAAGTGCTCTAAATCACTTTAGAGAAATTAAAATTAAAGCAACTCTGAGATATCACCTTATACCTATCAGAGTAGCTAATATGAAAAAAAAAAAGGAAAATAAGTATTGGAGAGGATGTGGGAAAATTGGGACACATGCATTGTTGGTGGAGTTGTGAACTTATCCAACCATTCTGCAGAGCAATTTAAAACTATGCCCACAGGACAACCAACCTGCACATACCCTTTGATCCAGCAACACCACCCCTATATCTGTATCCCAAAGAGATCATAAAAATTGGAAAAAGATCTATAAGGGCAAACATATTTATAGCAGCCTTTTTTATGGTGGCAAAATATTGGAAATTGAGAGCTTTCCCATTAGTTGGGGAATAGCTAAGCAAGTTGTGGTATATGAATGTAATGTAAAACTATTGTGCAATAAGATGAACAGGTAGATTTCAAAAAAATCTGGAAAGACTTGTACTAACTAATGGAAAGTGAAATGAGCAGAACCAGAAAAACATTGTACACACTATCAGCAAGGTTACGTAGTGATCAACTATGAATGACTCCGCTCTTCTCAGCAACACAGTGATCCAAGACAAATACAAAGCACTCAGGAAGAAAAATGCTATCCACATCTGGAGAAAGTACTGATAGACTTTGAATGCAGATTGAAGCATACTTTTTATTTTTACTTATTTTATTCTTTTTCATATTTTTTTCTCTTTTGATCTGTTTCTCCTTTCACAACTATAACTAATATGGAAATATATTCTACATGATAGCACATGTATAACCTATATCAAACTACCCACCATTTTATGAAGAGGGGAGGGGGGAGAAAAATTTGGAACTCAAAATTTTGTAAGAATGAATGCTAAAAATTGTCTTGACAGGTAATGAGGAAAAAATACAATACTATTAAAAATGAATAAAATGCAATGAAACTGAAATACTATCAGAAACAAATCTCTGTAGTTATGCAGAAAAAACACTGATCCACAAAAATCTGAGAATGTTTTCAATAAATATCATGTGCAGTATTTATTATCTTCAAACTATGCAGAATGAAAAGGTTTCAAAATATGGAAACAGCAGAAGAAATGAAAACTATGTGAAAACAAGATGAGGCATATGCTGTGCCTATTGTTCTGTCTGTTCCTGGAGTGGTCTTGAGTTGCTTTCAGTGAGATTACAGAAGATTGTATCCATTTGTACAGTAGTTGGAAGCATTATTAGAACAATTGTATGAAAAACTCTTATTAGCATTATTAGAACTATTAGAAGAATATTAAATATATAAGAAATAATAGCAGGATATTAACTTATCTTTGGACCGTTTCTACCTGTACCCCTCAAAAAAGAGGAGAAGAATATGACAATGACAATAAGAATAAAAATAAATCACAGTTAGAGAGGTTCAGAATGTGGAGTAATTTAATTCAATTTTTTCAGTAAAGTAAGAGGTGATATCTTCTAAACTTAGAGGGGGAGGGATTAGGGAGGATGTTGGGATTTGAGGAGAAATGAAAACAAAGAAAATTAATCAGGAAAGAATAAATGTATTTCAGACTCTGAGGCCTTTTCCCAAGAGGGTTGGGGAATGAGTCACACATAGTAGATCTCTCTCATAGAGAGTGTACACCTGACTCCAGATTGGACCAAGAGAAGTTAAATCGGGAAACACTGAGGCAGTTTCCAGTCCTAGCCTAGGTTGCTTTAGGCTGGGATGAGCAGTTCTGGATAGGGCGACTGAACAAAAGACAGGCAGCTCTAAGGTGCTTGGCTTTGATCCAGGCCAACTGATTCTGGGCCTTTGTGGATGTGTAAGAAGGGAAAACAGAGCATCAGTAGAGTCTATTCAGATTTAGTTGGCTGTGCAGTGAAGGCATCCTCTCATTCTTATAGCAAAAAAAAAATACAGACTATGGACTTCTGAACAAGAAAGCCAAGACCTGCCTTTTCTTTTGTATTGCAACTTTAGAGAAGTCTTTGATAGGAGACCAGTTTATACAACATAGCCCCAGATTTCAAACTGAGCTTCCCATGGAGTGTGTATAATCTAACAAGCCCCTACATTTTGTAGGAAAGGTGATGTAATTCCTTGTTACTGGAAAGAGATTCTCTGGAGAAAATCAACACTATGGTGTTGTTGTAACTGCTGTTGTTGAGTTGTTTTAGTCATGTCCAACTCTTTGTGACATCATGTGGGGCTTTCTTGGCAAAGACACTGGTTTATCATTTCTTTCCCAAACTCATTTTACAAATGTCTTCAGTGTTAAGGGGCTTGTCCAGGGTCACATAGTTGATAAGTGTCTGAGGCCAGATTTGACCTCAAAAAGATGAGTCTTCCAGACTCCAAGCCCAGCACTCTAGCCACTGTGTCACCTATCTGACCTCAACCTCTCTTACACTATAAGAAATCTCTCATAGACTAGGTTATTGGCCTGTATTAGAATGGTAATATCCTTTAGCCTCTAATATTCAGCAGTTCATTGTGGTAGGCTGGGCAATATAGTCACATAGTATTTCCACAGAAATGGGTGCAAAGATGAAACAAAGAGAAATTATAAAGATGATAGGGATATCTCCAAGATATCTTGTGTGTTATATTTTGTTTCTTAGAGTTTCTGCATGTTGTCTCCACCATCAGATTGTGAGCTACATGAGAGGAAAAGCTCTCTTTTACCTTTATTTATATCCCCAGTGATTAACACATTGCCTGGCTCATGTAGGTGTTTGGTAAATGCATGAAGGCTTAATGTTCTGACAAAGCACCTTTGCAGAAAAAAAAAAACCTTTCCTCAAGCAAGCAGCCAAAAACCCATTCACAATCAGCAGCTATAAAGGTCAAATGGGAAAAATCTGTTGATGTCTCAGAAAAATTTCTTATGCACCGGAGGAGAATGTATTAGATAAGGGAAAGTGACATCTCTTCATCAATCTCAGTCAACAAAGAACAGGGCTTTCCTAGTTCTTGTGACTGATGCTCCCTGCCCAATCCTGTTCTCCCAGTTAGCATTCCCCACTTAATGCTAAGGTATATTACTATCCAGGTCAGAAGAGCATTGTTGATTTCCTAGGATTTCTTACGCCAGAGTGGTACCCAATGGACCCTGTAATTACAAACATAATAAGCAGGAAATCAGCTTTTCTTTTTAGTCAATTCCATGTTATATCGACTCAGTCACCCCTGTCTAATGTATATCCTGGGACAATAAGTCTCAGAAATGATTGATAACCCAAGTCAACTGCAAGTTTTCTGTTATGCATTAGTTTGTCAAATCCACCTCTTTTGAAATAGAAGCAAAGAATTACATTTTACCAGCATTAAGAGGTGAAGACCCAGTAGGCACATAGGCAGAAGTCATCTCTCTTTTGTGAACTCTATAGTATTTTGTATCTCTCTCCTTGCATGTACTGAAGTTTTTTGTGTATATCTACTACTTCTTCTATAAGTTTTTTCTACTCAGAGACTGTATCTCATTTCATCTTTGTGTACTAGATCTGTGATGTCTGGGATTACATGGCTTTTCTCTGGGACTACATAACTCACAGGTTTAAGGACTAAAAGTCCTGGAGACTTTATTTCCCAGGTGACTTCTTGGCATAGTCTCTTGGGTCAGGGTTTTTGGAGGGAGAATGCTGGAAGTGGGGAGGCAGAGGAATGACTGTAAGTAGGAGGGTTCATCCCCATACTATGGCTTGATTCTCTGCCCAGAGAATAAACTTTCTCTAGCAGAGAAGCCTGCAAGTGTATATATCCCCATGAGGATGGAGAGTAAGGGAAATTGTGCAGTGACTTGAATCAAGTGTATTTCTGCCATAGCTAAGTGACTGTTATCTGCATTACAAGGATAAGCTGATTTTTTTTTCCTAGAGAAGAACCTTAAGGGATTTGAGTTAAGCCCCAATACACTCAAGTTATTAGTGACAATGAAGCATTCTCCATGAGGGCAGAGATTGATTTTTTTTCCCTTTCTTTGTATCCTTAGCACAGAGCCTGGCATATGGTAAGTGCTTAATAAATATTCCTTCAGTTTCTTTTGACAAATTGACTTACTCACTGTTGCTAAAGGTACCTGAGTGATGCAGTGGACAGAGCACAGGTCCTGGAGTCAGAAAGCTCTGAGTTCAAATACAGCCTGAGATATTTACTAGCTGGGTGAGACCGGGCCAGTCGCCCAACCTTTCTGCTTCTGTTTTATCATCGGCAAAATAATAATAATTGCATCTACCTCACAGAATTATTGTGAAAATAGCATATGAAAATATTGATAAAGTGTTTCATCAATCAATAGAAACATTATCTAAATGCTTGCACTGGGTTCAGGAACCTATTACATGGCCCATATACAGTCCAGGTTGCAGTCCTAGGATAAAGAAGAGTACTGGTACTTGTGGTCACAGGGGAACGGTGACCATGGTCACAATTCCAGGACAGAGAAGAGTGCTTGTGATCTCTCACAAAGGAGTAGGAGCCCTGGGCTCAGCTCTAAGACAGAAAAGAGCACTAGCAACTGATGCAAGAGGAAATCAGGGGACCTAGTCACAGTTCCATGGCCAAGAGGAGGAGGAGTACTTGTGGTTACAGGGGAACAAGATCCCATCCTGGGTAATGACCAGAGCACAGGCCAGGAGAGCTGTGATCACACCTCTCCTTAGACTACATCACCTTTGAAACCTACAGATCCCCAGAACAAACTCTAAAAACAGCATCACAGAAACCCTGAAACTTGGAGCAATGCCTAGAAGCAGAGCCTAACTTTAACTTAAAGTTGTTAAAAGGCAAGAAATGAGCTGGAAAAATGAGTGCAAAACAAAAACAAAACACCTTACCATGAAGACAGGGTGACAGGGAAGATCAAGACACAAACTCAGAAGAAGACAGTGAGGTCAAAACAGCTACAAGCAAAGCCTCAAATTAAAAATGTGAATTGGACACAAGCCTAATAAGAATTCCTAGAAGAGTTCAAAAGGGTTTTAAAAACAAAATAAGAAAGGTAGAGGAAAAATTGAGAAAATAAATGAGAGGGATGCAAGAAAATTTGAAGAGTCAACAGCTTGGTAAAAGAGGCACAAAAATACTGAAGAAAATAACACCTTAAAAACCAGAATTGGTCAAAGGGTAAATGAGGCACAATAATCCACTGAAGAGAAGTCCTTAAAAAGTAAAATTGGCCAAATAGAAAAAGAACTACAGAAGCTCATTGAAGAAAATAATTTATTAAAAATTAGAATTGGACAAGTAGAAGTTAATAACTCCACAAGACATCAAGAAACAATAAAACAAAATAAAAAGAATGAAAAAATAGAAAAATAAATCAAGGAGAAATAATTTAAAAATTATTGAAGTACCTGAAATCCATGATCAAAAAGAAAAAAAGCCTAGATACCATATTTCAAGAAACTATTAAGGAAAACTTAAATGATAAGTAATATCTTTCTAAAATCATCAACAAAATTATTTGCAATAGGGATAAGCTAGAAGCTCTTTCAATAAGACTACAGTGTAGCAAGTATGCCCATTATCACCACTATTATTCAATATTGTGCTAGAAGTGCTAAATTTAGCAATAAGAGAAGAAAAGAAAATTGAAGGAATTGAAATGGGAAACAAAACTATCATTCTTTTTTTAAAAATTATTTTGTTTTCAGTTTTCTACAATCACTTCCATATAACTTAGATTTTTCCCCTTCCCTCTCCACTCCCTCCCTGAGATGGCATGCAATCTTATATAGGTTCTACACATAAATTCTTATTAAATGCATTTTCACCTTAGTCATGTTGCATGGAAGAATTAAAATGAATGGGAGAAACTATAATACAAAACAAACAAAACATAACACAAGAGAAAATGATTTGCTTCATTCTGCAATCCAATTCCATAGTTCTTTCTTTGAATGTAGAAGGCATTTTGCTTCAAGAGTCCACTGGGAATTTTTTAGGTCCTTGTGTTTCTGTGAAGGGCTAAGTCTACCAGAAAAATTCCTTTCACACTGGTTGTTGCTGTATACAAAATTCTCCTGGTTCTGCTCCTATAACTAAGCATCAGTTCATATAAGTCCTTCCAGGCCTCTCTGAAGTCTTCCTATTCATCATTTCTTATAGCACAATGGTATTCCATTACATTCATATACCAAAAAGCTATCATTCTTTGCAGATGATATGATGTTATACTTAAAGAATTCTAGAAAATCAACTGAAAAAAACTATTGGAAATAACTAACAACTTCAACAACATTGCAGGATATAAAATAAACTCACAAGAATGATTAGCATTTCTATATACTACCAACACATCCCAGCAGGAAGAAATAGAGAAATTCCATTAAAAATAACTGAAGATAGTATAAAATATATGAGAGTCTACCTGCCAAGAAAAACCCAGGAACTACATGAACACAATTATAAAAATAAAAAATTCACACAAAGACAGTTAGATCTAAACAAGTCAGTATGATTAAAAAAAAATAAAAATTCTAACTAAACTAACTTACTCAGGGCCATACAAATTAAACTACAAAAATTATTTTAGAAAGCTAGAAAAAATAACAAAATTCATCTGGAAAAACAAAAGGCCAAGAATATTAAGGGAATCATTAAAAAAATGGTAAAGGAAGATGGCATAGTAGTACCAGTTTTCAAACCATATTACAAAGCAGTAATTATCGATGCAAATTGGTATTGGCTAAGAAATAGAGTAACAGATCAATGAAATAGATTAGGTTACACAATACACAGTAGTAAATGACCATAGTAATCTAATGTTTGATAAACACAAAGATCTGGGGCAGCCCTGAGTACAAATCTCACTTCACATAGTTGATACTCACTAGCTCTGTGACCTTGGGCAAGTCACTTAATCCTAATTGTCTCATCCTGGGTCATCTCCAGTCATCCTGATGAATATCTGGTCACTGGATTCAGACAGCCTTGGAGGAGAAGTGAGGCTGGTGACTGCATAGCCCTCCCTTACTCAAAACAAAGTCAAGTACAAATCATGTCATTATTTCTCTGATGGCATGGTCTTTTTCAGCAACGAAAGATGAACACAAACACAAAGATCTCAAGTTTTGGGACAAGAAATCACTATTTGACAAAAATTGCTGAGAAACTGCAAAGAAGTTGGCAGAAACTAGATAAAGACAAACATTTTACATTGTATACTAAGATAATGGGTACATGATTTAGATATAAAGAGTGATATCAAATTAGGGAGCACTGAAAATTTTACCTGTCACATCTATGGATAAGGGAAGAATTTATGACCAAATAATAAGTAGAGAGCATTATGGGATATAAAATGGATAACTTTGATTATATTAAATTTAAAAGATTTTCCACATACAAAATTAATATGGCCAAGATTAGAAGGAAATCAGGGAGTTGGGGGAAAAATTTGACAGCAATTTTCTCTGATAAAGGCTTCATTTCTCAAATATATAGAGAATTGAGTCAAATTTATAAGAATACAAATCACTTCCCAATTGAAAAGTGATCAAACGATATGATCAGGCAGGTTTCAGATGAATAAATCAAAGCTTATGAAAAAATTCCCTAAATCACTACTGATTAGAGAATTGCAAATATAGAAACTCTGAGGTACCGCCTCACATCTATCAGATTGGCTAATATGAAAGAAAAGGAAAATTATAAATGTTGAAGGGGATATGGAAAAACTGAAACATTAATACACTGTTGGTAGAGTTGTAAACTGATCCAACCATTCTAGAGAGCAATTTGGAACAATGTCCACAACCCCATGAAACTATGTATATAGCCTTTGATCTAGCAACTACTAAATCTGTAACCCAAAGCGATTTTAAAAGGGGGAAAGGACATATTTGCACAAAAATATTTATAGCAATTTTTTTTGTGGTATCAAAGAATTGGAAATTGAGGGATTGCCCATTAAGAGAATGGCTGAACAAGCTGTGGTATATGATTGTGATGGAATACTATTGTGCTATAAGAAATGATAAACAGGATATCTTCAGAAAAACTTGGGAAAACTTACATGAACTGATTGATGTAAAGTGAAGTGAAAGCATAGAGGAACATCCTACAGAGTAACAACATCAGCTGTGAAGGACTTAGCTATTCTCAGCAATATAATGATGCAAGAGATTTCTGAAGGACTTATGAAAAATGCTGTCCACCTCTAGTGAAGGAATTGATGAAGGCAAGTTGAGGCATAATTTTTTTGTTGGACATATTTATATGGCTGCGCATATATAATTGCTATCAAAACACTTGGGGAAGGAGAAGGGAAAGAAAGAATTTGGAACTCAAAATTTTAAGCAAAAGAATATTACAACTTTTTACATGTAACTGAGAAAAAATGAAATAAAAAATTAAAAGTGAAAAGAGAAACCAGATATGAAGCTCATCTTAAAGAGGATGCTCTGGGGACGATGCAGCTGCTGGTTCTCCAAAGAGTGATATAGTAGAGTCATGGACATTATTTAGTCTGAGATAATACAGTAACAGTCAGAATAAGAAGAGAAGAGTAGTTGTAACAGCGGCTTATTTCCTCTCCAGAGGTTACTGAGGCAGCTATTTGTCATTCTTATAATAACAACAGAGAAATCCATTTTCTTCCTAGCCTATCCAAGACATAATAGAAAACTTTCCAAAATTTATGAAAGCGGATATAAATTACTAAGAGACGTCAATTCACAAGGACATAGATGATACATCTAGAAGGAACCTATTGACAAAGTATCGACAAAGATAATGATGTAGCCTTGAGCAGGAAAGCATAAGGTTGGGTTTTCCTCACTGTGTCGCCTATTGAAGGTAATGGATGCAGGGAGAAAACATGATTTGGCAAATGAACCTCTGGCTAAAAAGGCAGTATCCTGAGAATGAGATCTGGATTTCTGGATTACAACTTAAGGTATAGGAAAGATATATTCCTGGCCAGAGAGGCAGTTCATGTAACCATGACTGGTTAGGAATGTATTTGCCAGGTGGCTTATAAATCTAATCAAAAGTGGGTTTGAACTTAAAAAACAAAACAAAACATAGGCTAGGGGAGTAGAAATCCTCTATGTATATTTTTCTAAGTGAGACATCGTAGTTAATAGTTATCATGAAAGAAAAATAGTAATTGAATTGATGGGAAGCAAAACCCAAGAAAGAAGTTAGCAGTAAAGTCCTTGGCTTTAAGCGTTTGTACACAAATACTCAAATTTTAAGTAATCGACAGAAGGAACTAAAAGTTCTAGCATACAACAGAAAATTTAGCCTCATAGGTATCACTGCAACCTGAGATGAAACACAACTACAATGGGGCTCCAAGTAAGTATACTTAATTCAAAAGAAACAGGATAGGTAAAGGGGAAGGAGAAGGAATGTATATTTAGAAGGTATGCTTAATAGAAGAAATCAAGAATCCAGAGAAGGGAATTCTGCTAGAGAGTGAAGTTCAATGTATAGAGACACAGAAATAATTTTGTCATCAGAGTATACTACATACCAAGCGAGAGAAAAAGAAAGCGAAATAGGAATCTGGGAAATAAATCATAAGCCCGAGAGGCAAAATGTGGTAGTGATTGGTGACTCCAATTACCCAACATCTACTAGAACTGTCTGCCAAAAAACAGAGCAACTAATAAATTCTTGACTTATAATGATAATTTCATCTTTGAAAAGACAGAGCGGGGTAGCACCAGCCCTGGAGTCAGGAGGACCTGACTTCAAATGTGACCTCAGATACTTACCAGCTGTGTGACTCTGTATAAGTCACTTAACACTGATTGTCTCAGAGAGAATGTTCTTCCTCATCAGAAAGGATAGAAGAAAATACATGTTCACCAAGAAAGTAACCTTCTATAGTCTTATTTTCATCCATATAAGGAGAACTTACAGAGGAGTTTCCTCTACCAATCCAGACTGATACTTGATTTGCGATGCATAGTCTTGAAGAGTTGCCTAGAGCACTGAAAAAAATAAAATTACCTGCTCAGAGTCATAAAGAGAGATTTGAACTCAGGTCCTCTCAATTCTGTAATCAGTTCTTTGTCTAATTTACATTTAAGAAGACCAATTAATAGAGAATATACATAAGAGTATTCTATAGTCCTGTAAAAAAAATCACAAATGCCCAAGCTCAGAATGAGCTGAGGTTGAGTAGAAAAGCTGACAATAGAAAGGTTTTTCATTGTTTTAGTGTATTGTAAAAGAAAGAAGGATGTAAAAAGGGTAAATTGGACAATAATAGGTAACAACAGAGAGAAGGATGAACTATTGAATGCTTACTTTGCTTCTGCCTTCTCTGTCAAAAATAATGACGTTTTCAGTGGAAAATGCCAGAATGAAAGTGGCTAACAGAGTTGATGACCAAGATAAGTAGGGAGACTAAGAAATAATCTAGCTGTCCATCCTACAGTAAAAATTAATGAGTCTCCAGTGGAGTACCCAAGGTGTATATATATATATGTTTGACCCTATGCAATTTAATCCGGTATGTTCATCAAATTTTAAGATGACATAAAACATGAAGGAAGGGTTAACATAACAGACTGATGACAGAATCAAGGCCAACCAGTCCTTGCAGGCAAGAGCAAGGTACAAAATTCAATAGGAATAAGTCTTAAGCTTCAGGTCTAAAAATCAACTTCAAAAGTACAATGTTGGGGAGGCATAATTAAACACTCATTTGAAAGAAAATCTAAGGGTTTTGGAGGACTTCAAGTTTAATATGAAGCAGTAGTGTCATATGGCAGTCAAAAGAGCTCATAGGATTCAGGGGACTGCATTAAAAGAGGCATGTCTCCCAAGAATAAGGACATATTAGTAATCCCTCTGCTCCATACTCTTTTAAAAAATATTTATTTATTCTTTTCAACATTCATTTCCATAAGATTTTGAGTTCCAAATTTTCTCTCCCACTTTCTCTTCCCCCAAAACCAAGACAGAGTGAAATCTGATATAGACTGTATGTATACATTCATATTAAACATATTTTTACATTACTCACTTTGTAAAGAAGTTTCTTATCCATTTTTAGACTTCCTCTTGAGTACCAAGCTTTTGTGCATATGCACTTAAATTTAAAATATTGATAAGTGACCCAAAGAGGGCTATCAGATTCACAGAAGCATCAGTTGAAGGAACTGGGGATGATTAGCCTAGAGAAGAGAGGTTTCATCAGTAACATGATAGCCATGTTCAAGTACTTGAAGGTTGTCTTGAGGAAGAAAGATTATGTCTTCCTTTACCTCACACTTTTAAGATCGATTTTTTCTTTAGCTTAAGCATAAGAATGTTATTCTTATTGAATTTCATCTTATTGTCTTGTCTAGACCTTGAGGGAAGAAATGGAGCAATGGATGGAAGCTACAAAGAGATAAATTTAGAATTGATTTTAAGGGAAAATGTCTTAAATTTTAAAAGAGAAAGTGGTTTCTTCAAGTGATGTTGGAACCCCTCCACTTGGAGGTCTTCAAGCAATATACCTGATTATTTGTCAACTAATAGTTTGAGTTTTTTTTTTCATTAGATGGTGAAGTCCTTTTCAATTTTCAAAATTCTCTGATTCTGTGTAGAGAAGCCATTGGAGACCTTATGCAGCCATAACAATGAGTGTTGTGAACACAGGTAAGAGAGGGATAAAGCATAAGCAGGAAGTGTAGTGTTTAGTTCTCAGAGGTGCTAACTATATGGGTGATTGAAATTTGCCCATTTATTGTGCCAGCATAAGATAAGGAATTTGCCCAAACATATGAATTGTCTGTTTTCTTCAACTCAGAGAAGGAGGTTTTACTTTGTGGATGCTTATGTAATTCACTTAAATCATTTACTAAGATAATGGATTTCAACCTTTTTAGTTTCAGGACCAAGGCTATTAATAATTATCAAGGATTCCAAAGAGCATTTGTTTATGTGAATTTCATATATTAATATTTTCCATACTAGAAATTAAAACCGAGAAATTTTAAAATATTTATTAATTCACTTAAAAATAACAGAAATCAACATGTTCCATATCAACATAAATAAAAGATTTTTGTTTTAAAAAACTATTTTCCAAAATAAAATGTTAACAAGAATGGTATTATTTTGCATATTTCAAATTTACATATTTACATATCTCTTTAGTGTCTGGACTAATAGAAGACAGATGGATTCTCATATCTCCTATCTTCTACATTCAATCTGTTGCAATTTGTTGCTTTGGTTGAAGTATATGAAGAAAATCTAACCTCTCATATTTTTGTATTTGGAAAAGGGAGAAATATTTTAATTGGTAAAAAAAAGATTTTGGTATTATTATAAAAAGTGTTGATCTTGAAGATCCCCTAAAAGTGTGTTAGAAATCACCAGAGATCTGCAGACCACTTTGAGAACTATAGTATTAAGATAAAGATACTTTCCAACCGAGGTCTTTGATTGATGGCTATGAAGGGAAGACAATACTGGCTAATAGGAGGAGGCATACAATCTGAATGTCTTAATTGATGTAAACATCCACATATACCAGGAGACAGAGGTCCCTCTGACACCACTCATGCAAAAGAGGAGTTAAGATATGATAGGCAGCCAGCTGCCCTGAGATGCTGAGAGGGAAACAGACAAGTTATTTGATACCCACAACAGCCTCTGGTGTTAAGTGGTACTCACTACTTTTGTATCTGTAACTCCTAGCATAATATCTTGCTTATAGCAGTACCCAATACTTACTTGTGGGTTGGATTAATGAATGGATAAATGGATGGATGAGTGGTACAATAATACTTATATTTTTAAAAAAAGATGAGTTAGAATTTTGGCTGGTAATAAAAGACAGTAAGATAATATATGGAATAATAAGAAAAAAGGGAATATATCACAAATGTGAGTGAAGGATTTAGGCCCTAAACTTTAGAGTATGTCCAAGCAAAGTGCCACAGAATATGGTTGAATATAATTAAAAGAGAATATAATGTAGAGCTTGTTAGTGTAACTAATAAATAATATTCCAGGTCTAGCTGACTGAAATGGCTTAACTTAGCTTCTGAAGACTAGCAGAAAATGAGGACATGTCTGAATTCTAAATGGTTGGTGGATAGAAAAAAGAGTTCCTGGAAGTGAGAAGACCTTCAAGGGACTTAATATTTGATCAACCCAGGAACAACTGGGAGTGTCTCAAGAAACAGCCATAGATCATCGACTATAGCCAGAAAGATAGGTCAAAGCAAGGAAGTACATGCATAGTGAAGTAGATACTTAACTGCTCTCTAATTAAAAATATTCATGAGTAAGGGTATTGAGCACTTTGGGAGTAAGGATAGTGATGAATAATGGTGCTTCTTAAAAAAATCCTTTGTTAACTGTACAGTTACCCCTTCCACATCTGGGGGGGAGGGAAGGCAACAAGGGGAGGGTTGCTGCACTTCCCCCATCCCTCACCCCCAATCTTGTGATCTGGAAAAGCAAACTTCTAAAACAAAATTAATTTTCCCCAAGGCCAGAGGGGAACAGCAAATTCAAAGGAGGTGCTTGTTCCACATAAAAATTTTTGGCCCTTCCTTCCTACCAGAGAAATCCAATTTTTTTCTTTTTCTTTTCTAGTGTATTTACAGCACCTTACTGTACAATTTGGGTTTAGTATTTGGTTATAGGCTCTGTGTCATGTGCCGGTGTTTCACGTACTTGGGCTTGTATAATGCGGTACTGTTCTCCCACCTTGTCTAGTTATTATAAAATAGCTGCAAAACTTCCAGATGAGTTTGCATGGATCAAATCTTGCATCTCCTGAAAACATGGAGCTTTCTCTTTCCTTTAGATGTGGGCATTATATCAACAAAATTAACCAATCAATTTAAGAACAAAGTAAACTTTTGTACCACTGTAAAACCATCCTCTCTGGGTAGAGATAAAAGGAAAGGATGGTCACAGTTCTACTTGACCTTCATTTTCTAGCTTCAGCGCCTACAACTAGGGCCCTGCATTTATGTGCCCAGCCTTGCCTGCAGCTATCTAGTTCTAATAGCATCTTCTAGTTTGAATATGGTCTCCCCCATGAGGGTCCATATCAGCTACTAGGAATGCAAAAGATCTCTACACTCAAGCAAACAGCCATGATCAGTGTATGGCTGTGTAATATCTATTACCTTTTCCTTTTTAGTTTATAGAGAATTCCCTTTTCTCTCTCTCCTTTTTTTGTCTTAATCAATTCTATGACCTCTCCCTTGGGGCCCCATGATCCTACCATGACTACACCATGTTTTGCTTTTGGCAAAGGCTCACTTGAATCATGTGAGTATTAGGATATCATGAAATGGAGAACCACAACATGGTAGCAAATAGAACTTTTTCTGAGTGGGGATAAACTCATATTTGAGAAGCAAACTCCAGTAAAGACTCTCTGAAAATGCAGCCCATAAGGGAATCTTCCAACATCACTGGTTGGATCTGGATAAAGACTTCAACTAGCCTAATTCAGGTAGGTTTTTTAATGCAGACTAACCTTGGATGTGAATTCTAGAGAGGCATTTAGGTTCCAGGCAGTTATTATATACAAGAAGATTTTGCTAGTCAGCCAAGTTCAAAATAAAATCACTGCCTGGCTGAGCAGGTATTGATAATACTGTTGGCCAGGTTCAGATGGAGGTCATTAACCACATCATTATGAGCCTTTGTTCACTCTGTATGAACGTATAAAGACCGTTACAAATCTCTATATCCATCCAAAGGAAGACTTAAGAAGCTAAAAGTAGAGAAGAATCCCACAACCTTTAGCTGAGTAGAGCTACACCTAGTGATAACCAGTTACTCCCAAGGACCACTAAAGCACAGTAACTACAAGAGAGTTACAACTAGCAAAGTATAGCAGAAGCTACATTTACCAGCACCACACATCTGAAAGACACCACATGAGGCCAGTTAGCAACAGACCCAACTGGCATAACATGGTGATACCACCTGAAAATATTTGCAGTCCTGAAACAGAAGGGGTGCAAGGGAGAGAAGCATGTTACCCCTCCACACATGCTTTGGCCATATGTAAACCCCATCTGTGTACCAGTCTACACAGGTCCACTATTCTCACTTACAATGTGAGTATTTGTGGGAAAGTGTGCTCCAGGTTTATGGGGGAAATGTTTTGCTGCTACTTCCCTTACTTCCCTACTTAACTAAATGTCTTTGATTTTCATTCCTTTGGCTTATTAGGGGTGAAGAAACAAGCCTCAGGTTGCGCTTAAAGTCAAGTCTATTCAAGCTACTAGGTGGCTCAGTGGATAGAGCCCAAGAACACCTTGGTTCAAATACTCTTTCAGATACTTATTACCTCAGTGAACTTGGGCAAGTCACTTAACTTCTGTTTGCTTCCTTGTTCTCAACTGTAAAATGGAGATAAGAAAAACACCTACCTCCCAGGGTTGATAATAAGTGTTTATCTGTAAAGTGCATGACACATAGTAGGTGCTATATAAATGCCAGCCATTGTTATTATTATTCAGATGCCTATTGCATCTACGGTTAGGAAGAGAATCTTTTAAAGGAAGGAAGGAAGGAAGGAAAGAGAGAAATAAGTGATACAAAATATAAAAATGGTGGTGGTAATGGTGGTGGTGGTCATTCAGTTACGTCAGACTCTTCATTGACTCCATGAAGCATAGCACACCAGACCCTTCTAGCCTCCACTATCTCTCAAAGTCTGTTCAGGTACATGTCCTTGTTTCCATGTCACTATCTTATCCTGTGCTGTCCCCTTTTCTTTTTGCCTTCAATCTTTCTCTGTATCAGGATCTTTTCCAATAAGTCCCTTCTTCACATTATGTGGCCAAAGTATTTAAACTTCATCTTCAGTATTTGATCTTCCAATGAATAACCTGAATTAATTTCTTTAAGTACTGACTGATCTTGCTGTCCAAGGGAGTCTCAAAAGTCTTCTCCAGCACTACAATTCAAAAGTATTAATTCCACAGCACTTAGCTTTCCTTATAATCCAACTCTCATAGAAAAAATTGCTATTGGAAAAACCATAGCTTTGACTGAATGAACCTTTGTCAGAAAGGTGATGTCTCTGCTCTTTTAGTATGCTGTCCAGATTTGCTGAAGCTTTCCTTCTAAGGTACATGTGTCTTTTAATTTCATGGCTGCAGTCAATGTCAGGAGTGATCTTTGAGCCCAAGAGTATAAAATCGGACTCTGCTTCCATTTCTTCTCTCTCTATTTTCCAAAAAGTGATGGAACCAGTTGCCAAGATCTTTGTTTTTTATGTTAAGCTTCAAGCCAGTTTTTATACTCTCTTTTTTCACCCTCATCAAGAAGTTTCTTAATTCCTCTTCCCTTTCTGCCATCAGAGTGGTTACATCCACATATCTGAGATTGTTGCTGATTCTCTTGGCAACCTTAATTCCAGCTTTTGATTTTTCCAGTTTGGCAGTTTACACGATATACTCTGCATATAAATTAAATAAATAATATACATCCTTGTCATACTCTTTCTCTAATTTTAAATCAATCAGTTGTTCCATGTAGAGTTCTAACTGTTGCTTCTTGGCCCACATACAAGTTCTTCAGGAGACAAACAAGATGATCTGGTATTCCCCATATCTTTGAGGACTTGCCATATTTTGTTGTGATTTACACAGTCAAAGATTTTAGTGTAGTCAATGAAGCAGAAGTAGATGTTTTTCTGGAACTCCCTCATTTCCTCCCAAATTCAACAAATGTTGGCAATAAGGTCTCTAGTTCCTCTGCCTCTTTGTAAATCAGTCTGCTTTTCTGATATTTCTCAGTTTATGTATTGCTGAAGCCTAGCTTGCAGAATCTTAAGCACAACCTTGCTGGCATGTGAAATGAGTGCAATTCTTTGGTAATTTGAACATTGCTTGGCATTGCCCTTCTTTAGGATGGAGCTGTAAACTGGTCACTTCCAAACCAGTGACCACTGTTATGTTCCCCAAATTTGCTGGCATATTGAGTGCAGTCCTTTAACAGCATCACCTTTTAGTGTTTAAAACAGTTCAGCTAGAATTTCATCACTTCCACTTGCCTTATTATTAGCAATGTCTCCTAAGACCCACTTGACTTCACTCTCCAGGATGTCTGGCTCTTGACCAGTAATCACACTATCATGGTTATTGATGATACTAAAATCTTTCTTGTATAGTTCCTTTGTGTTTTCTCACCACCTTTTAATCTCTTCTGCTTCTGTTAAATCTCTACCATTTTTGGTTTTTATCATGCCCATTTTTGCATGCTCTAATTTTCTTATCTTTCTCATTCTATTGTTTTCTTCTATTTCTTTGTATTGCTTATTTAAGAAAGCTTTCTTTATTCTCCTTGCCATAAGATATGTCTATCTTTCCCTTTCTCCTTTACCTTTCACTTTCCTTCTTTTCTCACATACTTGTAGATCTTCATCAGACAATTATTTTGTTTTCTTTATCATCTTTTTCTTTGTAATATTCTTTGTTGCTGCCTCCTGGACAATGTTGCTAACCTCTGTCCATAATTCTTCAGGTACTCTACCTACCAAATTGAATTCCTTAAAATCTATTCATCACTTCCATTTCATATTCATAAGGGATGTTATTTGGTTATCATACTATTGGTTATCATACCAATATGGTCAGATGGTTCTCTCCTCTTTTTTCAATTTAAGTTTGAATTTTGTGATAAGAAGTTCATAATCTGAGTCATAGTCAGCTCCAGGTCTTCTTTTAAGAGACTATATAAAACATCTTCACCTTTGGCTGCAAAGTATATAATCAACCTGATTTCTATATTGACCATCTAGTGATGTCCATATGTAGAGTTGCCTTTTGGTTTATTGAAAAAGAGTGTTTGTTATGTCCAGTGAGTTATCTTGACAAAACTCTGTTAGTCTCTATCCTGTTTCATTTTCTATTCTAAGATCAAACTTGCCTGTTAATCCAATTATCATTTGATTTCCTACTTCAGCATTCCAATCCCCTGTGATGAAGTGACATCTTTTTCTGGTATTATTTCTAGAAGATGATGTAGGTCTTCACAGAAGTGATCAACTTTGGCCTCTTTGGCAACAATGATTGGAGCATAGACTTGTATTATCGTGATGTTGGATGGTTTGCCTTGTATTTGAATAGATATCATTCTGAGTTATCATTGAATAAATATCATTCCAAATTATACCCCAGTACTCCTTTTCTCACCCTTTTATTGACTACAAAGACTAGTCTAATTCTTCTAAGGGATTCTTGCCCACAGTAGTATGCATCGTGATTATTTTAATTTAATTCACCCATTTCCATCTTTTTAAGTTCACACACAGCCAAGTTTTCATCTTGCTTCCAGTTTGCCTTGGTTCATGGATCTTCCATTCCAAGTTCCTATGTAATATTGATCTTTATAGCATCAGATTTTCCTTTCTTCACCAGATACATCCAGAGCTGAGCTTCCTATTGGCTTTGACCCAGGAGCTTCATTAGTCCTGGAACCACTTGTAGTTGTCCTCCACTCTTCCATAGGAGCATACTGGACACTTTCTGATTTAATCTCTTTTATCATTTTAGTACTGTCCATGGGGTTTTCTTGGCAAAGATACTAGAACAGTATCTTTGCCATTTCCTTTTCCAGTGGATCACCTTTTGTCAGAACTCTCCACTCTGACCTGTCCACCTTAGGTAACTCTGCATGCCAAGGCTCATAATTTCACTGAGCTACACAATCCCCTCCACCATAACAAGACAGTGATCTGCAGGGTGGGGGGAAATGTAAAAAAATTATTTTAATTACATTAAATTAAAAGGCTTTTGCATGAACAAAATCAGTGTAATTGGGATAAGAAAGAAATGGTACATTTAAAAAAAAACTTCGCATCAAATATATGAGTCTGATATCCAAGTTACATGGGGAACTGAGCCAAATATATGACCAAAAACATTCTCCAGTAGACAAGCAGTCAAATAATATGAACAAACAGTTCTCAAAAGAATCACTATTAACCACCATATAAAAGATAGATCCAAATCATTAAGAAGAGAAATGCAAATCAAATGTTGGAGGAGCTGCCAAAAGATGGGCCCAACCATTCTGGAAAGCAATTTGAAATTACGCTAAGAAACTGACTAAATATCCATATCCTTCAGCTCAGAGATTCCATTGTTAAGCATATACCCCAAAGGGAAAAGAAAGGTTTCATACATACCATAATATTCAGAGTATATACCAAAGAATTGTTAGTGCAGTAGATATCTATTGACTGAGGAACAACTAAACACATTGGGGTCATCAGTACTGCACATGCCATAAGAAACAAAGAAGATTACAAAGAAGCATGGGAAGACTTCTAAGAATGGTACAAAGTGAAATATGCCAAATCAAGAAAAACAGCATACACATGGACCACAACAAGATAAGTGGGAAGAAAAGCAACTGAATGCTATGTTTCTTATTATGCTTATATTATATGTATTTATGTAATATATATATATATATATATATATATATATATATATATATATATATAAAATAAGATATGTTTACTTACAATAATGCTATTATAATGACCAACTATCACGGCTCCAAATCTGTGTCCGTATGAGGGATAATGATAAAGCCGTTCTCCATATTATGGTAGTACAGCAGCTCCAAGGATGGGTCCCTAGCTCTCCCTTTGTGTAAGAAAACTCCTCTTTCTAGGAGTTTCAGTACGGTATTGGTGAATCAAGCTGTTGTCTGCTTCCTCTGTTTCCTTATCTATGACCTGGGATTTTTGAGTATATTAACTTATAGAATGGAATGAAAACTCCGATAGGGGTTAGGGGGATGTGACCAAGGTAGACTGCATAAGGGATATGGTGAGTTTATCTATGATTCCAGGTGCTGCAGACCATCTGAGTCCAGATGGACACTTATTTATCAAATTATTGTTGGGCAAATAGAGGGAAAACTTGACCAGTTTTAGAGGTGAAAGTAAAAAAGCAAAGGTCAATTAACACTAATGAGCTGCATGCCATTTTCCTGACAAGTGCCAGGAGAGTGGCCTTGAGTCATTCTTTTTTAAGTGAGGAATGAAAATCTTATAGAGGTACTTCAGTTTTAAGTTGCTTCTACTCACCCTCCTCTACCACCCTGGGACTTTATGTGACCATTGCTAATTCAGTTCCATAGAGAAGAGAAGCAACTTCACATATACAATGATCTTCATGCTACCTTATTGATGAATATAGGTGCGTTTAAATGTGTTTATGTATGTGACTACTTTATAGCAGGCAAAGATACTTACATTACTCAGGAAAAAGGAAAAGCACTTACAGATAAAATTCTAAAAAAACAAAACCACATTCTCATATATGCAATAAGAAAGGAACATAAAATTACAGACAAGATATTAAGAAAAGCATGAGAGTAGTTGAAGATGTCTTAGCTCTACCAATCACTGCTAAATGGATACATATTATTGGGGTTTGTGAGCTGTGGTTTGAAGTGGATGAAGACCCATAGAATATCTTGGATCTGAGATCTAAGGAGAATCAATATGTGGATTGGTAGGTGATTACACATATAAATATATATACATATATGTGTGTATGTATGATACAATATATACCTATACATGTGTATAAATATTGTATATATGTTATATACATATATTATATATGTATTATATATTCACACATGTATACATATATGCGTACCCACATACACATGCACACAGAGCAATTTCATGAGGAAAAAAACACAAAGAACTGAAGGTATCAGGAAAAGTTTCACACACATACAGGATGGTGCCTGAAATGAGCCTTGAAGGACTTTCTAAGTTCAGAATTTCTGAGAGGCAAAGAAAAGGAGGCACCTTCCAAGCCTAGAGATTGATGATAGCATATTGAGTCTGACAAACAGCAACTATAGTAAAACAGTTTGGCTGGAAAACTGAGTACATGGAGGATAAAAGAATAAAATAAGCCTAGAAACATTGCACAAGTTAGATGGTGAAGACCTTTAAATGCCACGCTGAGAATTTTGCATTTTTTCCTAGAGTAAGAGGATTACAGATTTATAGCTAGAAGAGACCCTAGAAACCACTGAATTCAACTTTTTTTTAACTGATGAAAACAATTGATATTAGGTGACTTACTCAGGGTCATAAAGCTCATAAACATCTAAGGTAAGGTTTGAACTCAGGTCTTTCTGACTCCAAACTCAGCAGGCTATTCGTTACACCATTTGGAGTCACTGAAGATTTCCAAGCAGCAGAGTGAAATGGTCAGATCTGCATCTTAAAAATATTAGAAAATGACCTGGAGAGGAGAGCTTGGAAGCAGAGAGCCCAACTAAGAGACTGTTGTAATAGCATAGGTGAGAGAGATGGAACCTAAACCAGAATACCAGCTTCATAGATAGAAGGAAGCAGATAGATGTGCAAAATGTAAATTCAATAGTCCTTGGCAGCTAAATAGCTATAGAAAGAATGGGAAGAATTACGAATAACACCCAGTTATTAAATCTGGGTAGCTAAAATAGTGGCTTCATCAACAGAAATAAGCAAGTTTGGAGGAAGGATGGGCTTGGGGAAAATATAATGGGTTCCATTATGTAAATGCTGAGTCTAAATTGCCTATGGATATCCATATGGAGCTCTCTAACAGTTCAGTTGTAGGGTAAATTAGAGCCTACAAGGCCCCCATTTTATTTTACCAAACCAACTGCCTTTTTTGTTTCTTTTTTGTTTCTTTGTTTTTTGTAATCTACACACAATAAGTACAATGGAATCTTGTAGTCTTTAGCTCTTTCAGTTAATTATGAAATGGTAAAGACATGGTCCATTGTTATATGTCATTTGCAAAAGCCTGATTGTTCCCTACTAAATACCCTTATCAAGGGTGTCCTTGATTTGTGGATAGTGACTCTCATAAAGATTTTATATAGATGGGAAAGTGGACACATAGGTCAGCAGTTATTGATAATTGTATACTTTTTTTTAGTATTAGTAAGAACCAAATAATTTTCCACACTTTTGGTAATTTCTCCTCCTTCAGATACTTTTTATATCAATCCTTCAATGTCTTCACATGTATATTCCCTCCCACATATTTCTCATCTTTGCCTACTAGCATTTGCCTCTCCATGTCCTAGTTGTATGGTTTGGACCAGGCTCAATTCTGAGAAACCTGCCTCTGGGAACAGGGGACTCTCTCTTCTTATACACATTGGCTTATTAACCTACCTCTACTCCTGCATCTGAAGTGTGACACTAACTATAGAAAAGAGAGAATGGCTCCCAGATCTACCGGATTCCCCAAAAGTCAGAGGTGAGAGACTGTAACAAAGATATCCAATGTACTGAATGTATGAATTGGATATGGGGCAGGTAATTCATTCCTATGCACAGAAAATATTACAAACAAAGATTCACAGCATAAATTAACAGAATGAATAGGATTTAGTAACATTAAAGTACAGTTTCAATTGGCTAAGATGTTAAAATTTAAATCTCATCAAAACATAAAGCAGTTTCTAACCCTGCTAACTGGCCACTTTACATCTCACCTTGGTTGGACACTATCTAATCAAAGCCCAGGCTTCAGCTAATATTCTTTCAGTTGGCTATCCTCAATGATGCTAGAGTTTCCTTTGATATCAGCCCTTCCCTGTCACTGCCCCAGCCAACTGCTCTTCCCATTGACTGCATGCCTTCAGACCTTTCATACTCACAATTTTGCTGCCCAGTTCGAACCTATCCACTGTGAGATTCTTGTTCAATTCAAATCATGAAATAACTACATGAGAAGAAGACCAAACCCAAGTTCAGGCTTTCATAGGCTCAATATGTGTTCATGACTGCATGGAGGGGTGGGTAAGAAACATGGCAATTGCCCATCCTCCCACATGACTCATGGGAATATAGCTGGAAACAGCCTCTAAGCAAGAAAAGAGAGAAAGGCAAAGGTACCAGTTTCCTTTTTTGTATTCAGCTTCTCTGACTCAGTAGCTAATGAAGAGACTTCTTATCATCTCAGATGGTGAGTTCTTTAGATTTCAGTCACATATGGCTGGAAATTAGCCCCAAAGCTCCCATGGGGTGGCCAGAACCAGACAGAAAACATCTGTGCAAGTTCCATCAAATGTTATGAGTATTTTATTGCCTATTAAAATAAAATGTATTTAATTCTTGTCCCATCATGTCCAGCACCTATTATGAATATTTTTTTGAACTATGCATGGTATAGAGTCATGAGTCTTCTATGTAATCTATGTCTTTGGCCTCTCTCATGTCTTCTTCCTGAACCATGCTTGCCCAAATATGTCCTCTTAGCCTCTTTTCCATCCCTTAGCTCTTCCTACTCTCTTACTTCTTTTAGCTAATCTGGTGCCATGATCTGTCAGTTTTACCTTTGAGACATCTCTTGAAGATGTGCTCTTCTCTCCTCTCATACTGACACTACCCTATTACAAGCCCTCATAACTTCACACCTGGATCATTGCAAGAGCCTTCTCTTGGTCTCCCTGACTCAAGCCTCTCCTCTCCTCCTCCTTCTCTCCTCATTCCATCCCATCCTTCGCTTAGCTGCCAAAGTGATCTTCTGAAAGCACAGGTCCAACCATGGCATCTCTCTACTCAATAAACTTCTGTGATTCCCTATCACCTCCAGGATCAAATGAAAAATTTCACGGCACTCAAACTTCTTTATAACCTGACTGCCATAGAAAAGTGAAGAGGATCTCATTTTTTCTATTATTCTTTATCTCACAGATAGCCATGCCACAAACAGATAAGCAAAAAAAAAAAATCACCATGTAGCCAGACTATTGGTGATATTCATCACTGTAATAAGATAAATTGATCCTCAGAAAACAGATTCAGGACCACGCTCAAGGCCTTTCTAAAGCCACTGAATCTTTCAGTGATTACACTCCACGGGCATAAACTTGAAGAAGCTAGGGGTCACCATTAAGGCACAACAAGGCATCAGAGTGGGACTTTGTGAAGGTTTATACCCTTCACCACAATGAATTCAAAATGAATACCTGACATGAATATTAAAGGTCATACAATAAAAAAAAAAATTGGAGAGAATGAGATCAGATCAGTTATTTTCACATCTCTGCCTAGGGAGAGAATGTCTTCACCAGAGAAAGGATAGAGGATATTACAAAAGATGAAATAGATAATTCTCTATATGAAATTGAAAAGATTTTGTGCTTACCAGATCAAAAAATAGCAAGAATTAGAAGGGAAATTGTCAACAGGTAAAAAAAATCTTTGTATCCAATATCTTTTATGAACACTTGATGTCCAAGGTATATAAGAAATCAACACAAATATGTAAAATCTAGATAATTGATCAAAGGATATAAACAAATAATTATTGAAGGAATTATAGACTATTAACAAACATATGAAAGATTGCTCCAAATTACCAATAATAAGAGAAATTCAAATCAAAATAATTCTGAGATTTCAACTCACACCCAGCAAATTGGCAAGCAAACAAATGACAGAAATAGTTAGTGCTGGAGGAGTTCCAGAAAGACAGACAACCTAATACACTATTAATAGAGCTGTGAATTGGTCCGGTCTTTCTGGGAAGCAAATTGTAATAATGCTTTAAAAATCATTAAAATGTTTGTATCGTTTGCTGCAAAGATTTTATTGCTAAGAATGCACCCCATGGAGAATAAAGACAAAAAGGAAGGTTCCATATACTGCAAATATTCATAGCAGCATTTGAAGGTGCCCAGAAAGAGCTGAACCAATTGTTACATTAGTGTAATATAATACACTACATTGTAACAAGTGATGACTATAAAAAATTCAGATATACATGACAACATACATAAACTTGTGCATAGTGAGGCAATATACATAAAGCTACAAAAATATAAATGAAAAGAACAACATGAAAAAAAACCTGAATGCTGTGTAATTATGTTGATGAAGCCTGGTGTTAGATAAGCAACAAGTACCTTCATTGAAGGTGGGAGGACTTTTGAATAATTTTGCAAATATTGACATATATGGTTGATATGCTGGTTAGTTTTGCTGAGTTGCTTATTGTCTTTTTTGTTTTGGTATCTGTGTTACAAAGAATGGCTCTTTGAAGAGAGTGGAAGAGGCATATGTTTGGATGTGAATATGATATAAAAACAAAAGACATCAACAAAGAGAAGAAAAAATATAAAGCCTAAAATGTAAAAACCGAAAAAATATATTTGCTTTTCTATTTGAATAGAATTCTGTCCCAGTAGACTGCTATATCCAATGACTTTTCTCAGTCCTCATTCCAATTTGATATCTTTGCCACTTAAATGCTGTTGACCATCTCCTCTTCCTGGTTACTATATTCCCTTATCTTCCTTGATCCTGCTCTTTGTTCTTCTACTTATGTGACTGTTCCTTCTCAATATTTTTTGCTAAATGGTCATGCTACTCCTATCCACTAAATGCAGTCATCCTCTAGTGGTTTTCTGGGTGTTTTCTTGTCTCTATATTTCCCTTTGGCATTTTCTCACCTCTCATATTTCCTCCAAGGTGTTTTCTTTTCTCTGTATTTCCTTTTGGTATATCCTCACCTCCCAATAGTTCAGTTATCATCTCAATGATAGATTCATTTATTCATCTCTAATCTCTCTCCATTACAGTCTTCTGAATTGTATCCACAGTCTGCTAAATATCTCCACTTGAATGCCCCATAGGCATCTCAAACTAAACATGTCCAAAACAGTACTTGTTATATTGTCCTCAAAAGTCATCCTTCTTTAAAACATTTTTTATGTTTATTTATATATTTTTAGTTTTCAACATCCATTTCCTCAAAATTTTGAGTTCCAAATTTTCTCCCATCTCTCCCCTCCTCCCACCCCAAAACATCAAGAATTCTGATTATCCCTTCTACCAATCTGCCCTCCCTTCTAACACCCCTCCCTCCAATTTCTGTACCACATTACCTGTATTTCTTATTTCCCAGTTGTATGCAAAAACAATTCTCAACATTTGTTCCTAAAACTTTGAGTTCCAACTTCTCTTCCTTCCTCCCTCCTTCCTCACCCATCCCCACTGAGAAGACAAGTAATTCAATATAGGCTATATATGTGTAGTTTTGCAAATGACTTCCATAATTGTCATGTTGTGTAAAACTAATTATATTTCTCTCCATCCTATCCTGCCTCCCCGTTTCTTCTATTCTCTCTTTGGATCTTGTCCCTCCTCAAGAGTGTTTACTTCTAATTGCTCCCTCCTCCCATTTGCCCTCCTTTCCATCATCACCCCCACCCTGCTTATCCCATTCTCTCCTACTTTCCTGTAGTGTAAGATAGGTTTTCATACCAAATTAAGTGTGCATGTTGTTCCTTCCTTGAGCCAAACGAGATGAGAGTAAGCTTCACTTTTTCCCTCTCACCTTCTCACTTTTCCCCTCCATTTAAAAAGTTTTTTCTTGCCTGTTTCCATTGCCCCATTCCATTTCTCCATTTCTCTTCCAAATATATTCCTCTCTTATCCCTTAACTTTATTTTTTAGATATCATCCCTTCCTATTCACAGCTGCTAGATCTTGTGTTATCCTGATTGTATTTCCACAATATTTGAGTTGTTTCTTTCTAGATGCTTGCAATATTTTCTCCTTGACCTGGGAACTCTGGAATTTGGCTACAATATTCCTAAGAGTTTCTCTTTTTGCATTTCTTTCAGGAGGTGATCAATAGATTCTTTCAATATTTATTTTCTCCTCTGGTTCTAGAATATCAGGGTAGTTTTCCTTGGTGATTTCATGAAAGATGATGTCAAGGCTCTATTTTTAATCATGGCTTTCAGGTAGTCCCATAATTTTTAAATTGTCTCTCCTGAATCTATTTTCCAAGTCAATTGTTTTTCCAATGAGATATTTCACATTATCTACTATTTTTTCATTCTTTTGGTTTTGTTTTGTAATTTCTTGGTTTCTCATAAAGTTGTTAGCTTCCATCTGCTCCATTTTAATTTTTAAAGAACTATTTTCTTCAGTGAGCTTTTGAATCTCCTTTTCCATTTGGCTAACTCTGCTTTTCAAAGTGTGCTTCTCCTTGACTTTATGAACCTCTTTTGCCAATTGAGTTAGCCTATTTTTAAATGTGTTACTTTCTTCATCATTTTTGGGTCTCCTTTAGCAAGCTGTTGCCTTGCTTTTCAAACTCTTCCATGGTCTGAGACCATTGCATATTTATTTTGGAGGTACTGGATACAGAAGCCTTGACTTCCTCTGACTTCATCTTTCCTCATCCGAAAGGATGTTCACCAAGAAAGTCTTAGTCTTATTTTTTCCCCTTTTGGGGGCATTTTCCCAGCCAGTTATTTGACTTTTGAGTCCTTTGTCAAGAGCAGGTTATACTCTGGGGACCTGTAAGCTCTCAGTTCCTCTAAGGTGGCACAATCAAGGGAGATGAGTTTACTCCTCTCCTGGCCTGTGCACTGATCTGGGAGCAACCAAACACTTTTCTGCCCAGAATCTGAGAGTAATAGAATTCCTTCTCCATAACCACCTCAAGCTCTGCAATGGCAGGGCTCCTCCTCCCTCCCAGGCTGGGCTAGCAGCTGAGGTTCAGATCAGCTGCTCAACTCACTCAGGGGCTTTAGGTGGAGGGCAGGGACACCACTCAGGGCTGAGGTTCAGACCAGCTGTTCAATTCCCCCAGGGGCTTTAGGTAGAGGACAGGGCTGCCACTGAGAGGTGAGACCCAGTTCAGTGGCTCAATTCCCCCAGGGACTTTAGGGGGAGGGCTTCACAAATGGACACTGCTGCCACTGTCACAGTTGCCACTGCCTCCCTTGCCATTGTCTTGGGCCAAGTCTAGGGGAAGATCCTGCTCCCTTGTCACCAAGGTGGAAAAGCTTTCTCAATGACCTTTGAAGCTGCCTTTGGCATTTGTGGGTTGAGGGATCTGAGAACCTCTGCTGCTGCTAGGGGTTCTGCCTCTGAGAGCTGTTCCAGTCCTGCTCCTCCTGATGCTATGGCCAAGGATGGGTTGTGCTCTACTCCATGCCCTATGCAATAGACCTTTCCTGTCAGCTTACTAGATTATCTTGGGCTGTAAATCTCTTTCACTGTATCTTTCTGTGGCTTCTGCTGCTCTAGAATTTGTTTAGAATCATGTTTTTACTTGTATCTTATGGGCTGTGGGGGAAGAACTAGAGTATGTGCATCTTTCCACTCCATCATGTTGGCTCCACCCTAAACATTTCTCTATCTATTAAAGTCACCATAATCACCTAAGTTCACAGCTTCACCCATCCTTGACTCTTGTCTATATTAGTTACCAAAACATTGATTCTACTCCTATAATACCTCTTTCATCTTTCCCCTTCTTTCCCATTCACATAATTTCTGTCCTCTTACCTAGATTGCTCCAATAGACAATTTATTGGTTCCCCTGTTTCCTCACTTCTCTAATCCATATTTCACACAGCTGCCCAATTGATATTTCTAAGCCATGAACATGACTATGACATTAGCTTACTCAAAAATCCTCGGTGATTTCCTATACTCCTTAGGATTTAACACAAATCCTCAGACACAGAAAACCTTTCATGAACTGACTTCTACCCACCTTTCCAATATTTTTTTCATTTTAATCCCCTTTGTGAACTCTTCACTATGATCAAACTGGCTTCTTGGCTGGTCCTTCTACCTGATATGGTACTACCTGCTTCTGTACCTTTGCATAGACTGGTGGTCCCCATGTCTAAAATACACTTCTTATTCACTTTCACATCTCAGAATCCTTGGCTTCTTTCAAAATTGCATAAAGTTTTTCCTTATTCACCAAATATTCAGCACTCTCTTCATCCTGAACTCACTTTGTATTAATATATTAAATGTCATCTATGTGTATAATACATAGATATATTTACATAGCTATGTATGTGTATACACAAAGATATGTGACCCTTTCAGATGAGTAAATTTTCAGTTGGCAAGGGGCAAATAACAAAGACAATGAGATATAAGGGTTTAATCCATTCAAATTGTATTTCTATCTTTATAAAAGGTAACCCTCTTTCAGATTTAAGTAAAACTTTTTCTTTTTTTTACCCTGTTAGGATGTAAACTTCAAGAATATTTATTTGCACCTTATAAAGGATGTAATGCTTAGAGTAACATTTGTATTATAAAAAGAGCAAGAAAACAAAAAGACACTAGAGGTAACTAGGTGGTTACTAGAGTTAGAACCTAGACTTAGAATCTAGAAGACATGAGTTCAAATACTCAATCAACCAGTTAGCAGCTGTGTGAACATGGACAAATATTAAACCTCTGTCTTACTCAGTGTCTTCCTTTATAAAATAAGGATAATGATAGTAACTACTTCACAGTGTTATTATAAGGATCAAATGAGATAATGTTTGTAAAGTGCTTTGTAAACCTTAAAGCACTTTATAAAGGTTGGCTTTTATTTTATGCTATTAAATTGCTCTCAGATCATAGTCTGCCACCAGAAAGTTTTTCTCATCTACTCATTGGCATGGACCAACAGGAAAGACAGAGTGTGGGGCATTCTGAACCCTTAAATATATGGTATTTTGTCAGGAAATGATCATTGCCTGGCTACACAGTCTAGCCTGCAGACAAAGACTTGGAAAATGTACTAGATAGTCACCCGAGATTTCTGATGAAGGAGAACCACCATAAACCAAGAAGCATCATTGAAAAGAAAGGCTAAGCCTGAAAGGCTCACCAGGAGAATCTTGCCCTCCTCATTCCTTCCCAAGAGGAAGCAGCCCTTAGAGTAGATGTCTTGAGTAAACAGAACTGAGGAATCTTCTGCTATTCCTAGGGCCAAGACCCCTGCTCTTGTGAAAGAACACAATAGCATCCCCAGTTGAGGACCGTAGCCAAGTCTGAAGCTGGAAATGGTAGAGACCACAGTCAAACTATCAGAGCAACCTATTTAGCAGGAAAATGCTGTGAGGAGCAACCTCAGCACTAGCCAGGTTCTTTTGCCTTATTGTGGTATGGAGACAGGTTTGGGAGGATTATGCCAGGAATCCTATCACAAACTCAGTCAAGTCCTAGAAAAGTGTAAAGGTTTTGCTTTGTCAGCATAGCACTTCATTGTTCAGGGTTCCCCAGGCCTAAAGCATGTGATAAGACCCACTGCAAACATTAAGTTCATGTCAAATTTCTATCACAGTGATTTCTTAACAATGCCCTGTGGTTAATACCTCTAATTTTTGGTACTCAAAAAGTGATAAAAATCCATTTAAATTCTGCAGTCCCAGGGTTGGTGCCAAGATGGGGGAGTAGAAGGATGAACCTGCTCTAGCTTTCCCCTCATAGTCCATAAAATACCTATAAAAATGACACTAAACAAATTCTAGAGTAGCAGAAGCCACAAATTGACAGGGTAAAACAGATTTCCAGCCCAAGACAGCCTGGAAGGCCAACAGAAAAGATCTATCCCGCTGGGCTCAGAGTAGAGCGCAACTGGGTCACAAAGCATGGACAGGACTGCAGCAGGCTTAAGGGCACAGAATCATAGGTAGTGGCTCTGGTAACCAGATTTCTCAACCTACAAATGCCAAAAACAGCTTCAAATGTCAGTGAGAGATGAGAGGAGAGTGTGATCTGACTCTATCCCTGGCCCCAGGCAACAGCAGCATCCACTTTTGAGCCCTCTGCCTAAAAACTTTGGGGGAATAGAGCAGCTGATCGGGATCACAGCCATGAGTAGTAGTCCTGGGGTGAGGAGGAGCACTGACTGGAAAGGTGGAGCTGGTGGTGGCTGTGGAGAGGGAATCCTACTCACAGTTCCAGGGCAGAAAAGAGTACTTGTGGTTGCTCACAGACCAGAGCACAGGCCAGGAGAGGAGTAAACTCCTTTCACTTGATTGTGCCACCTTGGAGGAAGTGAGAATTTACAGGTCACTAGAGTATACCCTCCACTTGGCAAAGGACTCAAAGGTCAAGTAACTGATTGGGAAAATGCCCTTAAAAAAAGGGAAAAAAATAAGACTATAGAAGGTTACTCTCTTGGTGAAAAGGTATTTTCTTCCATCATTTTGGATGAGGAAGAACAAAGCATGCCCACAGAGGAAGACAGCAAAGTCAAGGTTTCTACATGCAAAACCTCCAAAAAAGATTATGCAATGGTCTCAAGCCATGGAAGAGCTCAAATAAGATTTTGAAAATCAAGTAAGAAGGGTAGAGGAAAAATTGGGAAGGGAAATGATAGCAATGCAAGAAAATCATGAAAAGCGACTCAATAGTTTCCTAAAAGAGACCCAGAGAAATACTGAAGAAAACAATACTTCTAAAATAAACTAACCCAAATGGCAAAAGAGGTCCAAAAAGCCAATGAGGAGAAGAATGCTTTAAAAAGTAGAATGGGCCAAATGGAAAAGGAAGTTCAAAAGCTCACTGAAGAAAATAGTTCTTTAAAAATTAGAATGTAGCTGATGGAAGCTAATGACTTTATGGGAAACCAAGAAATTACAAAACAAAACCAAAAGAATGAAAAAATAGAAGACAAAGCGAAATATCTCATTGGGAAAACAACTGACCTGGAAAATGAATCCAGGAGAGATAACTTTAAAATTATTGGTCTCTCTGAAAACCATGATCAAAAAAAGAGCCTAGACATCATCTTCCAAAAAATTATCAACTGATCTAATTTTCTAAACTCAGAGAGTAAAATAGAAGTGGAAAGAATTCACCAATTACCTCCTGAAAGAGATCCCAAAAGAAAAATTCTTAGGAATATTGTAGCCAAATTCCAGAGTTCCCAGGGCAAGGAGAAAATGTCACAAGCCGCCAGAAAGAAACAATTCAAGTATTGCAGAAATACAATCAGGATAACACAACATTTAGCAGCTTCTACACTAAGTGATCAAAAGGCTTGGAATATGATATCCCAAAGGTTAAAGTAGATAGGACTAAAATCAAGACTCACCTACCCATCAAAATAGAGTATCATACTTCAGGGAAAAAATGGAATTTCAATGAAATAGAGGACTTTGAAGCGTTCTTGTTGAAAAGTCCAGAGTTGAATAAAAAATTTGATTTTCAGATACAAGAGTCAAGAGAAACATGAAAAGGTAAATAGGAAAGAGAAGCCTCCAGGAACTTATTAAAGTTGAACTGTTTACATTCCTACATGGAAAGATGTTTTTTGTAACTCATGAGACTTTTTTCAGTATTAGGGTAGTTAGATGGAATATATATACATATATATATATATATAGGTGTATATGAGTATGTATGTATGTGTATATTATGTGTGTAGGTATGTATATGTACATGGGTGTATGTCCATATATGTGTGTGTCTGTATACACATAGACAGAGGGCACAGGGTGAACTGAATATGAAGGGAGAATACCTAAAAAAATTAAAAATAAAATTTACTGTTGAATGGAATGCACTAGGAGTAAAAGAAAGGGAGAGGTAGAATGTAGCAAATCATCTCACATGAAAGAGGAAAGAAATAACTTTTACAATGGAGAGGAAGAGGAGGAAGATGAAATGAAATAATTGAACCTTACTCTCATGGAATTTGGCTTAAGGAGGGAATAACATACACTCCATTGGATATGGAAATCTATTTTACCCTGCAGGAAGGCAAAGGGGAAGTGATAGGAAAGGGAAGATAATAGAAGGGACAGCAAATTGGGGAAGGGGATAATCAGAAGCAAACACTATTGTGGGAGGACAAGTCAAGGGAGAGAATGGAATAAATGGAGGGCAGGATAGGATGGAGGGAAATGTGGTTAGTCTTTTACAACATAACTATATGGAAGTGCTTTGTATTGTTACACATGTATGACCTATATTGAATTGCTTGTTTTCTCAATGAGGGTAGGTGGGGAGGGAGGGAGAGAATATGGCACTTAAGGCTTTAAGGATGAATGTTAAAAAAACATTTTAGCGTGCATTTGGAAATTAAGCTATACAGGCAATGGAGCATAGAAATCTATGGATTAGATTTCTATAGGAAAATAGAGTAGATGGGGGATGGAAGAAGGGTCGGTAATAGAAGAGAGGACAGACTGGAGGAAGGAGTAGATGGGGTGCATGCTGTCCTGGGGTGGGAGTGGGGAGAATTCATATTCTTATGGAAGTGAATGTTGAGAACTGAAAAATAAATGAATTGTACATATTTTTAAAAATATGCAGTCCCATGGAAAGCTCCAGCATTATCAATCTACCACTCAAAGGTCAATTCAGCTACAAAATCTTTTTCTCATCTTTTCATTTTCAGGTGGCAGGAGCTAACCTCTGTCTCAGTTCACCCTATATCAGCTGTCTTGACATTAGTAGGAAAATTCTCTGTTGATTATGCCTTGGCCTAACCTCTCTAGGTACACTCAGGGACAAGCAAGCAACCCCACTATAGAGATAATATGTGAAGAGTAGGATAGTAATGTTGTAGAAGAATGGCAGTGATGGTGAGAAAGGTGTTTCCAAAACTTCCAATATTCTTTGGTCAGCTAGGTGGCATAGAAGGTAGAGTTGGATTTAGTGTCAGGAAGATCTGAGTTAAAATCTTGCCTTAAATACTACCTGTGTGACCCTGGGTAAGTCACTTCAGCTAAGTTTCTTCATCTGTAAAATGAGTGTGTTGGACCAAATGGCCTCTATGTTCCCTTATAAATTTAAATCTATAATCCTATGAGTAGGCTTTAGGGGAACCCATATATAAAAGTTATAGATATTATTCTTGTCATCACCATGTTTCACGGAAATTGCCTTTAAATTTTCTATGGAGAAGAGGAGTATGAGCAGCAGAAAATATTAAGTAATGGTTACATTCATGGTGAGACAACACAGGTTAAAAAAAAAAATCTATCCTTCAGCAAGCAGGCTTAATCACTATACAAAAAAAAGAAAAACACCTGGAGTTGAAATTTTAAAGGAGCAACCACAGTGAAGGAGTCCAGAACATTGCTGGAGAACATCAAGGACTAAAATGATATCCACAGAAAATCAAGCCCTGTTGCTCACAAGGGTTCAAATGACTTCAACCACCCCTGACCCATAGACACCAGTCTTCCTGCCCTTTGTGAGCCATTGACAAAGATCTGAAGACAGAGAACTAGAAAAAGAAAGCTGTTTAGCTGGCAAAAAGCAAAACAGTCATTTGCCAAAGGACTAAGGCATATCAGCCAAGTATAGAAGCATTTTAGTCTCCTGGCAGCTGCTAATGCTACCTTAAAAAAAACAAAAACACAACTACTTCAGAGATAACATGTGCTTCCCTTTGACAAACTAATGCCTGTTTTAGATTTTTTTTCCCCCAAGAGAGAAAATTGCTATTTATTTAACTGAGTTGTGTTTTTTTAATGCTATTATCCTTAGAGAAGCAGCTTGGCATAACGGATAGAAAACTGATCTTGGAGCCAGGAAAATCTAGGTTTGAGTTTTAGCTTCTGACATACTGACTGTGTGACCCTGGGTGAATCATTTAACCTTTCAATGAGCTTACATTTCCAGGGCCTATAGTCTAGGGTAGGGATGGGGAACCTGCAGCCCCAAGGCCATATGCAGCATTCTAGGTCTTCAAATGAGGGCCACACTTGAGGGCCTAAAGAGCCGCAGGTGGCCCCAGGGCCACAGGTTCCCCACCCCTGGTCTAGGGCAATTTTCTAAGTCTATAAGTTGCCAAGCATTGTTTGAGAGAGTGAGCTCCTCTTATAGTTTCCTATATCAGTGAAATCAAAAGTGAAGTCTCAAGTCCTGCTGTTACTTTGATTAATCATGCCAGTCCTCTAGTTGAGGCTTTATTGTCTCTCACTTGGATTATTGCAATGGCCTCCCAACTGGTACACAATATGCTTCAAGTTTTCCTTTCTTCAGTCCTCTACACAGTCGCCAAAATAATATCCATAAAATCTGTCCATTCATTCCCATGATCAATAAATCCCATTGTCTCCCTATTACGTCTGATAAAATAAAAACTACTCATCATTAAAAGCCCTTTACAAGGTTCCAACCTACTTCTCAAACATTATTATATTATTCCCTTTCATATGTTCTCCAGTTCAACCAAACTGGCGTTCTTGCTACTTTTTCCTCACGTTTGTCCATCTGCTATTTCTATTTCTTTACACAGGCATCCTCCATGCATGGAAATCATTTCTCCTTACCTCTGCCTCATGGAATCCATTGTTTCCTCCCAAGTTCAGATAAAATGTCATCTCCTACATGACATCCTTCTTGATCCCAGACCCCTACCCAGTATTTATCCCTACATTAGCTTGTATTTTTGTGTCTGTATTTTTATATACACATATTCTTATATACATATATACTTACACATATATATATATATATATATATATATACATATATACTTATTTTATAGATATAAAACATTTACATGAAATATATGAAATGAAATAATTCCAGCCCTGACAGAGTTTGCATTTTATAGAAAGAGGCAACCCATGCATACTTGGACCAGATGATCACTGAGGTTCCATCAAGCTCTAAATCTATAAGATCATTGGAGTCTAGATTTTGAAGAAAAGAGGACCATTTATTTCCTTGGAAGTCAAATTCCCCCTCATTTGACAAAGAAAAAACAAAAGCCCAGAGATTTACTTAAAGTCACACAGGTAGTAAGTGGTAGAGGAGGACTTGAACCCATGCCCACTGATTCCAAGTGCAACAGTTTATTTAAACAATGCCACACTGCCTTCCCTTTGTTTCTGTGATCTTTCAGCTAATCTTCATATGGCACAGTCCTCAGTTCCTTCATCCTGATTGGTTTTCTCTAAAAATGATTCAGTTTATCAACATCCTTTTTAAAATCTAACTAACGGTATGAGGAGAGGAGAGATAACTTAAATGAATGAAAAATCCTAAAACTCGTACAATCAGATGTTTTAAGCTTCTCCTCCCATCTTCCCCTCAAGAGCCAATTGGCCGCTTCAATTCTAGTATTGACTTCTTTTGTTTACTCTTGACCTTGAGAAATCTTAAAGACAAAAAGTCATAAGACAAGAAAAGAGCCAAGAAATAGCGCAGGCTAAGAGTCACAAGATACACTTGCAGTTCCAGCTCTTTCCACTCACTTTGGATAGGTTGGGTGACTTTGGGTAGGTTGCAGAATCTCTCTGCTATGGGCCCCTGTTTGTTTTGTAAAATGATGAAATGACCTTTGAGTTCCTTCCTAGCTCTTCCATTCTAACATTCCAATGGTTTTATTATTGTAATAATAATTTTAATAAAAATTATTGTAATAAAAAAATTAACTGCACTGAGATCCTAGAAGTCTCAACCCTTTCCTTATTCACCAATGCTGTGCCTATAATGTGTGTTATTACAGTAAGAACCAGAAGGCTGGAGAAAAATAAATGCTTATCTAAAGGCTAACTGAAGTTACTAAAATTAAATATCATTATAGGTTTCCTGACTTTTTAATGAGCTATTATCCTGCTGCATGTCTGTCTTCATTATCAAAACAAACCAGCCCATTCCCCAACGCTGACCTGGCTTGGAAAGAACCATCATTAGCCAAATCTCTCCGACAGTAACAACTGAATTTCCTGTTGACAGCGCTCCTGTGATGGCGACAAATCTACCCAAAATCTGGTCATGGATGGAGCAAAGAAAGAGATAGCTTTAGTGAACATGATTGACTACTCAGAGGCTGGATAGAATCTTGAAGTCCATCAACTCACCCATTTTACAGATGAGGAAACTTGAGCTCAAAAGTAGGAAATTATTTATCGAAGTCACAGGGATGTTAAAAACAGTATCAGAACCAAAACCCAGGTCTCTTGACTCTCAATCCAGTGATAGGTCCTATACCACCAAAACAGCCACATTTGTTGAGGAAAAACCCATTTCCTCAAAACCCCATGGGCAGTAATTATTTCTAACCAGAATCCGTATTATTGGCCCCAAAAATTCAATTTTCACCAATATCTGATTATTTTCTTTTTCCTTACAACATCTAAATGATACTCAAGACAACTATTTACAAACTAAGTGTGATATATAAAGAATTCAAGAGACAGTTTCCAGGTAATTAATCATTTCATTAATAATGTTAGCATATATTAATAAAAGGGTAGTCATTTGTCTGCCTCTCTTAAACCAAAGACCCCTCATGTGACCTACTCAGTGCTTGTATACCCTTGGAAGAGTGAATATTCCTGAGGGTGAAAATCAACTCTGGTTGGTTAACCATTAATGATAGAATGAATATGATAATGAAATGTGGGCCTATTCTAATGAGGTTCTGGACTATGTGACTTTGATCGTTCCATTTTAGTCAAAGAGAATTATCTGTAACCATATCACCCATCTGACAAAAGGGAAAATCCACATTTTCCCAAACCTGTTGGAGTAAAACACAATGATCCAGAATCCATCAATTCACATAACTTTTATCTTTCTAACAGATCTGAGTTCTTTCTCTCAGTATCAGCCCTGCACTTCAAAGTTTGCCTGAATAACCTACAGGGGCTTATTTCTGAATGAGGAAGCAGAAAAGGGGAAAAACCTTGGTCCTAATTCAATAATTAGTTATTAAATACAAAAGAAAAGCAATCATTTCTCTCATAACACAAAAACCCAATCAACCTTAAAATCCAGGATCAATGATCCAGGCTTTCACCTTCCTGTGTTTTAAATTTTTGCCATCATAGTACTAGCACCCCGCTTCCTTTGGTCTATAAACAAATATTTTTCATCAAATGCTAAAGGAAAGAGTCTTTCTTGTTTCCCACCCACCCCCATCAGTTGCCTGACGTGAGTACAGCACACCTGGATTTCTATTCTATTTTAAGAATTTCTTAAGAGCAATATTATGACATGGATGCCATTCAGAGCAATCAAAGGTAAAGTATTTGTTTATTGGACACTAGCTTTGCCAGCCTAAACTGTTATTCTTTTTATTTAAAAGTAGGGCTGAATAATCTGAAAAGCCTTCCCCAGATTCTCAAGGCTCTCCAAAAATAGCCTCACTAAGCTTGGTAAAATAAAAGCAAGTCAAAAGACCTGAGTTCCAAAACCACCTCTGCGATTACCTAGCTTTGAATAAATCACATCATTTTTCTGCATCTCAGGTTCCCCACCTATAAAGGCAGAGGTTAAGATGAGTTGGTCTTTGAGGTCGTTTGCAGGTCTAGATTGATACATCTTTGTTTAAAGCCGCTTCTAGCTAGAAAGTCTTGCATTCATTGACTTCTCAGTTTACTGTAATGCAAAGACCATTGCCAAGGTTGTCAGACAATCTGTGTCCTTTTCTATGCTCTGGTATTATAGCTCTTATGCAAATCACAACCCCTTTGAGTAACAGCTTTCTTTTTAGTAAAATGCCTGCCTTATGAGGAATGAGGAAGATCATGTGAGATAATGCAAGTGAAAGTATTTTGTAAACTTTAAGGTATCACACAAATACCATGCAGTATTCACAATATTATTTTTGTCCTCTAAAGTTCTGAGAAATCAACCAACAGGGAGACTTCCCACCACCAGGGGAGCCCTACTTCCAAAGTCTTTCCCTTTGCCCTTTCTTCTGGCCCCAGTCACTCAGAACCCATCCTTATTTCTTGAGTGTTCAAAATGCTTGGATGAGAAGGGAATCACCAGTGCTAGTCTTTCGAGAGAGATGAAGGACCACAAGGCCTGACACTACATTCTCAGATCCTCTAAGTCAACTTGTCCCCTGCCTCTACATCCTACAGACCCTTGGCATTGTCAGCCAATCTCCTAATATAACCTATGAACCCACGGGTCTTGCTAACGGCCCTGCTACTGTACCCTTGATACTTCTAGGCCTTTCCATGTACAGTTGCACTTTCTTTTATATATTATCTTCTCCAACAAGAGGGCAAGCTCCTTGAGAATGGGGATTTGTCTCACTTTTTACATATGTATCTCAAGCTTTTAATATAGTACCTGACACATTATGTGGTTTGTCCTTCATTCTCAAAGAGGACCATGACATTAGGAATATGATGCCATGACTTGCAAGTGAAATAGATTTAAATGAGGGAGGGCTGTGCTAAGTCACCAGCTTCACTTTCTCCTCCAGAGCCTTCTGGATCCAGAGGCCAGATACAGATCAGGACAACTGGAGATGACCCAGCATCTGACACATAATAAGCACTTAATATACTCTTTTTCTTTTATACATTATCCATTCTATCTATAAACCTTCAGGCTGTAAGACCTGAGTGTCTGATTAGTAAAATGATGGTGAGATCACAGACTACTTTCTAGTTCCACTTCCTACTCTTTGTATATTCAGATATATTTCATTTTCTTCATAGCAGCAAAGGTCTCAGTTTTCCTGTAGCTTTATGAGAGTTTGTACTAAATGATAACTGTAAGTCTCATTGCATCCCAGAGACAGCTTTTTCAGAGCAACCTCATATCCCTCCCCAAATTCCCAGCTCCAATCCAAGAGTTATATCATGCCACAAGGATGAAATTCCAGGCTTATTGCTTGAATCCTATGTGCAGTATTGGTGCAGTTAGGTGGTGCATTTGATAGAGTGCTGGACCTGAAGTCAGGATGACCCATCTTTCTGAATTCAATTCTGGTCTCAGACACTTACTAACTGCGTGACCCTGGGTAAGTCACTTCACCCTGTTTGCCTCAGTTTCTTCATCTGTAAAAAAAAAAGCTGGTGAAGGAAATGGCCAACCACTTTAGTATCTCTGCCAAGAAAACCCCAAATGGGGTCACAAAGAGTCAGACATAAATGAAACAACTGAACCATAAGAACAGCATGTGCACTCTGAGAATAGACCCACATTCCAGGAAGTAGGGGAATCAACTTCTCTCTAATTATCCAAAACTCCTTTTCCAATACTCCTGCTGTTCTACTAAAGTAATATTATATTAAAAGTTTTAGAAATTGTCTGTATAAAGCAAATACTATTATGCCAAGGTCACGACTAGAATTTATTGAAATATTGAAATACAGTAGAACCTTGGTTTACGAATTTAATTCATTCCTGAGATTCTTTTTGTCATGAGATTTGTTCATATTGCAAAGTGAATTTTCCCATATAAATTCCTGTAAAGCTGGATGATCTGTACCATAGCCCCAAAAATATTCATATAAAAATAGTTATATATAATTTTAAGTAAGTTTTTTTCTCTAATGCACCTGAAATACAATAGCAATGATTAGTACACAATATAAACCCCAAAATAAAATAAATTAACCTGCACTTTGCCTTTGAGAAGAGTCATGACTGATGTGAAGGAGACAAGAGGGAGGAGGAGGAGGAAGGGTTATTGCTTGAAAAGAGAATATCCTTCTTTGAGAACATTGGGTATTTCAATGTTGGAAGTGTTCTCTATTATACTACTGTCACTAGAAGTAAGACTAACACTACTGCCTTCACTTATTTTTCGTTTTTTAGGATCACTTTCATGTTTTGACTCACTGATTTTTTTTTCTTTTCATTCACTTCTGACTAGGAATCTAACAACACTTGTTGTTGATGTTTGTTCAGAAATGTGACATTGCATTATCATTAAAAATATTCATGGCTCTTATTGCTACAGCATTATTTGGGTGACATTTTTCAACAAAATTTTGATATTCATACTGCAAATTTTTGTTTATCTTGCAAGACAAATTTTGCAAAACATTTTTCCTTGTCCAAACCAGATTACTCGTAAACTGAGATTCTACTGTACAATGCACAGAACAGCTGGATTGTACAGTGGATAGAGCTCCGGGCATGGATTTAGGAAGACCTGAGTTCAAATCCAGCCTCAGACATTTACTAGATGTGTGAGTTACACTGGGTGAGTCAAGTCACATTGCCTCAGTTTCCTCAACTTTAAAATAAAAATAATAGCAGCTCCCTTGAAAGGTTGTTATAAGGATTAAATTAAATAATATTTATAAAGTGCTTAGCTTAGTACCTGGAACAGAGGAGGTGCTATATAAATGCTAGCTATTATTACAAATAATCATCATTTGTAATAATAAATATAGCAGTTATGAAGCAGCAGGATAAACCACTGTGGGGGGAATCAGCACTAACTGAATTGAATCCTGCAGAGAAAGGAGAGACGGCTGACAGGTGGAAAGATTTAAAAAAGACTAATGAGTCTCTAGTAATCTTGGAGAGCACAGGATCTACTCAGCACTTCCATCCCAGCAAGGTTTGCACAAGGTTTTCTGGGACACTCGGCTCTGCCTGGGGGTAATGGTGGCAGGAAAAATAGAAATTCAAACCCACTTCAGGGAATGTATATGCATTACCAAGGCATGTTGGCTGTCACACACTCTAATGCCCTCGATAATTTATGCAAATTTTGAGCAGCCCTTTTCCCTAGGGATGCTTAGTGGATGACTATTCTACAGGAGCAGTTGAGAGGAACAGGGAAACATAAACGCAGGCCATTTTGTTTCATTCTATGAGTTAAAAATACTCTATTTCCACAGATGCTCACAATGCCAATCATCTCCAAAACTCTCTGGGAAAGAAGTTTGATGAGAAGTCCCCTCGTAACAAAGACACAGCACAGGCATTTGTCTGTATTACAGTACCACTGAGTCCTTATACACAGGAGCTACTGTGGGATTACTGCCTCGGGAGACAATTGACTGATTCACTCTGAGAAGGTGGGGGATGGGAAAGAGTTGTCTGTGGTCCTCTACTAAGAAGAGCCCAACTAGGGTCCTGTGATCCCTTGAGAGGGGGATGGGAGAATGATAACAAACTGTTAGGGATAGCTAAGCTTCCAGGAATTGCACTGCTGTAGGGGAAGAGGAGGAAGAGAAAGATGGATAGGGAGAAAAAGAGACAAACAGGGACAGAGAGATGGAAACAGAGAAGCTGTCAGAAAGAAAGAGAAATAGAGACTGAGAGAGATAAAGTTGAAGGGGAAGGGACAGAAAGAGAGGAGAAATACCGTGACATCTCAATAATAAAGAAAGGAGAAGAAAATCAATAACGATGTGTGTAATGAATTTTTGCTTTCTGAAATGGCCAGGCAGGAGTCCTGCCAGAAACATTTAAGGGTAACCAGTGACAAGGTGAGTGACACAAAGCTTTAGGACAAGAAAATCTGCCACCCTAAGAATGCCAAAGTAAAGAGATTCATAAGAGCTCAGGCTTATGTCTATAGAAATACAATCGAATGGAAAAGGAAGTGACAACCTGGTGGATATTTATTTGAGGAGAAAAGCCATTTTTCTGTAGCTGGCCCAGAGTCTGAGGATATTGGAAAAACTATTTTGTTATTTTTCTTAGCATTCTGTTTTATTAAATGCTTTGCTTTGCACTAATCTGTCTTCAGGCTGACTATTAAAAGTAAACGCAAACTGTTACAGGCAATTTTCAAAAGAAGGAATGCAAGCTATCAATGACCATATGAAAAACTGTTCTAATCACAAGTAAGAAGTGAAATATAAATTCAAACTCTGAGGTTTCACCTTATTACCAGTCTAATAGACAAAAATTATCTTTAAAAAAGGAAAATGACCATTGCTAGAGAGGATATGAAAGGACAGGAACGTTGCGAAGTAGACTACCATTTTGGAAAGCAGTTTGGAACTATACCCTAAAAGTGCCTCAAATATATGATATCCCCAAAGAGATAAAAGAAAGAGGGAAAGGACTCATATGTACAAATAAATTGATAACAGCACATTTTTGTAGCAAAGAATTGAAAGCAAATTTAATGCCCACCAAATGAGAAATGACCGACAAAATTAGAGTATATGGATGCAATATATTACTATTATGATGATAGCTAGGTGATGCAGTAGATAGAGTGCCAACCCTGTAAAGTCAGGAAGACTCATCTTCCTGAGTTCAAATCTGGCCTCAGACACTTACTAGCTGTGTGACCCTGGGCAAATCATTCAAACTTCCTTGCCTCAGTTTTCTCTTCTGTAAAATGACCTGAGGAATGAAATGGCAAATCACTTCAGTATCTTTGCCAAGAAAATCCCCAGAGGGGTCACAAAGAGTGGGATATGACTGAACGACAATGTTAATATTATTATGCGGTAAGAGATTTTGAAAAGGATGGATTCAGAAAAACTGAGGAAGATGTGTTTGACCTGATGAAAATAGAAGTGAGCAAAACTAGGAGAACTATTTATATGACGACTACAGCATTGTAAAGGAGGGAAAAAATTGTAAGAATCAAGAATATTAATCAAGGCAGTGACTAATCATTAACCCTAAAAACCAATGATGAAGCAGGCTTCCCATGTCTTGGCAGGGTGCTCGAGGTAGAGAATGAGACATTTTCAGACATACCAATGTATGAATTTGTTTTGTTTAACTATACTTATTTGCTACAAGAAAAGACTTTTGGGAATGGAAGGAGAGAATACTGGGGTGAAGAAGTAGGTGGTTAGTGAAACTGATGCAAAGAAAAGATTGTGAATGAAGCATTAAAAATGCACATAAAGGGAAGTTCAAAAGGGAATTGAGACAAGAAAAATGGTTTTGTTACTATTATGTTAGATTTCATTCATATCTTAAAGAAACAGTATGTAAAAAAACTTCTCCATTTCATATATAGTCCTCTTTCTGTCCTTTGTGTACTGAGTTATTCTTGTCTGTTGATAACTGTTAAGTTCATGATTTTAAAACCTGAAAAATGCTGAAGAGAAAAGTCTTAAATAAAATGCTTTTAAAGCAGATGGTTTGGGCTCAGAAATATCCTATTTTTCTTAATCAAGTCTTATTAACAAAGCATACAATTATGCAATTATTTCTAATAATATAAAGTATCCATTAACAGGCAATATAGTATAAAATAAACATGTTTTAATAACATAAAAATGGTACCCACACTGGTAGCTTGTCAGCTGTAGTTTTAGAGTCTATAAACCCATAGTGCACCTTGAGCCTGGGATCCTTCTCAATATATCCAACCTTGAAGCTGTTACTGATTTGGCAGTTAGGTGGTGCAGTGGATAGAGCCCTGGGCCTGGAGTCAAAAAGATTTGTGTTCAAATCAAGCCACAGACACTTACTATGTAACCCCAGGCAACTCACTTAACATGTTTGCCTCAGTTTCCTCACCTGTAAAATGGAGATGACAATAGCACTCACCTCCCAGGACTGTTGTGAGGATCAAGTGAGATACTAACTGTAAACTGTTTAGCACAGTGCCTGGCACAGAGTAAGGACCATGTAAATGTCAGCTATTAGAGGTTGTATCCTCTCAGTGGAATATAAATTCCTTTAGGGTAGAAGCTATCATGGTTTTTTATATTTGTCTTCCAGAACCTAGGACAACGTCTACCATGAAGTAGGCAATGATAAATGATTATTGATGAATACTTGCCAAATTAAATTGAAAGTAAACGTGAGGTGTTATTTTTATTGAGATTCCAAAGAGAACGATGAATGGCATGTATTATCACTACCAACAAAAGCAGCAGTGACCCCTTTGTGCATTTATAAACATCTTTTCCTTCTGATATCTGCATTCATTAAAAAAAAATACTCCCATGATGCCAGTTGCTTCCCTCTGGTATTTAATCTCAGAGTACTGCAGCCTTACAAGCCAGACCATCATCAGTCACCTAGACTTTTGCCTTGCCACTGGACTTTGATGACTCTGGAAGAGAGAGTGAGATGGATGACTTTGTTCAACTCTGCATCACTTAAATCCAATCCATACCCAAGTCAAGACATCACCTTGTGATGTCACTGGTTCTCTTCAAAAACAGACAAACAACAATGACCCAGCTTGAGGACTGAACTAGGATGATTGGAGGTAAAAGAATTGATACGCAGTTGCTGTAGGAATAACATTTACTAACGCCCTTGCCAAGTAGGCTGGGCAAGATTTTTCTCTAAAAGTCAGGGAAGCTGTCCCTGAGACTTGGTGGACTCAAGGGACCTGGGCTCCAGTCACTGTCACCTCCTCTTCACAATCTAAGCCATACAAGCCAAGGAGTTGTAGCCCCTCTGACTTGGTAGATGGCCCACTGTCATGTAAGTCAATATACTCCTTCAAACAGATGCCTCTCTCTGTGGATCTTAGAATCACAGTTCTAGAGGTAGAAGGAACCTTGGAAGTCATCTAAGTCTGTGGTAGAAGCTGTATCTACCACATAGGCTAGGCTTGTTTTTTTTCCTTAAAAGATATTGGAATGGTTCTTGAAACTTAATTAGAATAGGGAACTAGGGCTCAAATCATTCATGTAGCCTCCTGATGGTCTCAGAACAGAAGGCCAGTTCATGAGGAATAAGGGACTTTTTCCATACACTTCTAACCAGTGAACCAACAGGACCATCACAGATGCAAAGAAGCTGCTCCTGTCTGAATCATTGCTTTTTCCTAGCCGAAATCTTTTGCTGCTATTGCTAAGTAAAACGCCCTTCATTAATTGGTGAATGGTCTACAAGTATACAGTTTGTAAAAATAGCAGAATTAGGTTTTGAACTCAGGCCCTTGACTTTGGAGTCCTCTTTCCATTATACCAAATTACATAATTTCTCACATGCAGATCTTCTATTTGATAACATGTAGCAGCACCCTTCCTATATGTCATTCCATTAGCTTTTGGTTTATATATAATTTTTATTCTGCTAAAAATTTACAGAAGTGATAATTAGTACAATCCTATTGAGAACACTTGATTTCCATAAAGCAGCTCCAGACTGGATTTTCTTGGCTGCCATTTTGTGCCATATCATTTACCTGAAGAACTGCTGCATCATTGCCGAATATCCTTTCTTTATTACTCCTAGGTACACTTTCTTTGTATGTATATGATCTAGGAATGTCACATTTTATTCCAACCTGGAGCCTGAACTAGGCAGACCCTCTCAAGGAAGGCCTGGCCCACAGTAGGGGTGGTCAGATTCTTCTTATGAGAAATCTAGGAAATAATCACTTATCAGTCCCAAATATCCTCCTTAGAGGATATTCTGATTACTAATAAACCTCAAATTGGTAGAAAATTCCCTTGAGGGCTTCTCCTCTTACATAACAGACCTGATAGTGAGTCAGGACATTCTCGCTACATTTTTACTGAGGAATAGTTAAGGGAGCAAGTTCTTCCACAATTTCAACATGATATGCATCTGGAATTCCCTAATGGTTCCCAGGATTCTGCTACAAATCTTCCCATACCTGAACTTGCAAAGTGAAATCATGGCAGGGGTGTATCTGGCATTTGGTAAAAGTTGGGCATGATCCTGATGTTGAACAATCCCAATTCTGTCACACTTTAGACTCAGGAAGCCTCACTAGGCAATCAGATCAGAAATTCTAGGACTGAGCTACATGAAATCAATACAAGAGGGCTTCCTCTTTCTATCACTGCAATTAGAAAAAGAGAGAATGAGTTGCTCCAAAGAGACCACAAAAAAATGAAAGCAAACACACTGAAGTCCAATTCACCTGTCTCTAGCCTCCTAAGCTTCCATCATGATCCCAGAAGAAAGGTATTCATTTACCCCTCTTTGACTTTTTCATATTCCACCTCTCATCACACCTAGGTTCCAAAAATTCTTGCAATACATCCACAAACAGTTTGAGTCCTTTTATATCCTTAGCTTTTGTCTTCAAAATAAAACTAGTGCCTCCCTCCCCACCCCAACACACACACTTCAATATGCCTACTCACTTTAAATCCTTGGTAACCAAATAGTATATTTATTTTCCAAAACAAGATTGCATCTGAGGTATAAAGTATGTGTATCTAGAGATCCTTAAAATAAGCTGATTAAGGGCTAAGAAGGTTAGAACCCTTTGTAATTTTTATTAGATTAGACTGTTAGATTTCAGAGATAAAAAGAATGGGAAACCTGACCAGAGAAGGAAATAGCCAAATGTATATCAATCAAAGGTTTTCTTAAGGCTAAGTTTCAGAGATAAAGATACTTGGTTGTAGAAAAAAGCATAATGATGATAAAATTTCAATATTAAAAATATTTTTAATAATCTGAGTCCAGAAAATGGTGATGTGCTTTTCTCCCCCTTGAAACTCTTTATTATCCTATTAATGAAACAATAGCTTATTGATTCACTGCCTCTGCAAGACTGTCCTTAATGGATCATTCTCAAGTTATGCTCCTATCATAACAATTAAGGAACTGTGTAGTAGACTAAAAGGAAATGACTTAAGCTCTTTTCTGCTCATCTGTCTTCACCCTTTCTTCTGGATCTTGAATAACAAATATTAAATCAGAAAGCAAGTTATGCTTTCATATGAAAGAAACTAGAGAAACTTCTTACTGATTTCTACTGGCTGAAATTCCATGAGAAATTTCATACTGATGCAATTAGCAAGATGGCAAACTGGTTGGTGGGCACAGATCTCTCAAACCTTCAAACCACAGGAAAAAAAATTCTATAAAGGTGAATGCACAAGACGACAGAACCACCACTCAAATTTTTTAAAAAACCATGAATTAATATACAAGAATTTAAATACTCAGAGCCCCTACTCAATATCCTCATATTTCCAAGCATCATTATGAGCCAGGTGCAAACATCATAGGGAATTTCAGTGCTCCAAGGGTTCATAACCTAGGATTGCTGAACTTGTGTGTGGGTTTTTAAAACTATTTTGACAGTCAAGTTTCAAAATTATTAGTTTCCTTTGTAGTTCTACATGTGGGTTTTTGTGCATTTAAAAAATATTATCCTGAGAAGAGGTCCATAGGTTTCAGCAAAGATATCCGTAAGACACACATAAAAAGGTTAAAGACCCTGGGACTTTGGGGATCTCTACTGGTTGTCTAGTATCAGTGACTGAATGTGAGTTCCCCTTTAACTGAGAAAAAGGCAACAGCAAGCACTAATTCTTTCTAGTGGTGGGGGAGAAAAAGGGAAAACAACTAGAGTGGGTGTAGAATAGATAGGCAGCATAGTTGTATAGAACAGAACCAGAACAACATCACTATTTGGGGAATCAAGGTACAATGTGTTCCACTGTGACTGATCAAACCGAAAGGAGCTCAAAAGGCTCTACCACAGGACAGGCACAAATACAGTTTGTATGAGCATTTGGAGTAGAGATATCTATAAATATGTGCATCTCAAATTTCTTCTGAGCTATTACAATTCTGCTTTGTATATAGAGCACACCACCTTCTTTGATGTGAGTGCACCATGCTGGGAAGGAAGGAAGGAAGGAAGGAAGGAAGGAAGGAAGGAGGGAAGGGAGGGAGGGAGGGAGGAATTTATCATTTTAAGTAAATTCAAGGAACTTAGAATAAGATAGGTAAAGAGAGACAGGGAATAGACTAACATCAAAATGGTGTAAGCAAAATCAATTAAGGGGGAAAGTACTGACTTAAAAGAGAAAAAGCATAAAAATCGATACAAAAGAAATAAATACATGAAAATATAAGACTAATTATCCATCATGACCTTAAATGTGAATGTATTATGCCATTAAACAAAAGGAAAGTTGAATAGAAAAACCAAACAATAATTTCTGTACATGAAAAGCATTTCTGAAGAATAAAGATGTACAGAATGAAAAGGAGATAGAACAAGTTTTATTTTGCATCAGGGGATTCTCAAAAAGCAGAAGCTGCAATTAGGCTATCAGATAAAACAAAAATAAAAACCTACAATGTTGAGAGGTAAAACAGTGAAATGACATCATGCCTAAAAATAGAATAGACAATGAAACAACACCAATACTAAAAATATAGTCATTAAATTGAAAGAATTCAATGTTATTTTTAACTCTTCCTGAGGCTGATTAGTGTTCTCTCCTTGGAAGTAAATAAAATGCTATCTATTCAGAGACATTTTCCACAAACAAAGGTCTATTTGCCACATAGACAGATAAATGTCATCTGAGGACTTATTTGGCAGCTTTGTTGATTATTCATTATAAAAAGCTTTATTCCATAATTAAGAGTTTGCTCCTAACTGCATTTTGTTGCTAATTAACATTTTACATTTTCTACACTGGACACTTTCAGTTCGATCCAAGATGTAATTATGTTTCTTTTATGTAAAGAATTCCGTGAATTACTAACTAATATTAAATCTGTAGATGAAGGGGTAGCTTATAACTAAATCTATTATTGTGCATTTGTATTTCCCTTGCAAGAACTTCTTCAACATAACTATCATTCCTTATTCCCCACTATGCGATGTCGATTAAACGATGACAAAAAGCTTTTCCTTTCATATCTAAAGACCTAGTTGACTTACTCCACACACTTACTATCTGAAATCTTCACCTAAATTCCAACTTTTAACCTTCTAATGATGCCCACTGTTTCTTTGCAACTATAGAACTTCCTAAGGAGTCAGCAAGACATGGCAAGTAAGTCTTTCTCACATTTTTTTTTTGTTGTTGACTTAAAAGTCCAAAAGGAAATCATATTGTGTTATCATTCAGAAAGCTCAGGCCATAATTACCAAGATAGGAAAGTGAAAAGTAGCAATTTGAGATAGATATTGCATGGCCCGGGTTGTGGATGAAAAGTTTCTTCCTGTCAATGATAGCTAAAAACATTGCCCACCGAATAATACTTGACCTGACTTTACCCATTTTTTTGCTTTTTAGATGGAAGAGTTTATATACCTTTAACATCTGTCCTCCAGCATCTGATCTGTTTTAAATACCTATTAAATAATGGGTGTTTGTGACAATAATTATAAGTTTCAGAACTGTAAGATTTACTATTACATATTTAGCCAGTACGCTGACAAAAAACCTGTACTGTATTAATGAAATATAGAGCTCATTTTCCTGAGACAACTACAGAAAGATGAACAAAGTGGGAAGAGAGGTTAAACAGGGTAAAAAACCTAAAGAAATACTTTTAAAAGAGGCAGACAACACTTTATTAAGCAATAGTAAAGACTGCTAACAAACTGAATTTGTTAAATATGACCAAATGTCTCTTACTTCATAATGAAATGTGAAGTATGAAAAACTACGAAATAACTAAGATTCAGATATAGACTTCTCCTCCATGAACAACATCCACATGAACTTAGCTATTGATATGCCAACAAAAAAGCACCAAACATTATATACAATATGTGTGCATGTATACATATCTATATATATCCATGACTGAATCAGATGCATATTTGGGAAAATGGAGAAGCTTATGATAGCAATTCAAGACTAGAATATTGCCACCAGAAATTATAGAAGAGTTATCCATAAAGGGCCCCTCCTTCATGATTAATGTAGCATACTTTAGAGATTGTGCAACAAATCATAGGAGGCTATAAAAATTTAGTGCTTACTAGGTTTCTAGCAAGGCATAATCCAGAGGTCACTTAGTGTTTATGGATTGATACGAAAAATTCCTGTACTGTAAACTTTAAAGCTCTATGTCAATGTGAGCTAAAAGAGAAGGAGGGTATAGAAACATAGACTTCAGAAATGGAAGAATCTTAGTGATTCTCTAATCCAATCTATTTGTTTTATATATAAATAAGCTGACTCCCAGAGAGGTGAAATAACTGCTCAGAATTGCACAGGCAGAAAGTGGAAGAACCTGGATTTGAAATGAAGTCCTCTAACAGTAAATTCAGTGATCTTTTCACATCACCATTCTGTCTTGTTCAAAAAGGGAGAGATCAGCAGATGACCCAGGAGTGTTTGAATAAGTGAAACCTAGTCTATAATAACATTTTTAAAAATCTTACTACTAAACTTTTTAAAAGAAAGGAATATAGGTTTAGAGCTGGAAATGCCCATCTAGGTCAACTCTCCCATTTTATAGATGAGGAAATTGAGGCCCAGGGACAGACAGTGGCTAGACTACAGTCACCTAGGTAATTAGTATCAGAAATGAATGTTGAATTCAAGTCCTATAATCCCAGAACTAGCACTCAAACCTCTGTACCACCTTGTCAGCTTTCTGGTGAGATAAGCGTTGCAGAAATTAGCTAAGCTAGTCTTCCAATAATGTTCTGTTGCTAGGACTGTGTTCCAAGCCATTTCAGCTTTGTAGGACCTGCCAACACTTATGTTTCACTAGTAAAACCTTCAGGAAACCAGAGTCACCTTCATGGCACAAAGATGCGTGGCAGGTGAAGTGGCCAATGAAGTCTTGGATGTACATGCAGAGAGTTCAGTCTATGTAGGTGCTTGAGGAACCTAATTCTGGAGGTGCATGATGACTGTTGGGACCAAGTTTGTCATTTTAGAGTCTGTTCTACCTGATGGTTACCCAGATGGATGCTTGAGAAACCTGTTTCTGGAAAAATGAAATAGAGGGCATCTTCAGAACATGTGCGGGTATTCTGTGTTTGCTCACTACTTACTGAGTGATATCACAAAGCTTTTTAATTGGCTGCTGAACTAGAGTTGAGGGTGTATACAAAAGATACCCAGAAGTCAAATCTCTATGTTCTTCCTGCTGTTGACAGGGTTCAAAGATAATTCTCTGAGCTCTGCATGACCAATGAGGAGTTCCCTTCCCTTTCACCCCCTGCTCTCCATCTGAAAAGCCTATAATTAGATGGGCTTATACTAAAAAAAAAAAAATTTTAAAACAGCCTGTATCTGGGATGGGACCACCTTTCTTTGTGTCTTATTTCCTCTGGTAAAAGGTCTTATGAGGTGTCAAAAAATCAAAAGAGCAGCAGAAAAAGTCAGACCTGAGGAACAATCAGTTAGACTCAGCCCACCAGTGTATCAACCTGGGAATCAAGACATTACCTAAGCAAGATAATGACTCAAACAGCTGTGCCACACCCACAAGGTGGTGGAAAGAGTATTTGTAGCCATTCACTTTAAGTCTGAGCTAAGCCTCCCCTGAGACTGATATGGTAGGAGAGTGTACCCCAGTTCTGAGGGAGATTTTTGTACTTCTGTTCTTGCTATATCTTTTCAGGAAATATCCTTTGTATAGCAAATTTATGTTAATTTATGGGAGGATGAGCAGAGGGTTATGCCTAGTGCCAGCACACATGGCTGCTCTCAGGACTGGGCCAGCATCCAATAGGCTGGAACTACACATAGTGCCCAGAACAGTTTCTATGACAGGATTCTTATTGATCCTCATTACCAATGAATCTATAATTTTGTTAGATTCAACATAAAATCTCTCTCTCTCTCTCTCTCTCTCTCTCTCTCTCTCTCTCTCTCTTTCTCTCTCTCTCTCTCCCTCCCTCCCTCCCTCCCCCATCTATATAGATATATATCATATAGAGATATATAATCTTTATGTCATGTATTTGTAATAGATACTTAAGGAAATCATTTTGAACAGCTTTACCTCAAGTATTTTGTAAAATATTTGTTTGATTTCCATGATGTGGAAGTGACTTTGAGTACTTGAATGCTATGCCAGAAAAACACCAATTCAGGCAGGTGTTAACAAGCTGGAAAGGCATGGTGAGGGACAATGTGTTTACTGTGGGAAAATCAAACTAGCTAACTTGTAAGTCTTATCACCAAGTTCACTTCAGAGTAATACACTTTTCATCTTCTCTCAAAGACTTTCTGCTAATATTGTAAAGAGCTATGATCTGAGTCAGTGGGGAGAATACTTCACTGACAAAATCACAAAAGTCTGAAATATTAAAATATTTGTTTAAAGTAGAGGGTTCTGTATTTGCAAGAAATTTGAGGACCATGCATTTAAACAGTTTGTTATAATGGTGATGTGAGCAAATCCTTTTGTCAGCTATGTAGAGCCATAGAAACATGAGTGTTTATAATTTATTTATTTAAAATTACAATTATTAACTATGATAATAGCCAGCACTTATATAATGTGAATAGTTAATCCCCTGAAGTAGTCACATGTATTCACATTTGCACTATTTAAAGTTATAATTATGTAAAATATGGTAATTGGTTCCAGCTCAATGGAAATATGCAGTGCAAATTTAAATAACATGATCATTTCAAAGGATTCAATATTCACACTAATTGAGACCTAGCAGGTTTGCAAAGTGCTATGCAAAGATTTCATTTTATCCTCACAAACACCCTGAGAGATCATGTTGGGTTTTTTCCCTCCATTTTATGGAAGATGAAACTAGGGTAGAGAGAAGTAAAGTGATTTGCCCAGGGTCCCTTAGCTAGAAAGTATCTGAGACTGGATTTGAACTCAGCTCTTTCTCCACTAACTACCCAGCTGCCTCTAGACTAGTAGCCCCTTGAGTACAAGGACTGTCTTTTCCTTTCTTTGTAATTCTTAGCACTTAGCACAATGTCTGGCACATAATAGGCATTTCACAGATATTTTTGATTGATTTACTATCATCTCCCAGAATCTGTCTTCCCTTGAGATGCAAGCACTTGACTTGGAAGGAGAGGGGGAGAAGATATGAACTCAATTTCAGTCATCGTTATCCTTATTTTCCAACTGAACCTGAAAAAGTTGAGCTCAAATAGCCGCTAAATGATAAGAATGAAGACTTGAACATCTTAATTCTTAGCACAGTGCCCTCTCTAGTATACTGTTTCCTAGAACATTACTTTCTGCTAGAATAGGACATAGGGCTAGACACATATGAAACTGGACAATAGCATGTCTCCTTCCATCTTCAGCCTACTCTTTCTGTGGGTCCCCCCTTTCACCTTCACTCCCTCCTTAATGCTTTCTCAGTTATTTTTATTTTCTCCCTGCTTTCTCAATCTATCAAAAGTTGTTCTCAGAAAAAAAGATCAAATGAACTAATTCACATTAGAGCATAGATGATTAAGAAAGTTTGTATTATACTCCCAGATATTTGCATTATGACAGGGGCCAAGAAGTCTTAATCTCAAGGAATGAATTTTAAACTATAAAATTTCCTAAATTGGGAAAAAGTAAGGCTGGTATTTTTTAAGGCAGAGGAGCATTCTTAGCATCTCTAAAATCACACCATCAAGACATCATTGTTGTTCGGTTGTTTCTGATTCTTTGTGACTCCATTTGGAGTTTTCTTGGGAGATAATGGAAAGGTTTGCCAATTTCTTCTCCAGCTCATTTGACTGATGAGGAAACTGAGGCAAACAGGGTTAAGTGATTTGCCCAGGGCCACACTGCTTCAAATGTTTCAGGCCAGATTTGAACTCAAGGAGATGAGTCTTCCTGACTCCAAGCCCAGCACTCTGTCTGCTACACCATCTAGATGCCTAGCCATACGTATACATGTAGGTATACATGTATGTGTACATATATAATAAACACACATACATATACAAACACATATACATATACAAATAAATATATATGCAAATACAGATATAAGTAATTAGTAAACATCACAAATCAGAGAATGATTTATTATTATTTTGTCTGTCATCCAGACTTAAAAGAAAGGGAGAAAGCATTAATGATGCACATTACATTTAAAAGTGTGTCAACTCAAGTATACTTTTTTCAGAGTAGTTATTAAATGTTTGTCAGCACATTCATAGAGACAGTATTCTCTTTCTTCATTGAAAAACACAAGAATCCAAAATTAATAAAAATATAAGTTAAAATTGTAGACTTAGACTTTCCTCCTTTCTGTTCGGAATAGAACAGTACAAGTGGTGATAGGTAGGGAGAACCCCCAGCCACATAAAAACATGACTTTGGAAAGGGTTGTCACTATGTACAGAAGTGATACAGTAGGAAAAATAATTGTTCTTCTTATAATAAATCTCTTTAGGAAAAACAAAAATCTTTGAATCAAGATGAATCTCAAGATGTTTTTGAGGCAATTCCAGTTATTTATCGGAACAAATAGAAGGCAAGTTAAAATTTTTCTAATTCATAAAACTGTTTCTTATTAGTCAAATTGAGTTTGAATCCACACAACAGCTGGGAGCAGTTATGTAATTCCCAGAGCCACCAGTTCCTGAAGATAGCATTTTAAGCATCAACATCCAATCACAGTGACCTTCCTCCATCTGGTGTGCCCTTGGGTCCAGTTGGTGCTGTATTTACTAGAATTAACAGGCCCCTAGAAATTCTAGGTGTGTTCAAGGTAGCTCTTCCTGGTCTGCAGTCTTCTTTTCATCACCTTTCAGTCCTAAAATCACAACAGAAACTTTTATAGGATTTGGCTTAAAACAGAACTCATTATCTTTTCCCTGCGCCACCCCCCTCCTTCTTTCCCTATTATCATGAAGGGCAATTGCAACCTTCTAGTCCCCCAGGCTCCCAATCCAGGAGTCATCCTGGATTCCCTCTCATCGCCCCCTCCTCCCCTCCCTCTCTCCTTTCCCTATTCATTTTCAAGCTGTTGCCAATTACACCTTTCCTAATTTTACCTTTGCGAAATCTCTCCCATATGCCCCCTTCTCTCTTTTGATAACGCCACCACTCTAAAGCAAACCCTCATCATCTCAAACTGGAATTATTGCAAGAGTCTGTTGGTGGGTCTGCCTGTCTCAAGTCTCTCCCCACTCAAATCCATTCTCCATTCAGCCACTCAACTGGTTTTTCTAAAATGCAGAGTCAGATCATATAACCCGCCCCCCAGTCCCATTCAATAAATGTCAGTGACTTCCAATTGCCTCTAGGAACACATACAAAATTCTCTGCTTGGCATTCAAAGTTTTTTATAATCTACCCCCACCTCCCCACCTTTCCAGTCTTCTTACATCTTACTTCTCAACTCATACTCTTCTATCCAGCAACACTGGCACATAAGACTCTCGACCTGGGCATTATGTCTGGCTGCCCTCCATACCAGGAACAATCTCTCCTCAATTCTGACTACTGACCTCCTCCCTGGCTTCTTTTAAGTTTTAATTTCTACTGGAAGTATCCCCCAACCCCTCTTAATTGAAGTGCCTTCTCTCTTTCAATTATTTCCTATCTATCCGGTATATAGTTCACTTTGCATATATATATTTGCTTGTATGTTGTCTCTTCCATTCGATTTAAGCTCCTTGAAGGCACAGACCACCCTCTCTTTCTTTTTTTTCGCCTCTTCTTGTATTCCCAGTGCTAACACACAATGCCTAATAAATATTTTGATTATTTATTGATTGGTAAATTGATATAGACTTTTACAATAGAAAATATAGGCGGTGAGAAATACACACACACATATCTATATCCATATATATATATATATATACATACAGTGCCTACTTTTTAGTTGTTTTCCTCTAGGCCAGAGATTGTGATTCACAGAAATATTAGCAAAATAATTTCTGATCATCAGAGCAAGTAAAATTCATCGTGACATCTTCCTTTTCTCTGGTAGGAAAAGCCAAATAATTGGATGAAACAATACTGGCTCTACATTATAGATAACTCTTTTTATTTCCCTTCTTTGGATTTCCAGAACAGAAACAAGGAGTAACCAGGGACTGAAGAGCAGGCAGATGCTGCTCTGAAGTCATAGTGTCATTAGAGGCAGGCAGAAGCCAGTATAGTTGGGAGAAATTCTGAATTTGAAACAGACTTGAACCCAAGAAAAGTCAAAGCAGCATCGAGGAAAGAAGGTCCAGTTTACTGTGACTACTTATTATTGTGAATTTTGTTGGATTGATGAGCTGCTGGAGAAGTTGATTTTTCTGTCAGTAAATGAGTCTGAGATAGGGATTGGATGTTTCTCACCATCTGTTGTAAGCCAAATCAGTCCGGTAGCTAAGGCTTGACACTATAACTTCAAGAAACATTCATAGAAGATCTTACAGTTACCAAGACTAATTTTACTTAGCCTTAGCAGGAGAAAGATATTCAACAAAGATACCCAGTGAGCACACCACATTGTTTCACCTAAGCCCAGCATTCCTACTTCTTTGTTGCCTGGGTGGTCTGCTGGCCAAGTCTCAGGAAGCAGCTAGGGCTCCTCATGGCTTTATACTCAGGTGACCAGTAAGCTGTTAACTTCCTGAGTCTTGGTCCTCTGAGCCAATTAAATACCTTTTAAGTGAAAACAAGCTGCAGGGGAGGGCCACAGGATATTTCTCCCACTCCACAATTCCTAATTTTTCCTTCTTTTTGCCCATGATCCTGAGACTGGGACTGAATGTCACTCCTATTATTACACTGCAGTTGGGATTCCCTCCAGCTGTACTCCAAGATCTGGGAAGGAAAGCTAGGAGACAGAGCAAAGCAAATGACACAGTACAGGAGTGTCTGATCTAGTTTCCTCTTTCATTTTATTCTATATACAATAAGCTACATGATTCGAATCTATAAATGCAATGGAAAGTAAACTGGGAGGGGAAAATCCACAGATGCAAAGGCAGATCCACATCAGTTTTATATTTTAGTGTTTTGAGAAATATTCCATTTATCCCCTAGATGAATTGAAACCCAAATAGCTAATCATCAAAGATATTTTGGTGCTGCCCCATTTTCTCACTGTATGTAATGTGAATGAATGAATGAAAAAGCATTTATTAAGTGCTTTCTATGTGTCAAGTGCCATGCTAAGCAATGGAAACACAAATTTAAAAAGTAAAGACAATCTTTAACCACAAAGAGTTTATAGTCCAATAAGGAAGACAACATACAATAGCTAGAAATAGTCAGGGAGGGATAACTTGAATTAGTAAAGTTTCAGGAATGATGAGTGAGGACACAGTGGAGGACATTGACACAATCTATCCATGAAGAATAGTAGAATTTATTCATGGTTCCAGAACTGGAGAACTGGATTAAAAGTGAGGGGACTGGGAAGGGGTGGAAAGGAAGGGAATAAGATTTTAGACTTTTCCTATAATAATAGTCCCAAGTGGCAGTCACCAATTTTCCTGAAGTGTGTGTGTGTGTGTGTGTGTGTGTGTGTGTGTGTGTGTTTGTGTGTGTGCACATGTGTAACAGGGTGGAAGTCTGAAGGCTAGGGGACCTGGAGCCAAGACTCTTGTGCCCTGAGGGCACCCTATGCATTTGCAATTTGAACACCCGCTGATGGCCAACAGAGATGATATAACCTCTTAGGAAAAGACTATCTTGCACCTGTGCTGAGAAAAGTAACTTACAAAGCCAGGAGTCTAATGGCTCAAGCACCCAGTGGTGGGCAATTCATATATTCCACCCAGCTAATTAAATAATTAACACCATGGCATCCTGTCATTCTGAAGGACTAAGAAAGGTATTAATTCAAGTGACACAACCAAAGAGAACTTTTGGAGAACCAAGGTCACAAAATTATTACAAAATTCCTTTTAAAATGTTAAACAGAGGATTAGAGTATTTCAAACAGTTGCTCCTTATTTGTCTGCCTTTCTTATTTCTACCCTACAGGTGATTTGTGATCCCAAAATTTTTGAACCTCTATTTTGTAACTCACTGAATGTAAGATGCAGAGCAAGACATAGCCACTCTGGGTTTCAGGTTCCTCACCTGTAGCACAAGAGGATTGGACTAGATGATCTTGAGAGAAATAATCATTTCTCTCTCATATTAATAGCCAATTATTAAAATTAAAAGATCCTAGTGTCCTTACCCCTGCCCTGTGTCTTTGTCTAATCTCTCAAGGCCAGGACTGATGGAATATAAGATTAACATCCTCCTCATTCTGGATATTGCTACTCCATTCAGCTAGTTCAGGCTTGGATAGGGAATAGAAATTTTTCAACTAGATTTCTCAAAGTTGGAGATGGCCTGGGTGTAAGTAAGAATAGTGTCTCTGGCCAAGAGTGACATGATACCACTCTCAGCCCCTCAGTGGAGAGGGCTCACTCCAATGTAAAATCCTTCTCTCATTAATTGTTAATGAATCCAAGTTGATTGCCACCCTCAGGAACACCCCTCTTACGAGGCCATGTGAGCCATGAGCCCACTGCCATGAGGGCTTTTGGAATTCATTAGTGTCACTGACCTATTATTAAAAATGCTGGCATTATTAATAAATGACTAGCCACTAATTATGTCTCTCAAATTTTTTAAATGCCTCAATCTTTATTATCTTTTCTAGCTAATATATTTTGTTTTTATTAGACTTGGTGAACTTCCTGAGACCCCAGAGTAGTGAATGCCTTTAAGCAGTCAACCAAACAACCAAATTGTAGGAGAGACAAGGACACTAGATCTATTTCTAGAAAGTATCTTTTAAAGTTTTCTTCCCCTCATGTTACATAAATGTAAGAAAAATAAGAATGCCAAAGGAAAATGCTTTTAAAAAAAAAAAGAACAGATGTCACACCTATGATACAAGGGGCTATTATTGACTTATATCTAGAGGCAGCTAGATATCTCAATAGATAGAGCTCCAGGCCCAGAATCAGGAAGACCTGAGTTCAAATCTGACCTCAGACAATTACTAGCTGTATGACCTTGGGTAAGTCACTTAACTTCTCTTTGCCTTAATGCCCTAAAGGAGGAAATAGCAAACTGCTCCAGTATCTTTTCCAAGAAAACTCCATGGATGGTATTGATGTGCTATGGTCCACAGGGTGACAAAGATTTAAACACAAAACTGAATAACAAACATAACTGTGATTAACATTAGCCACAAGATGAATGGGAAGGTCAAGTGTGAACAAGTTAAAAATCATCATTGAGTTAATTCTGAGGAAATAACCTCGCTTTATCCTCGCTTTACCTCACCATCATGAGCTCAAGAATTAAGTTAGCATCTTGTGCTCCTCTGGTGCTATGTTTCCTTCATTATGATATTTACCCTAGAAAACCACCAACTCAGATAACTCATAGGGAAAGCAAAGGATTAATTAGGCAATTTCAAAATTAATAAATCCATTAATATTACAAAGCATGTACATCAATAGGATGACACATTAAGAGACATAAATCAAGATAACATAGCATAGCAAATTTGCTAGTGGAAAAACAGCATGCTATATTTAGAAGTGTTATTTTTCTATTTAAAAGTACAATAGATTCTGCCACAATCCAATTATTTGGGTCTTTAGTTATTAATTTTGTCACATCCCCTCCTCCTCTGCAAATTTATTTTATGGTCTAACATTGAAAGACCATTCAGCTTAGACTATGGTAATTAACACACCAACCCCCTCCCTTTCCTGACCCATAGCCATTGGTCTGTGAACTGGTCCTGGCAATCTAACTTCTAATGAAAGAGAGAACTCTCCTTTACATGTTCAAGGTCTTGTTAGCAATCACTGCCAGTTGCAGCTCACATGTCTAGGTTTCCACAATGAGGAAAGTAACAAAGGTACTTATTGCACAAGATGAACTGGGTATGGGTATTTTTACTTACAAAAGGAATGCTAACCATAAAATCATCACAATGTGAATTAACAGAATGATTTAGTAGCTTAATTCTCCTTATTAACAGTATAACAATCCAGTAACAACTTGTAACTGCTGTTACAATGACTTGGGAAGTTAATTCTTAAGTCTCACAAGAACATAAAGTTTTTGCAAAACTTCTAATCATGACATTTTCATTTTGCCTCACTAGACACTGATCAAACAACCAAGCCTAATCTTCTTTTCTGTGACTGTTACTCTGAGGACACCACACATGCCTCACTAGCAGCCTCTCAAGATCTTCAGAACTTTCAGATCTCACCAGGTGAGATCTGTCAGTGCTAGATATTTCCACCATAGAATACTTGTTTGTCTGATAACATAAAATAACAAAGACAAGACAGACACATGCAATACTGGAAGCCATATAGTTAGAGCTACATGGAAACCAGGAGGGAGATAAGACAACTACCCCTCCATCGACTCAACTTTCAGAATTCAGCTCAGGCCTCCCACTTTGGAACTTGAAAAGAAGGGAGGAAGCTGGTTGGTGCTTTTGCAAATCCACTGAGTCAACACCTCTTTTGGGTCAGCAGCCAATTAGTGAATTTTTTTTTTATCACCTTAGAGGGTCAGCTCTCAAGCCCATGCCTACAAGCTGCCTCAAAATTTCCATTATGGTCAGCAAGAATCAAATAGGATATAACTGCATATGTTCTATACAACCCACATTACAATAATATTCACTCACGTGGAGATGACTGTCATGGCAATAGCTTGGCAGCAACAGAATTTGAAATTATTTCTATGCAAGCAACTGTTATAAATATCTACTTTTTAGATATTTTCTATTAATCTGTCCCTTCTATTACCCATCCTGCTTTGAGGGAGGGAAGGAAAAGAAGGAGGGAAGGAAGGAAGGAAGGAAGGAAGGAAGGAAAGGAGGGGGAGAGAGAGAGAAAAAGAAAGAGTCTTTTTAAACGTTTACTTTGTGCTAGACATTGTGCTAAATACAAGAGATAAAAATACAAAAACAAAGACAATCTTTACCCTCAACAACATGACATTGTAACAAGGTAAGACACTCACTACACACAGGAGAGCTGGCAGTGCTTTGGTCCAAAGGTAATGGTCTAGTGAGTGGAGCCACCATGTAGATTTCACCCAGCCTTTTCAGAAACAATGGCAAAGTTGATTTAACCCTGATTGTAGAACTGATGGTGTTAGGAATGAGGGTGGTAAGGGAGTTTGGAAGATACCCTTGCACTAGCAAGACACTGAGAGGAGGGCTGGATCAAAGTGAATAAAGTAAAAAACATGGCTGGAATTTACCTGAAATGATGGACCAGGTAAGCCACGCACCAATAAGAACAGCTTTTCCTTTTTTCCCTCTGCTTTAATTGCTTGGGACAACTCTTCTGTTTCCTCTATTTGGCCATACACATAAATATATCATTAGACATTCATGAATTAGGGTTTAGTTTATGTTCTTCTTGTAAAGATATTTGAGTAAGATGTTCTTCCCTGATTAAAGCCATTAGCAAATTAAACTGCATTCTAATTTCATAGGTTCATTTTTCACAGCAGGGGCTCAGGCTCAGGCATAGTTTTAATGTGCTGATATCTGAAACAACTCATAAGATCATATTTAAATGAATAAATAATTTATCTTCAAGAAAGACATATAAACAGAGAGGGAGTTTAACGGAATGAAAGCAACACTGAATTTAGAGCCAGGAGGCTTTAGGTTTGAATTCCAGCTCTCACTCTAGCCGTGTGACCGTGGACAAGTCATTCAGTTTCCTCCATCGGGGGAACTTGTGGTTTTATTAGTATAGGGAACTTCCAAATAAGAAAATTCCCTCTACTGATGCAAGCCAGCATCTTCTCTGTGGTGTATTCTTAGAGTTGCCCAGAACACTGAAGAGATTTAATTTAAAACGCACTCCCAGTATTTGTGAAAATCAGGATTTGAATTCAAGTCTTTCTGGCTATGAGGTCAATTATCTCTCTACTATACCGTTTTCCCTCTCAAGCACAGAAGGCACTAAATCAGCGCTTGTTGATTGCCTGAAGATTGTGGAGAGAACAAACTACACATCAAACTAGAAGTCCCGATACAGTGTTCAAATTTTGTCAAATTCAGGCCCTCAATTGCGTTGTTGTTATTGTTTAGTTGTTTGTCGTGTTCAACTCTTTGTGCCCCCACTTGGGGTTTTCTTGACAAAGATATTGGAGTGGTTTACCATTTCTTTTTCCAACATATTGTACGTGAGGAACTGAATCAGAGTTAAGTTGGCCAAGGTCACACAGCTAATAAGTGTCTGAGGCCAGATTTGAACCCAGATCTTCCTGGCTCAGGACCTGGTGCTTTTCTATCCACTATCCTAGATGAATACAGAGGAGGAGGGAGTATTTATGCAATACTTTATGCTTTGTAAAGCACTTTACCAATATTTCATCTGAACCTCACAACACACCTAGGAAATAGATACTGGTGAAGAAACTGACGTTTCAAGAGTTTAAGTGATTTGTCTAGGGTCACACAGCTAGTAAGGAACCAAGATCAGACTTGAATAATTCCTGTCTCCAAGTCCAATGATCTATCCATTGTGCCATTATGCAACCAAGCTGCCTAAAATTTATCAGGGAATAGCCAGAGAAATGTGAAATAACCATCACTTTCCTTGCTTTCACTTCCCACCTCTTTAACCATTTTATAGTTTTTCCTGATTCCTCTTTCAGATCTCTTTGGCCCCAGTTACTTATAGAGCCCAAGATCTCACACTCGGTAAATTACTGTTTAGTATGAAAGGAGGGTTGTTTCTTGCTCTGTTTCAGACAGATAACTAGAAATCAAGTGTGAATTACAAGGTTCTGTGTGTTAGGAAAAGTGCTTTTCATGATGGAGTATTGCCAAGAAATAAGTAAATTTTTACCATTCCATTTCATCAATACAAGTTTTGTAAGATGAAGAATGCTCTAAGACTTTCTGTTCAGAAACATGAGACAGTTGCCTTGGGTGTAAGAAGATAGATTCAGAGACTCAGAAGAAATGGATGAAGAGGGAGAAGGGAAAAAAGAGAGAGGGAGGGAAAAACAGTTACATAAATATATTACTCCAGAACTTATTATTGATTTGACTGTATGCTACAGACTGAAATTTCGGCTTGCAGTTTTGTCTCAACATCTTAAAATACAATTATAGATTCAGAGTTAAAAGGGACCTTAGAAGTAATCTAGTCCATACTCCTTCCTATTTTATAAGTGAAGAAACAGAAGTACAGACAGGGAGTGACTTGCCCAAGGTCACGCAGTTATCCATCCTCATAGCACCATATTGTCTCCCAAAGTAAGCATAACAGCTAATCATGACTCCAAGTAATAGTCCCAAGAAAGAGCTGTGGTCAATTTTTTTTTTTGCTTATCTTGGCATAATTTTGCAAATAGAGGCTAAGCAGTTGAACTGGCATGAATACTTTAGCCTCTGGCTAGAAGATTTATTTTCCTTTAAAATGAAAGTTGTATTCAAACAAAGCCAATGCAACCAAGAAAGCTAGGAAACAATATTTATAGTCAGGGTCTCTGATAAAGGCCTCATTTCTAAACTATAAAGAGAAATTACTCAAATTTATAAGAATACAAGTCATTCCCCAATTGATAAATTGTCAAAGGACATGAACAGGCAGGTTTCTGATGAAATTGAAGTTTATTTATAGTCATATGAAAAAATGCTCAAAATCACTATTGAGTAGAGAAATGCAGATTACCTCACATCTACCAGGTTAATATGACAAAAAAAAGAAAATCATAAATGTTGACGATGTGGGAAAATTGCAGCACGAATGCATTGGTGGTGGAGTTGTGAACTGATCCCAACCATTCTGGAGAGCAATTTGGAGCTATGCCCAAAGGGCCATAAAACTGTGCATATCCTTTGATCTAGCAATACTGCTTCTAGGTCTATATCCCAAAGAGATCATGAAAAAGGGAAAAGGACCTCTATGTAAAAAAATATATATTTATAGCAGCTCTTTTTTTGGTGGCAAAGAATTTTAAATTAAGGGGATGCCCATCAATTGCAGAATGGCCAAACAAAGTTGTGTTTGTATGAATGTAATGGAATACTATTATTCTATAAGAAATGATGAGCAGATAGATTTTCGAAAAACCTGGAAAGACTTGTCATGAACTGATGCTGAGTGAAGTGGGTAGAACCAGGAGAACATTGCACTCAGTAGCAGCAGCAAAATGTGTAGTGTCTAACTTTGAGAGACTTAGCTCTTCTCAGCAATGCAAAGATTTAAGACAGTTCTAAGGGACTCATGATGGAAAATGCTATCCACATCCAGAGAAAACTATGGAGTCTGAATGCATATCGAAGTATACTATTTTCTCTTTTTTTTCACATGATTTTTCCCTTTGTTCTGATTCTACTTTCGCAACATGACTAATGTGGAAATATATTTAATATTGTTGTACTTGTATAAGTTTACATGTACATATCAGGAGGTAGAAAAGATCTCTTGGGGAGAGAAGAGGGGAGGGAGGTAGCAAAAAAATTGGAACTCAAAATCTTGTAAAAGTGAATGTTGAAAACTACCTTTGCATGTAATTGGAAAAAAGTAAAATAAAATAGTAAGTGGGAAAAATAAAAGTGGTATTATATAGGAAGGGACATATTTCTTATATAGGACTTACTATGTGCCAGGCACTGTGCTAAGTGATTTTTTTGGTCTCTCTTTATTTAAAATATATTATTTATCTTTAACATTCTTTTCTTTTTAAAATTTGAGATAAAAATTTCTCCCTCCCTCCAACCCCTACTGAGAAGGCAAGTAATATGATGTCAATTACCATACACATGTGAATCATGCAAAACATATTTCTATATTAACCACATTGCAACCAAAAATGGCAAGAAAAATTTTACTTTGATTTGCACTCAGAGTTAATCAGTTCTCTTTCTGGAGATGGATAGCATTTTTTCATCATGAATCCTTTGGAATTGTCTTAGATCTTTATATTGATCAAAGTCTCCAAGTCTTTCACAGTTGTTCATCATTACAGTTTATAAAGGGATTCCAAGTTTTTTCTGAAACCAACCCTTCATCACTTCTTATAGTACAATAGTACTCCATACTAATGATATGCCACAATTTGTTCTGTCATTCCCCAATTTATGAGCATCCCCTTGATTTCCAATTTTTTGCCACCACAAGAAGAATTGCTATAAATACTTTTATACATATAGGCCTTTTTCCTTTTTCTTTGACCTCTTTGGGATACAGACCTATTAATGACATTTTTGTGTCAAAAGGTTTGCATAGTTTTATAGTCCTTTGGCTAAATTGTTCTAAATTGTTTTCTACAACAGTTGGACTAGTTCACTACTTCACCAGTAGTTCATTAGTGTGCTTATTTTCTCCTCACCCCTTTGAGCATTTGTTATTTCTGATAGGTGTGAGGTGTACCTCCGAGTCATTTTAATTTGAATTTCTCTAATTAATAGTGATGTAGAGCATTTTTTCACATACCTATAAATAGTTTTGATTTCTTCTTCTGAAAACTGCCTGTGCAACACCTTTGACCATTTATCAATTGGGAAACATCTCTTATTTTGTAAATTTAACTCAATTCTTTATAAATTTGACAAATGATGCCTTTATCAGAGAAATGTGCTGTAAAAAAATACTTTGATATTACTTCATTGTCTATGGTATCTTTTAGCAAAATGTAATTTCCTGGTTAACTCTTCTAATTAGGTATGTTTTTGCTTTTACTTTGAGATCATGAAAGCTACTCCTACATTTTTTACTTCAGTTGAAGCATATTAGTTTCTATTTCAGCCCTTTATTTTAATTCTATGTGTGTTTTCTATTTCAGGTGTATCTCTTGTAAACAGTCTATTGTTGGATTCTGTTTTTTAATTCATTTTACCTCTTCTTTCCTTTTTTTTCCAGTGCATCCCTCTTTCTCATCCCTTAATTTTTTAAGATCATTTCAAAATAATTAACTAGCACCCATGATCACTGTCTATGTGAATTCTTTGTCATTACCTTAATAATGATAAAGTTCTCAGGAGTTACAGCAATCATCTTCCATGTAGGAATGTAAACAACTTAACCTTATTGAGTCCTTTATGATTTCTCTTTCATGCTGACTTTTTAATGCTTCTCTTGAGTCGTGTTTGAATGTCAAATATTCTATTCAGCTCTGGTCTTTTCATGTTTGAAAGTACTTTATTTCATTAAATATCCATTTTTTCCCCTGAAGTATTAAAGTCAACTTTGCTGGGTAGTTTATTCTTGATTGCAATCTTAGATCCTTTGCCATCTGGAATTCACATTCCAAACCTTCCACTCCTTTAACATGGAAGTTGCTAAATCTTGTGTTAAAAAGTATATTGCCAGGTTTTTCTCTTGGGGAAAAGGAGCATGGAGGGAAATCAAGCTTTGGGGGAATGTAAAGTATAATCAGTGATCATAACATAGATACACATACATACACACATTTAAAGACTCATCTCTGTCTATACTGGTATTGAAGTCATGCAAAAATGAACAATGCTAAAATAAGACTCATGCTACTAAGGTACTTCTGCTAACAGTTTTCAAATCCTGTAAATTCAGAGGGTATATAATCCAATGCAATTATATGCAATAAATCTTTGAGACAGTTGGTGGCATAATGGATAGAGTACTGGGTCTACAATTGGGAAGACCTGAACTCAAATCCAATCTCAGACACTTTCTAGCTTTGTGACTTTGGAAAGTTACTTAACCACTGCTTCAGTTTCTTCAAGCATAAAATGTAGATCGTAAGAGCACACACCTTGCAGAGTAGTGAGGATCAAATGAGGAAATATTTATAAAACTAAAACACTTGAAAGTGGGGATGAAACCCAAATGGTGGATTAGAGGCAGCACTCCAGCGAAACGCTCTCAATATTCCCCTCTAAACAACTTTAAAATAATACTTCAATTCAAATTTTAGAGTAGCAGAGTCCACAAAAGGTCAGAGTGAAACATTTTTCTGGCCTAAGAAAACTTAGGAGGGCCACACTAAAGGTATGTGACACTAGAGTTGAAACTTTTCTGGAGTGCACTCATGCAGTGGCAGCAACAGTGGCCACAGCAGCAGTTTCAGGAGCACTCATCCCAGAGATGATCAAAGGGTTGGACAACTAGTCAAAAAGAGATTACAAGGGATCCATTGTTGGCACTGGGTACAGCTGGTGTTGATTAGCAACTAATTGGCCATACACAGTTGCTATTCCAGTGTAGAGAAGAACATTTGTGGTCAGTCACAAGGGAGCAGGGGACCTCGCCACAGTTCCAGAGCCAAAAGGAATGTGTGTGTGTGTGTGTGTGTGTGTGTGTGTGTGTGTGTGTGTGTGTTATGGTCATTGATTATACTTTACATTCCTCAAGGTCTCAATTTCCCTCCATACTTCTCACTCCCCAAGAGGAAAAGCTGACAATATGCTTTTTAACTTATCCTCCAGATACTCTGAGGTAGGTTATTAGTTTAGAGGACTATTCAAATCAGAACAGCTATGGAGCAGAGGATTTTAACTATTTTTGTGAAACACACCCCTTTTCAGAATGTTTTTAAATGCAAAAAACAAAATTCATGGAATTACAAAGGAAACCAATTATATTGAAATGCACTTACCAAAATATATATTTTTTAAACCTAAGGACCCCGGGTTAAGAACTCCTACAGAGAGGAAGCAAAATGCTGGACAGAAGCCCAGAACAACAACACTATGGTAAATTCATCTCTATCTGAAAATTTATGGTGAGGGTTTCTTCAAGTTGACTTCATCAAAGGAAAGGTTTCCAAAAAAATCATTTGTAACATATGAAATAAAGGGACATCAATCTCTCCAAGAGAGATTGTTCATTTGACTCACTGATGAAAAGTGATCTAGTCCTGTAACCTACTGTCAAAGCAAAGCATCAAGCCCCTAGGCTATTGTCACAACCACCATCATCCAGCCTATAGTTCCTTATTCCCCTAGTGTTAGTTAGTGTTTCCTCTTCACCAATCACTTTTTACTTATTTTGTATACAGCTTATATTTAGTTATCTGTGAACATGCTGTATCTCTTGTGATAGTAGTGGTTCCTGTCTTGTGCAGTTCCAAATTGCTTTCCAGAATAGTTGGAGCAATTGCACAGCTCTACCAAGAGTGCATTAGCATTCCGGTCCTTCCACAGTAACTCCAACAACTGCCATTTTCCTTTTTTTTTTGGCCATTTTTGCTAATCTGATAATTTGAGGTGGAACCACCGAGCTATTTTCATTTGTATCTCATTAATTGTTAGTCATTTGGAGCATTTTCTCATATAGCTATTATAGCTTAGTCTTCTTCCTTTTGAGAAATTTCCTAATCATCTCTTTTGATAATTTTTTTATTGGGAAATGACTCTTGCTCTCATATATTTAAATCAGCTCCTTATGTATCTTGTATATATTTTTTGTTGAAAAAATCTTGCTAAATATTTTTCCTAGTTAGCTGTTTCACTTATTTTAATTTCATTAACTTTCTTTGTGTAGGATCTTTTTTTAATTTTATGTAATCTGAATTATTCATTTTATCTTCTGTTGTCCTCTCTATACCTTATTTGGTGTGGATTCTTCCCCTACCCATAGTAACATAAGGTATTTCTTTCCTAGTTCCTATAATTTGTTTATGTTGTAAATTTTATACCTTAGTCATGGAATGATTTATTAATTTCATTGAATTTAATTTCATTGTAGGAAAAGGCAGGCTAAAGAAAGGGACTCTTGGGTAATTGTACAGCCAGAAACAGGAGCCTGACATACTGTTACTACATCAATTTTAGGCATATATAAGGTACCTTCTCAATGGAATAAGAAGACTCCCGCTTCTAATCTTGTAAGATTTGTTCAATGAGGGTTTCAGGAGTTTGACAGGAAGAATGGTAATATTGCAAGATTGACTACCTTTTGTTCTCATTGATGGTTAGGAAAAGATAGATCATTAATGTAAAGAAAAGGAAAATAAATTACTCTTGTATATTTAGCAATTAGAGACAGATAAGAATGTGCTTTTGATTTTTAAGACTCATGTGTTGAAGGCAGGCAAGAGACTTTGGGATCTAACAACAAGATGGTGAAAAGGGCAATGCTAGTGTGGGCAAAGTTTAAAAGGTAGAGACAGGAAAGATGATCTCTGACGCAGACTCTTATATCTGAGATATCATTAGAGAATATGGTGAACCCTGCTAATATTGGTGCTCTAAGAGAAGACAGTGGGAGCAGGAATGAGAATGAGGATGGGTAATGAGTGCCTACTGTCCTAGCCTATGTCAATAATACTACCCCTGGGGTATTACCTTGTGGGAAATGATTTTCTCTACAGCAACATCAAATAGGTGAGTAGACTTTTAACCTTGAGAAGACAGAATAAGTTGAAAAGGGCACTCATTAAAACAATGGCTATTGAGGATATGGTCTGATGGAGTTAAACAGACTTATTTGTTCATTGCAGAGTTCTATCATCTTGGAGAGCTTTCAGATGATTTTCCCTTGCAAAGTCAGCTGAAATACTTCAAGGTTCTTGATGGAGAATGCAATTTGTCCATTTTTTTAGGTTTCTTCATATTTGACCCCTAAAAGAAGAATTCCTTCTGAAACCATTTCCTTAATGAGGACAACAGGAAAGGGGGTTAAATTTTCTAAAGACATGGGGTTAGTTCACTGGATTTATACCCCGCCCTCTGACATCCCCCTCACTCTTTATCACTAGTCTGCTTTAGGTAAAATTTTTGCGAGGAGCCCCATTTGATTAGCATCAGGTTTTAGCTGTGACTCTTCCTACCAGACTACTGTATAGAATGGATCAATTGTTGAAGTTTGAGAGGGAGGTTGGGGAAGCCCCAGCAACTGATCAGGGGAGTGTATCATGGGCACCTATATTATGAGTAATTGAGAAGCAACAGTCACTTCCAAGCAGGGCTAAATGCAAACCTTCCAAGCAGGGCTAAATGCAAAACTTCGGAGTTGCCTAAATGATTCCATGTAATTAATATTGAATAGTTCCTAGGGCACGGGGGATGGGGTGGCAAAGGATGAGATGAAATACATTTCCTCCCTACTAATAGAGATGAAGGTAGCTCAAGTAATTTGCCACACAAATTTCCCTTACAATCTCTATGTGGTCAGGGAAGAAGACAGATGGTACCTGGCAATTTGCAGTAATAAAAAAGTCATTAAGCCAATTTCTGTGGCCATTTATGATCACTCCAATGTGAAAGACCAGGTAGCTCAGGTCCCAGGTGAGGGGTAACAAAAATAATAGCTAATATTGATATAGTCCTTTGAGGTTTACAAAGCCCTTTAGACATTCTTTTTTACTTAATCATCACAATAACACTAAAAACAGATACTATCATCACCCCCATGTTACAGATGAAGAATCTATAACATAGATAATTTAAGTGATATGCCTAGGACCAAGAACCTAGTGTTTAATGCAAGATTTGCACACATATCTTCCTGACTCCAAATCCAGCACTCTACATGCTATGCCACATGGGCTACCTCCAACTGGTGCTTATTGATTTCAGTGATGTTTTTTCTATTCCTTTGAGGCTAGTCAGGAGGAATTTGCCTTTCCTCGGAAAGGAATTTGCTATACTTTCATCGTCTTTTCTGAGGATTACTTGAATTATATTTCATATAATCACATATTGGTGAACAGAGATTTGAAAAAGGTTCTACTTCCTGCTGTCAATGATATCCATTACTTGTGTTTTGTTGTTTTTGTCATTGCTGCTGCTGCGGTTTGTCTTTCGTTTTTGAAGCGGATCAATCACCACCAGGTGATGACTTGACTAGTGAATTGGATTTAGGTGAAGTAGAGTTGCACAAATTTGTCAGCCTCACTCTCTCATCCAGAGTCATTGAAATCCAGCAGCAAGACAAAAGTCAAGATGACTGGCAATGACCCTGAATGCAGTGGATGACCTTGATGTCTTCCATGCCTGACCAAGCTCTAAGTGCTCCACAACACCTACTTTCAGCCACCTTCATGATTTTTTTTTTCTCATCTGTCTACTCCATCAGTGAAAGCCTTCACAGTTTAGATATCCCCCTATTGCACTAGATGATAGTGCAGTGACAGAGACCTTATACATAAATTAGATGGTGACTCATATGAGACATGAGAGATGGGAGATAAACCTGTTAACTAGTGAAAACCAACTGGACTGGATGGCCCTAGGTCTCCAGAATATAAGTGTGCCAAAATTAATAAATACAGAGAATAAGTATTAATCCTGTTCAGCCTCTTGCTAGAATTAAATTTCTGGGTTAAATTTCCTCCTTCTATGCTCTTCATTCCTTATTCCTTATTAGGTAATTTAGAAAACGTCTTCACTTGATTGGCCCTGTAGATAACAGGGCAATCTCCCATTAGTATCATATTGACTTTGTGTCTTGAGGGATATGTGTCTAAGCCCCGATAGACTCTGAGCCCTTGATCAGAGAGAGAATAGCCAGAGGAAAGCATGATAGTGTCAAAGAAGTCAAGAAGGGTGAGGATTAAGAAAGGGCCATTAGATTCGCTAAGGGATCATTGGTAACTTTGAAGAGAACAATTAACCCTCTCCGGACCTTGCTTATTCCGTTCTCTATGCAGTCTCCAGGTACTGAGGTTTATGCTCCCCTCCAAATGTTCTTGACAACCCAGAAAAGATTTCGGATCCCCCTTAATTGATCGGCTATTGACAGCTCCTGCCCAGAAAGGGACTGGAAGGCCAGTTGCTGGGAGATGCTTTGCTTTTTAATGATATGGAGGATGTAACATTTCTTTTTATAATCATGATGAATGAAAATTCAGCTGTATATAAATGGAGTCCCTTGGATGAAGGTGATGGAGATTCTTCATCTAACCTAAACAGGAAAAAAAACTGAGTAGCCCCTTGTTAGAGAGCTCTAAGAGAGTGGAAGTTTGGTATTTTCTGCCGGACAGTCACCCTCCCCAGAGAGGCAAACATTTGGGTTACTGGGTCAGGAAATACTGATTAGGTGGTAGTATGAGGTGATCCCCTCATCAGTTCATGCCCCAGGTCAGATTGCATAGAAGATGCTTATGATCTCTAAACTCTCTTGCTGGACCTGTGATTGGGACCAGTGATGGTATTATAGAGGTATCTGATATCCCTGAAACTGCTTCTTTTCAGTGTTTTATATCAGAAGCCAGATATACTGACCTAAACTTTACTCCATTTCACCCACCCACACATGAATTGTACTTTTTAGGAGATTTTTGTATGATTTATGTTCTTATCATTTAATTATTTAGTCTCAAATTCCTCTTCCAATAATGCTTAGAGAGATTCCCTAGAAAAAAAGTGGGGTCTTACCATCAAGAGGTAGAATATGATAGCAGCAGTACCTGTTTTGTTTTGTTTTGTTTTTTAGGCCAGGTTAGTTCCCCTTTAAGGGTGAAGGAAGGCCATTCTTCTGTAAAAGGGCTTTAATATATGCCCAGATCACCTAAGGTAGAGGCACCTATGTAGGAGACAGCAGGGATCTAATCCTGGGAGGAGATATCCTGCATTTCCCTATCTGGTGGGTGTGAGCAATCTTTTTCTATCAGAACATGCTGCATCCTTATAACTAACAGACTGAAATAGTCTCTCACTTTACAGTGATACCCAGGGGTTTCAAGCACAGGCATCATGAACTAAAGTGAGGGTGGGGAGAGGCTTTCTCTTTGTTCTTTTAGGGACTGTGCCCACCCACAAATGGATTGGGGATTTTGGTCTTGTTTCGTTCGTCCCTTTCAGTTTTAGGCCAAGAAGTTCTAGCCATGTGAACTTGGAAGCATGATTCCAGGGCAGATGTTGCTGTCAACTCTGCAGAGAAACCCCAAGAAGACCAGGTACCAAGACACAATCCCAGAGCATTTTTTAAGGCAAGGATAATTCACTTATTATCTCAATCACAAGCCTAGTAATAAGAAATCAGCATATTTTACACTTTAATTCAGGCAAAAGAAATGTACTTAAGGTCCCATATGATTTTCTAATCTACATACAGAGAAAGTGATGGTCCAAGTAACTGCTGTGGTCCTCAGTACTTGAGTAGTGTAGTCCAAATTTTTTTGACTCATCCTTATAACTGGATGGGAGATGATTGACATGATGGTTAGGAAATAGAGTACAATTATCATCTCTACGTGGGAAAGGCTTAGTCCAGATACAAAGGCTGGGGGTAGAAGACAAAATTAGACTTATCATGATGCTCCTGTGACTTGAGGTAGGTATTCAGCATGTTGACCACCACTCAGGGAGTTCAGTGAAGAAGGTGAACATCATCCACATGCAGGCTGAACCCTCCCCAGTGTGAGGGCTTTGGACTAAGAACTTGGTGAGACCATGCTATGTAGACGAGGTAAACTATGAATTCAATCCACCTCCATTCTCCAGAGATTGAGGTGGTAAAAAGGGGAATTATGCCCCACAGATGTCAAGACTTCCTATATTTTCGAAGTAAACATTCCTTTGTAAAAGCAAATCAGACTCTTAAGTGGCTACATAAAACTGGAATGCTTGGGGAATCCTTAAAATTGAAGAACCTAATGAATGAGAGATTGAAACAACCCCTAACCTGCTTAAAGGTACTGAAAAGTCCTGGAGGGAGGAGTGAAATGTAACATTACTTCAGGAGTAAGCTAGAGTCATCCCAAACAAACAGGTTCAGGAGCAAATGGTTAAATTTTCAGTATGAACATATACATCTTGGCAATCAGCTAATCCCACAAATCGGGGCTTGATTAGTTGTATGGATTGGCTAGATGTAAGAAAGTGATAGAGAAAATAATATAGATTAAACTTTTAAAGTATATCATACATACATTTTTTTTCAGAGATACAATTATTAAATATTTGCCAGCACACACCCCTGCATACTTGGCTCTTGGGCAATGAGGGTCATAGTAATCCCTATTATACTTGGAATTTGTTTGGCCTGGAGAACTAGGGATTGAATGATTGCTTTGACTTTCTTGTCCCCTGAGACGTACAAAGGCCAACCAGTGAGGAATTGGTGTACTATAGGTTTTAATGGAATTCCTATTACCCTGCAGTATCCTGTACTGAATACTGTCTAATAGGAGCTGGATGACCACTTGACAGGGATATTTTTGGAAGGAAGGCAACTGCAGTGTTTGTGGAAAGAGCCTTCGATTTGTAGTCAGAAATTAGAAGACAAGGGATTGAATCCCAATTCTTCCATTTCTAGAAAAACTTGGGAAATTTACATATCCTTACAGGAAAAGTCAATATGTTTATCAATTGTCACAATCTGGACAGAGTTCCTCCTTAAGCTGTTTGTCTTAAGAATAGAGGAGGAGCCCTTGGTAAAGAGGAAATTTCCTCAAGAAAATGAGGAAATTCCCTTTCTACCAATATAAGACAGTATCTTCCCTTTAATTTGCAGGCTTGGCGTGTTACCTAGAGCACAGAGAGGCAAAGTAATCTGTCCAGAGTTACACAGCCAGTTTATATCATAGTCAAGACTTGTATTTCACTCTTCTTGGCAATTTTGTCTTCCTTCTTTCTTTTCTTCCTTCCTTCCTTCCTTCCTTCCTTTTGAGGCAATCAGGGTTAAGTGACTTGCCCAGGGTCACACTGCTAGTAAGTGTCTAAGGTGACATTTAAAAACTCAGGTCATCTTGATTTCAGGGCCAGTGTTCTATCCACTGAGCCATCTAGCTACCCCATCTTTTAGGGGGAGGGAGTTTAGGGGGAAGCAGTTTCTGAGAGGGAGCTAAGCAGCTAAGCCTGGAGTCAGAAAGGCCTAAGTTCTAATCTAACCACAGACACTCACTTACCATGTAATATTGTAGACAAGTCACTTAACTACAGTCTGCCTCAGTTTCCACAATTGCAAAATGGAAATAGTAACAACACCTACCACTTAAGATTGTAAGGATCAAGTAAGATAATATTTCTAAGGAATTTAGCCCTGTCCTAAGATCCTGCTCCTTTTATTCAGGTGTTTGAGAGAGAAATCATGTCTTCAGTATTAGTTTTTTTCCGGCTTACCAATGCCTGCCACAAAGTAAGTGCTTAATCTAAAAAACATTAAAAGGTATTTTAAAATGCCTTTTATTCCTCATTCAATTCACTGTCTTTTTCAGTTTAAGAACTGTTTATGAATCTGAAAAAAACAAAGGAACTATGCTTCATAATATTAAATATGACAATGAGATAATTAAAGTCATCTAGGTGAGTTCAAGTCAATTGGAGGCTCCTGGGAGGGATTATAATAGGTAGACTCCTTTTTTTCTCCAAGAAAAAAGACCACACTGCTGTAACAATGATGAAAGTTGGGTGGTGAGCAAGGATATTTAAACACTCAACCCCTCCCACTCCTCACTCCCCCTGTCCCCAACCATAAACAGTGCTCTGGAAAAACAACTGTGTACAACCTATCTCTTTCTTCTTTTCTCCTCAATTATCTCCTCCCAACTAAATTCCTAATATATACACCCAGACTAGCAAATGCCGGTGGTTAACACTGTAAAAACAAAATAATCATTTAAGATATTTAAGACAAAGAAAGAAACAGACTTTCCTTGCACCAAAAGGGAAAGCTTCAGACATTTTTAAGGGAACCCCAGAGGAGAAGGATGTACAGAATTACTGCCTCTGTGTCTGTACACGATCCAATGGATTTCATCAATATTGCATGTGTCCTAGTAGCCCATTGTGTTTGATTGTTCCACTCACTATTGGTACCCTGATCTCACTCCTCCTGGAAGCTCCCTCTGTCCATCCTTCTGCTCTCTGAGAGCCACAGAGTTTCAAGCAGTCTCCCAAGGTTCAAGTTCTTCTAAACACCTCATCAGGAAGAGATTTCTTCTTTGAGCCTGAGTGTGACTAGACTGATTGAAATATTTTTCAATCATTTTTCATCCTAATTTCTCCTTTTTAAATTTAATTGTACCTCGAAAAGAGATCAGCTGGCATGGCCACATTTTTATAGTCAGTTTAACCAACCTGTTTTCTGTGATAAGGTGCTGGGGTTTTACAGACCAACACATTTACATTAACTTGTTACCAAATAAAGAACGTTTTCTTCTTTTCCTGGAAAAAAAAATGAAATTCTTTTGTAGGTTAAAAAGGGAAATATAATTTGGGTCTTACTCTATCAGATTAGAACTAAGTGCAAAATTGGGATTTCCTTTGCAGTGGGGATTAGACTTTAATTAATGGAACAGGGGAAAAACTCAAAGTCTTGCCACATAATTCTTTTATTACTATTATTTTGTTCAGATTCTCATTAGGAGAAAAAATCCTTTTCTACTCTTTTTTTGACAGAAGAAAACACAGTCAACCAGAGGCATAATGTCTCAAGATGGGGAGATGCCATCCTGTCATTCTTTCATTCCAGCGCAACGCAGAAATAAGCTCTAAATTCATTGTCTCTCAAGGATCTCATTCGTCTGTGAGCCCCAAATCCATCTGACCACTTGTCCCTTCCTCAGGTTGTCAGCAGCCACTATCTCATAGCCACCACCTTTTGTAATTACATACATGGAAAATCTTGTGATGCTGTTAACCTTTTATTTAATTTGGATCTCCTTGCTGCTCTTACTCTAATAAAACCATGTCCATTTATCACTTTCTGCTGAAGATACTGCATGACTGGTTTTTAAGAATGCACTCCATTTTCTCTTTAATTTTAACTAGTCTGATCCTGATCACCAACTGTGTGAGGAGCTGTCTCAGTTACCTAGAAACAAAGGATTATCTTCAGCAGGCATCATCCCATAAAGCTCTACATTCAGACTAATAAAGCCAAGTTATGAAAACAGGGTAAATTCAAAATAAACAAGACAGTACGTTGGAAAAGTATCAATAACCTCAAAATCCTTAATTTCCTTCAAAATTCAACTCATGTCACCTTCCATTAGAGACTTTTACTGATCCTTTTCCCCAGCTGCCATTGCCTTCCAAAACTTATCTTGAATTTATGTTTTTATTTTTTATGTGTTTTGCATTTACTTTTATAAATGCCTATCACTTTCCCTGGGAGACTGTAAGCTCTCTGAGGGTAGGCATTGTTTCTGTTGTTGTTGTTATATTCCAGGTACTTAGTACAGTGTCTAGTATGTTGATAGTAAGCATTTCAGAAATAGTTGTTGCCTCTTCAATTAAACAAAGACTGATAACCTCATTTAAGCTTTTCAAATTAAAGTTTTCATGTTTAATAAGGAAAGGGGAAAAATATTGCCAGGAAGTGTTTTTGCTCAAAGATTTAACGCTTCAATTAATCTATGATCTCATCAGGATGGGTATTTCTTCTAGCAAAGCAGATCACAACACATTCACTGTGTGACTCATCAGTCTCCTCCCAACATTCACCAAAAGGGGTCTACCTAATGGGCTAGCTATTCCTCAAATTCTCTGAACATTTTGGGTATGAGTGGAGCATGCGAGCTGTCCATAACTGATTTAGGGTATCATTTTCACAGTCAGAGTGGGACCATAGCAAAATGTCATATGTCTTACATATCTACAATCTTAAACAGGAAAATTTAAGGTTATAGAGACCTAAGAATCTGTAACCCCTTCAATACTTTCAAGTTAATATAATCACCATTTTCTACCTATTACAGCATTGAAAATAGTGGTTCAATATATCACTTTGAAAAGGAATTTTGAGTTGCACATTTAGCTAAAAATGAAAAAAATCCCAGAGTGAATGGGTCACTATTTGTTAAGTATTTAAAGTTATGAAATTTATGTATAAAACTTATTAAGATCACCTACTTGCTCTCTAGGTTGACTCATTCACACTAATTTTCCCTCAGATTGGCAAATCTATATTCTCAGGGATGAATCACCATGATGTAGCTACAGATAATTCTCTCAGGGTCTTAAGGTAACTGTTTTGTGGGAATACATTTCCTTTACTTGTGACTATAGCTCCTAAGCTCCATGTGCTTTTCATTTATCCAATATCAGTTAATTAAAATGATTACACAATTAACACTAAAGCCCTTAATAATTAGATAAAATCAACAATAAGTAACACATCATAATTAATATATAAACCTGCATCACATTCCCCTATCAGAGCACAAAGTATTTATGGGGCAGAGTGGGCACATACTTAGAGAAACCCAACAGAGAGACATGGTTCATTCGTTCACAGAAATTCAACTATGTATTGTAAGTGTTCGCCACCTTGGTCTCTTCATATACAATCTGCCCTACATGATGCCATTTCTCTGTTAAGTGTTACTCATCTAGTCCTTACCACTCTCCTTTTGGACAAATCTACTCCTCTTCTGATCTCAAATTGATGAAGCAATAACAAGATCTTTTAAATCAAAATTACCCTTAGAAGAAAGTTTAAGAATAGTTACAATATTACAATGATAGAACCAGGTCCCTAAAGTCAGAACTTAAAAATTTCTTAGACTCTCTGAGCAACATAGAGACCAGCCAGCTTTTTACTCAACAGGATTCTGGTTCATCCAATCAGCTCTCAAGTCTCTTCTAACAGCAAAGCAGATTCAGGGCTTTTCCCCCCCACTGCTTTTTACTCTGAAACCAAAGGAGAGTCACAAAGACATCCAGATCCTCTCATAGGTTTCATTTCACTCAAACTGTAAATGTCAATAACTGAACTCGAATTCTTCCAATGAGCTGTCTCCTGTCCTTTTCAATGAGTAAAGTGACACTTTTACAGTAGCTAAAGCCTTGCTATAGGTCAACTGTCTCTGCTAATGTTTTCTCATTCAGCTCTTGCTGCCTTCCCAGCATTTAGCTTCTTAAATTCTCACCTACTGGGTTTTTCTCTGTCTCTAATACCTCAAATCAGAGCATTTTGATGATAAATAATTCATCTTTTCCTTACGAGGTAAAATCCGGGAAGTGAATGAATGAAGGAAAGGTATCTGTTAAGCACTTACTATGTGCAAGATACTGTGCCAAGCACCGAGTTATAGAAAAGCAGAGATAGCTTATCCTCTCAAAAACCTCTGGAAAGTTCCATGGTCTTTACCATTACCGTTAACACAACAGTAAAGTCAATAGTAATAAATCTTCTTTAGATTTTTGATAAAATCACATCTATTTATCATGATATATCACCTGAAATCCACAGTTTTTCTGTCAGTTTATGAGATCAACAGTCCTGAGTCTCCAAGTAATAAATTGTTTTTGCCACTATATGAGTTTTAAACTCTCAAGCTCTAAAAACAGTCACATGTAAATAATCTAAGGGACCACAATACCCAGAAGCACCAGGCATTTCTTTGTCTTCAGTCTAAGTTCTCCATCCAGTCCTCCAATGCCTATCTTCAAATTTGAGGTGGCAGGAGAGAAAGAAATGTGAACTTTAGAAACTTTTCATACTTAAAAATTATTTTCTGCCCCTTTCAGCAGTCAAGTTATTCATATATGAAAGAGGCAGAACTTTACATTATTTACATCTTGTTTTAATAGTCTTTATTCATATAATAACTCATTTTCTTCCCCAAAAGTTCACAAGCTGTTCACACACAAAAGAGCGGTTCCTTACTCATGTTGTCCATTAAATCCATTAAATAGCAAAACAATAGTTTTCAATCAATTGGATATATCCTCTATGGAGAATTTATGAAATGATATATATTGACTCAGGTTGAGAAGGCATGGAAGCAGTGAGATCTGCTTCTCTCTAGGAAGTATCCTCTCTAATAAAAACCTTGATCTGGAGATTACCAAAAGCTTCTTCAAACTAGTCAATTTCCCTACTACCTTATTTCTCTTCATTGTTAGAACTGTTTCATTAATTTCTAACTAGATGCAAAACTTAAATGACTTCTATCACTATATTTATTTACCATAAGTAACTCAAGTTGTACTTTTAATAATGTTTTCCTGTAATAATCCTCTACTGAAGAGAATGTAACTCCAATGGGCTGATCATGTTATTCGAATGCCAAATATACACTTGCCAAAAAGACTATTTCGTGGAGAACTTACACAGGGTAAGCACTCACATGGTGACTAAAAAAAGGCTATACAAAGACACTCTCAAGGTCTCTAAAGAACTTTGTAATTCGTTGTGTGACATGGGAGAGACACTAGCACAGGATTGCCCAGCATGGCATGCCCTCATCAGAGAAGGTGCTGTGCTCTATGAGCAAAGCAGAATTGAAATAGCTCAAAAGAAATGTGAGATGTGCAGATTTGGAGAATTCACCTCCAATGTTCACATGGAGTATTTGTGCCCACCTGTGGTAGAGCCTTCTGAGTTCATATTGGTCTGATCAATCACAGTTGGACACACTTTAACTTGACTGTACCATAGTGGTGTCGTTTGAGACCTCTTCAAGAAGAAAAACAGCAACCAACTAGTCTGTAATAATAGAACTACATGAACTCGCTACTGTCTACTACTCGCTAATAGTCTCCTACTATTATTAACTATTAACTTTCTTTGATTTACTAGACCTATGTGTTTATGGGTAGAGAGCAATCCTGATGAGGAAACATCTTTAACTGATGAAGATTGACATCCATTATTAAACTGATATTCTTAGGAAGTTGCCTTAGAGCACTGTGAAGATATCTAGGGGAATATAGCCAGTGTAGTAGAGGTAATCCTATTGGAACTTGTTCTTTAGCTTATTGGAAGGTTTCATCCCCTTGCTGAAGGATATGCACAACTTGAGGATCTCCTTCACTCCTCTTAATGAGGTCATTCGGAGAGAGAGAAAGCCACTGATCAAGGAAGAACATTTCACTCAGAAGACCTTAAAAGGAGTGACTAAAACTCTCTGACAAATCCCTCCCTTCTCATCTGCCATGAGTGCAGAGACTTGGGGAGGTTCTCTCTTGGACTTCCCATAAAGAACAGGGGAGAGTATTCCTCTCTCCACTCAATTATCTGTGGTAGCTCTTGTATGGTAATAAGAGCACTTACCGGAGGACTTGAGTTAAGATAATGATATGAACGATCTAAGAGAAGCCCAGATTGCCCTCAAACACTAAGTTCTAAAAATGCACTAGGAGGAATTATGATGAGGAGAACCAAAGAAAATAGCAATAAGCTTCTCTGTCCTGTTCAAGACTGTGCGAGATGAACTAGAAGCACAAAACAAGAAATATTTTTTAGACACAACCAATGCAATGAAAAAATTTTTTTACTTGAGTATATTGGTTTGTTTGGAGTGAAGGAAGAATTATTGGGGAGAAGTGTGAGATAGTGATAGTGATACCAAAAGAAAGAAAAGAGTGCCAGTGAAATGTTTTAAAATGCACAGATTCAAAATGGGGACACAGAAAATCAAGACAATGTTGGTCCTATCACGATCAGTTTAGATAGATATAGATTAGACATAGATATAAATATCTCAAGCCATATGTAGTAGCTTCACAGTTTCATAGACAATCCTCTTTTCCCAACCTCGTTTGTATGTAGAAATGGTCATGATTATTGATGATTTTCTAGTTCTCATATAACCAGCAAGTGTCATATCTGACAAGGTTTGAAACTCTACAGGGAAACAACAGAAGAGATTCTTACTCCTCTGTTTCCCGCCCCCCATCCCAACTTTGGAATTTGGGAACATAGCTGTCCTTTCCAGGCCATACCTTTCTCCTCCTATCAGGCTGTATTCTTCTTGGACATCTCCACCATGTCTATTTTTATCTTGACAGAAAGCCTGAGAGGAAATTGCAGCAAACAGAGATCAAGTGATTGCTTTGGAACATACTGGTAGTACCTGAGGCTGGATCAGGCACGCAGGTTATGTTAATCTTTATTTAAACAAGAATAATAAAACAGTACATGTGTTGACCTACATGAGATTGAGACTGCATCTGAAGTCTTTTCTGCTTTATATTTCTTTCCTTAAGCATAGATAGTCTAAGAGTGATTGTAAAAGGTTGACTCTTCAGGAGTGGCCACATTGGGAATGGCAGCGTTCTTGGCTTCTTCAGTCAGAGCTAATTGATAGAAAGAAAACTTTTCTTCCAATTTTTGAATACTTCTTGGAGAAGAAAATGACTATGGGTAGGAAAGTCATGCCCCAACTTTCCAGGAAACGTGCACCTTAAGGTCTTTGTTCCAAAAATACAGAGCCAAGTTGAAGGAGAAATGACTGTTCAGCAGCCTCACAAAATGTTTTGTGTTCCGGTGATAAAATCATTTTTCTCCCTTGCTGCTTTCTAGTACAAGTTTAGGGATCTCTTCCACAATTGTTTCTACCTCTCAAACCCTGAAACTCATTGAGGGCCCAGTCATTTAGTTCTGAGAATCGTGGCTAACCTGCTTGCTCAGCCAGTTGAATTGCCCTATCCTTTCTTGACTCAATCTAGAGAAGGTTTCATGCGCCATAAAGGTATGCATTTTGTTTATATGTTAAAATCTCATCCTCAGTGATTCTATCAGCTAAGGAGAAAGGGGGAAACTTGTGTGCCTTACACACAAATAAGTAAATTCAAGATATTTACAATCAGATTCACATATATTTCTTGGATCAAATAAAATGAAATTGTTGTCAAACAACTTGATATAATATGAAGGTCTAAGAGAAACCCAGATCTCCCTCAAACACCCCAGCTAAGTTCTAAAAAATGCACCATAAGGAATTATGATAAGGAAAACCAAAGAAAAATAACAATAAGCTTCTCTATCCATTCCAGGACTGTTCAAAATGGACTAGAAATACAAAGCAAGAAATACATTTTAGACAAAACCAATGCAATAAAAAATTTTTAAAAATCAGATTAGACATTTCCCAATTGATAAATGGTCAAAGGACATGAATAGACAGTTTTTAGACAAAGAAATAAAAATAATTTATATTCATTTGAAAATTGCTCTAGGTCATTATTGCTTGGAGAAAAGTGAATTGAAACAACCCTGAGATATCACTTTATCCCTCTCAGACTGGATAAAATGAACTGAAGGAGAATATGACCAACTTTGGAGGGGATATGGAAAAACTGGGACACTAATTCATTGTTGGTGGAATGGTGAACTGATCTAACCACTTTGGAGAGCAATGTGAAATTATGGCCAAAGAGTTATTAAACTGCCTATATATCCCAGCAATACCACTATTAGGTCTATTTCCAAAGATGATTATGGAAAAAAGGGAAAGAACCTGTATGTTCTAAAATATTTACAGCAGCTCTCTTTGTGGTGGCAAAGAACTGGGAATTGCAGGAATGCCTGTCAATTAGGGAAGGCTAAACTGGTTGTGGTATATGACTGTGATGGAATGACTGTGCCCAAAGAAATAATGAGCTCAGTGATCTCAGAAAAACATGGATAGATTTGCACAAGAGTGAAATGAGCAGAGCCAAGAGAGTGTTGTAGATAGTAATAGCAATATTGCTTTAAGAACACAACTTTGAGGGAATAAGTCATTTTAATTATCTCAAATAACTCCCTCCCAAAAAAAGAATCACATAACTTACAGACTCTTTGAGTCAGAAGGGACTTTAGAGGACATCCAGTTCAACCCAGACCTGACAAAGGATCCCTTATACATCATGTCTCATAGAGGTTCACTCTTGTCTTTCCTTCAATCCCACTACTTCTTAAGGCATCCCATTCTAGTTCTGAATAACTAATTTTAGGAAATTCCTCCTTACAACAAGCTTAAATCTATCTCTGAAACATCTGCTCACTTGTCCTAATTCTGCCTTGGGGAAACAAGGAGAACAAGACTTGTTCCTCTCCCACATGACAACCCTTCATATATCTGAAGACATGTTTTGTTTCATTTCATTGACAAGGAAAATGAATCTTGTCTCTGTCGCATCTTCTCTTCTGGCTGAACATCCCTACTAACTCTTTCAACCAATCCTCATATGGAATTGCCTTGATGTCCTTCCCAATATTGGTGACTCTCCTTTGGACACACTCTAGTTTATCAATATCCTTCCCAAAATGTCTTCCACAATTGAACATAGTATTGTACACATGATCCAACCAGGGAAAAGTATAATGGGACTTCCATTTCCCCAGTCCTAGATGTTTTTACTCTCTTAAAGCATCCCAAAATTGTATTAGTAATCTAGTCCCATGCCTCTCATTCCAGCAAGATAAGGTTACCCAGAAAAGTTCTTTAAAAGGCATCACTAAATGGCAAACTTCTGCTGACTCAATTTGTCCTTTTAGCAAACCCATAATCCAGCTCCAGCTCCTGTCTTATTTTCTTGGCTTTTCCTGTCCTACCCCACTGACCACACTTCTTCCAAGTATCTGTTCTTGCCTATAACCTTCTCCCACACTGTCTCAATCATTCTGCCTTCTCTACTTAGGAATCTCCTTTTCTGACTCTTTCCCATCCTGACCCAGAGTCTTTCTCAACCTGTGTTCAGATTAGGATACTTTGTGTAAACTCAGCCTTTAGCTCCCCACTCCATTTCTGCATCTCTATTTATATTGCCCAATCTTGCTTGTCCATTCTCTTTAGAGGCATGTTTCCACATCTCATTTCACACATAGATGTGAATACTACCAAAGTAACAAAGTTTTTTGATCAGGAAAGACAAAAACCAAGAGGGAAGTTTCTTCATCTGTAAAATTAAAGATTTAGGTCAGTTTTTCTAGGTTCTTTCTCACTGAATATTTCTACAGATTATGACCAATTCTGTATATTCATAAAAGATATAGATAGGATGAACATAGACTTTGTTTTACCAAATTTTAGAAGCCAATAACTAGAATTTGAACCTTAAACTCAGTCAATACGCATTTATTAAGCACCTAAAATGTGCCAAGCATTGTTCTAAGTTCAGAGATATAAATACAAACAGAAAGGTAGTCCTTGTCCTCAGAGAGCTTACATTCTAATGGGGAAAACAATATATAAAAGGGAAACTGAAAGGGAGGGAGGCCAAGGCTGAAAGAAAGTACCCACTTGGAGTATGGTGGCTAAAGGTGGCTAAGTCTGGAGAATAAGGGTCTGGGTCCCTTTCCTCAAAAGGAGTTTCTAGAAAAAAACACAGGAAAAAGGTCCCACTGAAATGGAGAAATATATAGTTTTAGTATGAGTGGAGACCAGTCAATCACTTAATTAGCATTTATCATGTGATATGTACTTAGCTAAATTCTAGTGATTACAGTCCCTACCCTCAGGGAGCTTATATTCTAATGGGGAATCCTACATGTACATATATAGAGACATAGTAGAGACATGCAAAGTATATGCAAATTAAACTTGGAGAGGAACCCTCTAACAGATGATGGGACTAGGAAAGACTCTTGCACAAGGTGATGCTTTTCATTATGACCACTGCCCTTTCCATTATTATTCATTATCATCATTAGCAGCAGCAACATCATCTTTTAAGATGAAACACAATTAATTCAGGATTTGATTTTATACCTGATTTTTTAATCTTGCTCTCTCTCTCTCTCTCTCTCTCTCTCTCTCTCTCTCTCTCACACACACACACACACACACACACACACACACACACCTACTACATACACTTTAGTACAACAGCTTTTCCGAAATTCCAAAGTCACAAGTGTGAGCTTCTGTACTGGATTCTGATATTCATGAGAATCCCTTTTGCAATATATACAAGAATACAATGAATCACAAACTGTGCAGAATGTTGAAGTTGCTTCTGACTTCCCAACTTGATTTATATTTTGCAAATATTTTTCCTCAAGTAATAATAGAAATGCTAACTCCCTACTGAAGAGCTTTTTTGTAGGTCAGAGGACATCTGCTATATTGATATCTGGAGAGAACTTAATAAATACAAATAGATAAGCACTGATAATCCCAAGCATTTACTTCTTTTGGGGTTTGCAAATTGTACTCTGCCATACAAAACATTTCAAAATAGCTATGATGCTCATATCATAGAATTCTTTCCCCTACCCATAAAGATGTTTTTTTTTTCATCTAAAGCTGCTAATTAGAGATGTTAAATATTGCCTTCCTAATAGAGTTTGGGATTTGGAGTGGGGAGGGTTTGGTCTTTCTTGGCTACTAAAGCAAAATTAAGGAAAAAATTAAGCAAGTGTATTTGAGAAGTATGCCAATTGTTCACTGACATCCAGAAACTTTATTAAAAGATGTCACAAAAAAATCTTAGGGCAATTGTAAACAATTAAATGTAAAACTGCCCTAAGATTTTTGGGACACTTTGTGTATTCCAGAGGCAAAGGACAGTCCTATCTAGTGGTGAACAAGATATGTTACAGAACAGACCAGATATGAGAATATCACTTGCCATGGGAACATGTAGTTTCACAGTTTTCCAATTTAACATATATATATATACACACACACACACACACACACACACACACACACACACACACACACATATATCAGAGCGAACATGTAACTATATTGTTAGAAAAAATTATTTGGCATCATTTCATGTAAGAATCCAAGTGCATGGTTTCCATTTAGCTAGTGTCCATGTTCCATAACAATCTACAATCTCTTCTCCTCCTGCCCCTACATTGCAGCCCATGTGGCACACAGAATTCCACGTTAGTAGGTAGTTGCCTGGTCGGATGAAATATAACACTCTGCCAAAATATGATGCCTCTTTTCAGAACCTGGTAGGGAGGAAATGGAAAATGTTTTCTGCCATATTGAAAAAAAGTTTTTATACCACAAAAATGTAGTTGCAAAGATGTGTTTGGCCCCTTGTCAAACTGTGTAACATTTGAATAGTTATGGCTTATCTCTGTAGTCAGCAAGGATGAGGGGAAAGGGTCATAGTAAAGAGGGGTGTGAATTGGTTTCTGTGGTCTCAGATAATGAACTGTTTGCACCTTATCATTTCAGCACTTCTTGAAGACCCATTAGATCTTTTGATGTAGACAGAGGAAATTATTTAGCTCTCCAAAATTAACAGGCTCCTAGGTGGATAAAAATGTAACAGATCTCTACATTTCATTCCCTTTACCACTAAATTCAAGGTCTACCTTATAAGAGGAAATATACCAGCTATTTTCTCTCTCTCTCTCTCTCTCTCTCTCTCTCTGTCTCTTTTTCTCTGTCTCTCTCTCTCTTTCAGTCTCTCTCTCGCTCGCTCTCTCTCTGCAATTACCATATTTGTTTGAATATAGTCTATACCTTTTTTCTACAAAATCTGTCTTGTGCAAAATGAAGATGAAGCATATAATCATGCCATTAATATTCAGTTCCCTTCAGTCGTTTCAGTATCTGTGTAGGAAAGAATATCTCCTATCTATCATCTGTAGCTTTAAAAAAATATTCTGTCCTTCAAACATAATGGATGGTAGTGGACATGACATGTCACAAGGAGATTGTGGAAAGTAGATTGGTGATAGAAGTGATGAAAAAGAAAAGAATATAAAAATTTTTATGTTGATAAAAATGAATAAAACACCTTTATCTCAATTTTTAAAATTAAAAAAAAAACCTGATGAATTATTGACATTTTATAAAAACTAATAATTATAATATAAATCTTCATAATTATTTTTTCTATATCACTATAGATTTTTTTTCTCTTCAAAGAGATTTCATTTTGGGAATATGACCTGTGTCGGGGACAACCTTTATTGTGACCAAAATAGCATCTGCCAATAGGTTGTACTGCTCCTGGGTCCCCGAGTTGACTAGTCACTTGTAGTCACCTATAGCCTTATAAGGAACTCTGAGCACAGGATGACCAAACCTGATTTCAAAGATGAAGCTGGGACCCTGTTCTCACATCCACTATGGCTCTGGAGTTTCTACAGGTACAGAATTCCAGATTTTATTCTCTTCCACGTCAATCATGGGTTTTGTCCCATAGGTAGGTGATAGAGGATTGTCTGTCTACCCATGAGACCTCACACCTACAAAAGCAACATTCAAGCATGTGGTGACAGACACCGTGGTTGTATTTTCAAGTCCTGACCCTTCCGTTAGTACTAGATAACACCTTCCAAAGACCTTCAAGGTGACTAATAATCTCTTAATTCTTGAATCTAATGGACTCAGTTTTTATCCTTCTTGATCTCTCTGCAGTGTTGGACATTTTTGACTCCCCCTTCATCCTACATATTCTCTCCTTCATGACTTTTCAGTACAATTCTGTCTTCTGGTTCTCCTCCTACCTGTCTGGATACTTCTTGGGTTTGGTTGCTGGACTGTCATCCATGTCCCATCCTGTGCATTCCACAAATTGACATGTATTTACACTCTACCCAAGCCCCTCTCTCTTCTCTCTCTCTACTCTTTCTCCACTGATGAAACAATCAGTTCCCACGAATTCAATTATCACTTCTATGTAGTTTGATCTCATTAATATCTGGTCCTTATCTCTTTTCTGAGACCTAGTCTCACATCACTGAATGCCTCCAGTTGGATGACTAATAAGTGTCTCAGACTCAGTGTGTCCAAGATAGCACTTGCTGTCTTTTCCCAAAATTACTCCTCTTTTTTTTTTGGACCACTGCCAACCTCAATCTGCCCTCCCTTCCATCAGCCCCACTCCTTTTTCTTTCCTTTTTCCCAACTGCTTCTTCCCTCCCTCCCTCCCTCCCTTTTCTTTCCCCTTTCCTCTCCAACTACCTATAGGGAAAGTTAAATTTCTATACCTGAGTATGTTATTCCCTCCTTGAGTCAAATCCAATGAGAGTAAAGTTCAAACAATGTGCATCTCCCTCCTTTATTCCCTCTACTGTAATATGTCTTTGTGCCTCTTCCTATGATATAATTTACCCGTTTCTGCTTCCTCCTTTCCTCTTCTACCATTGCAATCCTTTTTCACTTCCTAATTAGGTTTTTTATCATCACATCAAAGTCAACTTAAACTCACTCCACCTCCATTCTATGTATTTCCCTTCAAGATGACATAATAAAAATATAGTTCTCAAGAGCTATAAGTATTCTCTTCCCATGTAGGGATGTAAACAGTTTGCCCTTGTTGAATAACATGGATTTTTTTTCTTTCCTGTTTAGTTTTTTATGCCTCTCTTGAGTCTTGTATTTGAAGATCAAATTTTCCATTGAACTCTGGTCTTTTCGTCAGGAAATCTGAAAGTCCCCTGTTTAATTGAATGTCCATCTCCTCCCCTGAAAGATTAATATTCCTCTTTTCTGAACTTTTCAGGGCACAATTTATTTCCATAATTCAACAAACGTACTATGTACCTACTATGTGCTAGGCACTGTGTTACATACTGGGGATAAAAAAGAGCCAAAAGACAGTTCTTACTCTCAAAGAGTTTACAATCTAATGGGGGAGACAGCATGCAAATAGATATACACAAGATAAATAGGAAGTAATTAAAAGAGGGAAAGCTAGGAGTCATCCTAACTCTTCAGTCTCCCTCTGCTACACTTTTCTAAGTCTTTTTAACAATACCTCCACAACCTCTCACAAATGCTTCCCTTCCACTCTGCTCACACTGTGCATACATATCCTAGTTACACCCTTATCATTTCTTACCTGTACTATTGCAAAAGCCTCCCAATTGCTCTCCCTGCTTCCAGTCTTTTATCCCTCTAATTCCATACTCCAAACAGCTTCCAAAATGATATTCTTAAAGTATAAATCAGATGATGTCACTTTTTTGCTTACAAAACCTCAGTGGCCCCCTATTATCTATAGGATAAAAACTTAAACTTCTTTTCTGGACCCTTAAAGTCACTGAAAATCTGGCTCCAAACTGTCTTTCCAAGCTTATTTTACACTATCATCCTTCCCACATTCTAAATTCCAGCCAAGCTGACCGCGTTCTTTGTACAGCTATTCCTTTCACATCATGACTTTCCCTATTGTGGTTAAGAAATTAATTAATATTAATAAATTAATAAGAAATTAAGTGGGAATGGCATAGAAAAAGTTTAGAAATTCAGAAATGCATAAAATATACGTATAGTATTGTAGAATATCAACTCAAATTTTACAATAAGGTACTGTAAAAACTCCATAAAAGAAAAAGAAAAAATTCAGACTTCTTTTCTGAGAGTCAAAACATTTTACGTGGATTTTCCAGATCACAGGAAGGCTACCATGCCCTTGACCCTCATGATGTGGAAGGCATAATTGTACACTATTTCTCAGACTTGTTTTCCTTGATTTTATACAGGCCATATCCTCTGTACCTGGCAGGCTCTTACAACTCGCCTTGGCCCAATTCAAGCCCTACCTTCTACATAATGCCTGACTTATGTATGTGTTTATGCTCTCTCCATCCCTAAATTACTTTTTATTTCTGTATTTGCTTATCTACATACATGTTGTTTTCCCCCAGCAGAATGCCAGCTCCTTAATGTAAGGAATAGCTTTCATTTTTGCCTTTGTATTACCAGAATCTGGCAGAGATGAATTAATATGTGTTGAATTTTGTGAAATGATCCAATCAACACTTGTTCATTTGAAATGAAGTCCTTCTCTCCTCATATGCCCCAGAAGAGATATCAGATTTAAAGTTGTAGAACAAGGCTTCACTAATGGATCTGTCAAGTAACAGGGCAGCTAGGTGGTGCCATAGAGTGTGGGGTCTGGAGTCAGGAGACTCATCTTCCTGAGTTCAGATCCAGCCTCTGACACTTACTAACTGTGTGACCCTGGGTAAGTCATTTCACCCTGTTTGCCTCAGATTCCCTCATCTGCAAAATGAACGGGAGAAAGAAATGGTAAACCACTTCAGTATCTGTCAAGAAAACTCCAAATGAAGTCACAAAGATTCAGACACAACTGAAACAACTAAACAATGACTGTCAAATGACACCAGTTAATGGATCTATAACACCATAGGGAATAAAAGGAAATGTAGATACATACAATTTCCCAAAGTTCTTGGTTTTCCATTTTCCTTTGCTCTTAAAGATGTTTCTTGCCCAAGTTAGAGACAGAAAAGAGATACTAGTTGGACTCCATTTTATGTTTTCCTTCTGAGTGGCTGTAATGGCACTCTTGTTGCAGACGAGTAGGGGAAAATAAAGGAAACTTACAGTCACGGGAGATCAAGTGCAACCAGCTGCAATATCCTTTCTAGATTTCCTTAGAGAAGTTACCAAGAAAAGCTTAGTGGGTTCTAAAACTTTCTACAACTTTTCTTTATTCTTCTTCCCCATACCCTAGCTGGGAGGATATGTAAGGGTAAGGGAGCTAATCCAGATTGCAATGAATCCTGAAGATTCCAATCTGAAGGATTTTTACAATTTTTTGTGTTGTTTTGTCATAGCATTTTAGTTATCTTATGGTGTTTCAGTAAATCATAAGGTCATTTTAAAAAAAATAAACATGTTAAATCCTATGAATGAAGATCACTCAAAAGGAAAGTTCCTAAACGCAGGAATGGAGGTTCAAAGCAGAGTTGATAGGACTGTTTCTTCTTTCTTTTTCTCTTTCTCTCTTTGTTTTTTCTTCATATATTCTAAGTCATAATCAGAATTATTTAATACCTGAGGACAACTATAGCCAGGAAATAAGAAACTCAGAGAGGGAGTAACAGCTTGCTCATGTGGAGTCAGACCACCATCTGCTGAACAGTGAGAGAGACTTCAGCTGTTGATAAAAGCTGGTGTAGGAGTATCTGATGTAACCAACTGAGTTATTGGCCTGAGGATAGTACCACCTGGTGGCCAAATTATGTACTACATCCCCATAATTACATGACAGCTTTACTCTATAGCTTGGAGAAAGAAGAGAGGAAAGGGCCAGTTGTGAGTGGATACAACTTTTAAAGGAACATCTTGTGTATAACTAGCACCCATTATGCATAAACCTTATCAATAACTCAACTATAAGTGCTCTGAGGGCAAGAACCATGTCATACTTATTTGCAAATTCTTCTTGATTGAAAAAAAAGAGAAGGAAATATTCCCACATGATAATCCCTCTTTAAATGACTCTACAATCATATTTTCTACAGTATTCTATCTTCATGTTAAGATCTGCATTCACAGATATCATTCTCACATCATCCGTGTATGATGAGTAAGAGGAAGCTGGCACCAAGACTAGGTGGTTGATACTTTGCTGTAAGGATCAGCTACCAAACCACTGTCTGCCCAAAGTGAAATTCATTATTTCATCTATAAGAATACTCCTTTCACCAGTGGAGGACACAATCCTTCCACCCTTCATCTTGTGTCATTCTTGTCCATGTCTTTCCATACATACTACACAAAAGATCCAACTAGCCTATTGAGTATCTCTTTTTAGTTCCTTTAACATAGACCAGTTCCTCTAGCAACATGTCAACTCTAGTCATTGGACAAAGATAGCAACTATAAAATTAATGATGACTTAATGACAATGTGATTCTTATTATCCTTTGACTCCATTTCCATTAGTTTCTTACTGTGGATGCAAAAGGGATTCTATAGGACTCATTTCATATTTTTGTTTTTTCTGTTGCTTGTCATGAACCTTCACTTCCACCCAAAAAATCAATATCTAGATAGCCAACTTTTTGTTGTTGATACAGTAGATACAGACTCTACCCTGGTCCCTTCTCAAGACTTTTAGTTTGATAGAACCCACTAGAGTTATCCTTCAGGGACATAGCCTTCAGGAACCCAGGGACATCCTCACACCAACATGAGCCATCAGAATAATTAAATGGAACACTGACTGATTACAAGCATTAAATGAATGTAATAATCATTAAGCTTGTTCAGGCAAGTGAGAAAATTCAATTCAATTGAAAAGCATTTATTAAACAATTAATATGTATAAAGCACTGTGCTGTGCTCTGGGAACACAAAGACATTTTTTAACTGAGCTAGCCCTCAAGGAGCTCCCATTCTGCTGGGGGGATACAAAGCATATAGATTTTTTAAAAATATTTGTATAACTCAGGAAGGAAGAAAGTCCTAATAACTATGGTGAGGAAGATGAGAAAAAACTTTTTATAGAATGTAGCACCTAATCTGAGCCTTAGAGAAGCTAACTATTTTTAAAATGCAAGGAAAAGAGAGAATGTATTCTGTTGTAGTTCAGACTCTGCCCACCCAGAGATGCCAAAAACTGTTTCAGCTTCATGATGTGTTGTGGTGGAACCATTTCAAAGAATTCAGAGTCAGACCACCTCTAATCCAAGTATAGGCATTTATTGAAATTGACACCTCTCATGAAACAGGCTAAATTCCAAGAGGAACCAGCAACTTCAGAGATAGCAAGATGGATTTTTATAGGGTAAAGATGCAATTACATAACAGAAATTATGAATACTAAAAAGGCAAGAGGGTTTTGTTAAGGGATTAGGTGGCAAAGGAGGGGTCCCAGCCACAGTGGAACTGCACATGTGATTACCCACAATGTGTACAAAAAAACTCATTAGGGGTATACTTATGATGATATTATAATAAGCCTTTCTATGTCATAAGTTCATCTAAAGGACAGCTTTTGCTATTACCCCACAGGTGTCTACTTAGGGAAAGTCCCTTCTATTGTTTTGGGATGCACATTCTACTTGGGCATCCTGGTGGTGTTTTCTGATTGACTGAATATGTGGTCCTGTGAGACAAGATGGATGTGGTTGTGGTTGAGTGCATGGATACAACTTCTGTTTCTTTGGGAAATATGAGGAATGGGTCTGGGGGCAGTGGCTGGCTAGAGACAGTGACTAGGATCCCATTAGATTCCAAATATATTGGATAACCTATGCAAAGGCATGGAGATGGGAGATACAGTGTTGAGTTTAGGAAGCAGCTGACAGGTCAGTTTGACTAGCATGAAGCATGTATAAAAATGTAGTGTTTTTCGAAGAAGTTAGAGAAAAGGTTAAGTCTAGGTTTCCAAGATGGAATTTTTCCCCACTGACTAGATAACAAAGAAAATAGCCTGAGCATCATATTTCTCTCCAATAAGAGGCAGTGTCATGTAGTTGGAAGTGACCTGTACTTAGAGTCAAGTGACCTTGGGCTTGAGTACTGGCTTTGTCACATAACTCTGAAAAAGTCAATTAATCATACAAAGCTTCACTTCTCACTTCTGTAGCTTGGGAGAAAATTAATTCCCTGAAAGACAAAGTGATAAAACTGATAGCTCAAGAGCCTCAGAATCAGAAAGACCTGAGTCAAAGTCCAGCCTCTGATACATACTGGCTCTGTGACTGTGGACAAGTCACCTTAACCTCTCAATGTCCCCCAACAACTATAAGTCAAAGAACAGATGTGGATCTGCCTTGGCAGAAGTTAATTGAAAGAACTTATAAGGCTGTGTCCAAGTAGAGAAGAGAATGTCCCTAGCTAAAGACTGGTAAAGATCAACAGTCAAGCAATGAGCAGTTCTGGGAGACACAGATGTTCCTGGATTAGCATCTGGTTCTTCAATTTAGAGCCTTATAGAGTTTCCGGGGGGAATTGAGAAAAATATGGGAAAGTCTGGTTTAGGAAAAAAATAAAGAAACAAAGACTTATAGCTCATAGAGAATTCTCATAACCCTATATTGTAAAGCGTTTTTTTCCAAAAACAGAATTGGAAGGTAAGGAACATAATGGGCAACAAACAACATACAAGAATAAAACTGATGACATATTTTAAAATTTTTCATTTTTTCCAAGTAACAGAAATCCATTTTTTTCTCCCACTCAACTCACTCCCGATGGAAGAAAAACAAAATAAAACCCTTATGGCAAATATACAAAAATCAAGCAAAACTCCCACACTGACTATATCTGAAAAATGGTCTTTATTTTTCTCCATTAGAGGTATCCTTTAGACACCTTTGTTGGGAGGTGAGCACCATGCCTCATAACTACATTTTAACAGAGAGAAAAAAAATTTTCAAATCAATTTATTTATTTTTAGTTTGCAATATTCACTTCCATAAGTTTTAAATTTCTCTACTTCCCTCCCCTCTCCAAGATGGCATGCAATCTGATATAGGCTTTACATATACATTCATATTAAACATATTTTCACATTAGTCATGTTATATATTAGAAGAGTTAGAATGTATGAGAGGAACCATGAGAAAGAAAAAACAAAACAGAAAAGAGAGCAAATAGTGTGCTAAGATCTGCATTCAGACATATTCCTTTGTCTGGATGTGGATGGCATTTCCATCATGAGTCTTTAGGAGTTGTTTTAGGTCGTCGCATTGCTGAGAAGATCTAAGTCTATCAAAGTCAGTCATCACACAATGTGGCTGTTACTGTGTATAATGTTCTCCTGATTCAAGACAGTAAAATATTTATAATTGACATAGGAGATGACCCTGAATCTGCTTTAAATCTGCACATAGAATATTGATTCATTCTAATCGATTAAGATGAAAGACCATCAACTCATCACAGTTAAGATCAGAATTTGTAATAAACAGAAAGAATAGTAATGAGAAAAAGATACACTGTACAATTATGATTTAATTCTGAATTATTCAAATAAGTTTTTGAAAATAAAAATAGCAAATGGACAACAGAAATAACATTGACACCAATTATGATAATTTCATTCAGAAGTTAGAACAATGTAAATTAAGTACCACTACATAGAGAGCGCAAGAGTCCAGAAAGCAACCTACTTAGCAACCATCTGACTTACTTGCCAAAAGGAGAGAGACAGCTGCCCAAAGTAACAATAGATTAGAATAGAAACTCATCTGTGAAATTTTATGATGAAGGATGGTGAGGATTATAAGTAGTATTGTCTCTTAAGCAAAGAAACCTTAGTTATGTTTAAACTCTCCCAGAGTCCCAGGCAACCTTCTGGATAGGAAATACTCTTTCTTTACTCACTAGTCTAGCTCCTAAGACTCCATTCAATATCTTTTCTATCTACACTTTCGGCAACATACAACAGACCTTAAATATAACTATTGACTTAATAATAAGGCAAAAGAAATATCATTGCTCTTCATATATTAAATCAAATACATTAATAATAAAATATATCACAATACACACATAAATCCAGATCACAGTTTTCCATCAATGTACTCAATAACTGTAGTTAAGAGTGGGCATACACTCATAGGAATTTGATTTGGAATTGCATAAAGGAAAAAAATCCTTGTGCTTAGATTATTTCACAGCTCTAGAATTTTTATTTTAAACCACTGAGTGGGAAGAAAAAAATGAATTTTTTAATTTGGAAAAATAAAAAAGTTTAAAATATATAATCATTGTTGTTCTTCGTGTGTTGTTTGTTGCTCACCATGTCTCCTTTCTTCCCATTCTATTTTTCAATTTATCTTCATGAAATAAGGTTGTGAGGTTTCTGTATAAAGTAGAAGTCTTTGTCTCTCCTATTTCTTTCTTCTAAACCAGACTTTCCCATATATTTCTCCCACTGTTACTTATTCCCACTTTTGTATTAAAATAACCCAATATCAGAATGTATGTTGATTTGATTTGGAGATCAAATTTTCCCTACCCCCTTCTTCATCCTTCCCTACCTCAGCAACCAATGTTGATCAATACAATCTTTTTTACAGTGGTCTATTTGCAAGTGCTTTTCACTAGTGATTCAACACATGATGATCAAATGTCCCATGAAATAATGTTTCTTTTAGTTTTGGAACATATGATACAATCCACTCCATCAACTCATTTCTTTGCCTCTCCAAGGAGTACCTGTAAGTCATCCTGCATTTAGCTGCAATTGCCTTTTCTCTAGTTTTATTTATAGAAAAAAGAAACACATCACAATTGGTGTAATTCAACTCCTCCATCAATATGTCAATTGTGAAAGGACTTCACTCTAAAGTGCTAAATTATTTGTTGGTGGTCCAAAAAATGTTATCATTTTGATTCCTTCCTACCACTGTACCATCATTACAGCCCAAATGAAAAGTGTTGAGAAGCACCGGGCCCAAGGGTCATTTTTTTCTTTGTTTCATGGGCTACCATAGCTTTAAAAAAAATCCTAACCAGTTAATCAGACCACTTGTGATATTCTTCTCCATAATTACTTTATAGTCAAGAAAAGAAAAAGATTTAGTCCGTTCCTGAGACCATACATCTATGTCATGGGTTCTTAATCTTTTCTTGACATGGACCCATTTAACATTCTGGTAAACACTCTGAACCTCTTCTCAGACAAATGTTTCTAAATTCATAGTCGAAGGAAATACTAAATTTCAATTAGAATTAGTTAAAATAAAGATTGATTTTTTTTCCCTATCCAAGTTCATAAACTCTTTGAAATCTATTCAGGAATCCTTTTGAAGAAGGGAGAAAGTCTGTGGACCCCAGATTGAGGGCCCCTGTTCTAGATTGATCTTCCTAAAACACCACATTCATGTCTCTTCTCTGCTCAGAAATCATCAGTGACTCCATCAGATCTGTGAGATAAAGTCTAAACTGACATTTTTCAGAGTTCAGAGGTCAGTCTTTGGTAGGGTATCAAGGCCTGAATTAGATCTGAAGACATCTTCCAGTCAGACAATCAATGTTAAATAAAGACTATCATTCATTCTACTGTCTGTGCCAAACGGATCATGGGTAAGGTAGTGAGGATAGTGATACAAAAAATTACCAGAGTTCAGGTAGACTTCTTTTTAGATCCTTAGTAAGCAAAAACCCCTACTTTTCTTATGATGCATTCGAGAAACACAAAGCTCCTACCTATGCTACCACAGGTTAAACATGTGAAATCCGAATGACTAAGATTGTCTTCAAAATCAGAAGACATCAATTAAGTTACAATAAAAATCCTGTACAGAAATCACATACCTGGAAAGACCAATAAAGTCAGAAACTGTCCAACTAAACAAGAGTCTGAAAGATTTGGGTACCTCTTCAACATGGCAAAATGTGGATTGAAAGAAGCAGTCAAAGAGAAAAAACATATGTGGAAAGTTTTTGTAAATGTTTTCAACTCTAATTATCCTATTTCTATTTATGAAATATCCAAAACTAACAAAAAGTAAGGGGCTTTGGGAAGATAAAGACTTTTTCTTAAAGGATAGTGATCATGTTTCAAATTATTTTATCAGTGACAATGAAATTATCACTTTCTTAAAGTCTCTAAGGTCATAGTTATAGGCTGCACTATTGGATAAGATTATTGTTTAGGAAGAAAGGATTCTTTGACCCACAGAAATTTAAATTATTTAATAGGATCTTCGAGTGAGGACAAGTAGGGGACATGTTTATAAGTAATTGTTTATTTTTGTTGTAGTAAAAAAAATATTGGAAGTAAATTTTTAAAAATAAACTGACATTTAAGGCCTTCCTCCATAATCTAGCCTTAACCTACCTATCTAACTAATCTCCTACTACTCTCACATATGAAACTTCTGTTCTATCCTCAGACTCATGCTCTGAACATTACATGAACACTTCTGCTTTCAATCTTCCTGCCCTATACTTGGAACCTATTCATTCTTCCTCATCTTCAAGAACAAGCTCCTCCATAAGACTTTCTTATATCATTGCAGCTGCTATGTCTCACCCCAACCAGAAAGAAATCAATACCTGATTTCATATTCCTTCCTAATCCCATTCAGTAATCTCCAGAGATCTATCTGTATATAGCTTTTCTAAAATTCTATTCAAGCCTTTAAATTCTTTCTTATTGATCATTTTATTGAATTTATCTGGGTCTGAAAAAGGTATGTTGAGGTCCCAAACTATTACAACTTTTCCTATCTATTTCTACCTGTAATTCAATTTTCATTTAAGTAGTTGAATACTATCCCTTTCTGTGCATATATACTAAGTATTGACATTAATTCATTGCCTATAATGCCTTTAAGTGTACTACAATTCCCTGCTTATCTTATTTAACTAACTGTATTTTTATAGTTGCCTTGCTATTGATCATGAGTGTTATCCCTGCTTTTTCTGGTTCAGCTAAAGCATAATAAATTCTGCTCCAACTCTTTATTTTAATTCTACATGAAACTTTGTTTCAAATGTTTTTCTTTTAAACACTGTATCAGTAGTAGACCCAATCTACTATGCTCTTCTATTTTATGGGTGAGTTCAACCCATTCACAATCATGGTTATAATTGTTAATTGTGAATTTTTTTAAAATCATGTCTTCTATTTGTCCCTTTCTGCTGCTTTACAGAAGAAAAAGATGATAGTTGAAGAAAGTAAATATGATTGATATTAGCAATCTGTAACAGAATTGAGTTTCTTATAATCTATTGTTCTACCTTTCTTCTCCTCTCCTCCCCAATCCCAATTGCAAATTCTTAAATTTCTTTTCTTCACTTGTAAACCTCCCTTCATGATTCACCCTCTCGAGATAGTTTGTTTCACTTGTAACTTCTAACCTAAGTCTATCCTCTTTCTTAAATACCACTTTTCCTAACCTGGCTTCATCATCACCACGCTCTATCCAGCACAATTGCTACATGTATGATCATGGGTAGGATATGTCTCAGACTCTATCAAGTATATAATTATGCCACAAATTAGAACATCATCATAGTGTAATGGTCTTCAACCTGAATACAAGGGCACAAAGTCATATCATGTGTTTTTCCAATCTAAAAACTTTGATGATCCATTATAATGAAATTGGTTTCATTATGTTTTGTAACTAATGTAGCTATAAACAGTTTCTCTGAGGGAAGCTATTAGAATATGGTGGCAGTTGCATGACTAGCTATATACCAATTGGTGAACTGAATGGAACTAGGGCAACCCTGAAATCAGTGGGGAACTGGACTGACTTCCTGGTGAACACAATGAACTTTTATGAATAGGCTGCTTTCTGACTGGTTCAAGTCACAACTATTGTTTATTAATTATACCAGTGAACAAAGTTCATCCACAATTGAATGAATGAGATAATCATTAGAAGAGGCAGTCCATTTGCAGAGCTCTTCCTTGGTTATCTATTATTGAATTGTGTTGGATTATTTCTCAGTTGACATGTGGTAAATAGATTCTGAGTTCATCACCACCAGTATTCTAACAGTAAAAGTCAAATTAAAGAAGAACAACGAGATCACTAAAAACAACCACCAACTATTATAATCCTATGGACCACACTGCCTGTTATTCATACCAGTCATGACAAAGGTTCTTGAAATATTTCACAGTGAACAGGAAGAACTCCTGACTCCAGTATCTTGTAAAACCTCCAACTTGATTTGTTACATTTTGTTGGTCTCTGTAATGGTCTCTAAATTCTTGGAAATGTTCATTAAATGTTTTTAGAAGGGATCTGAATATTTCCAAAATCCAATACTGTGCCCAGAGTGTTTAAATGTCAGTCACTGGAATGCTGACAGAGAAACAATCATCTAAAAATATGCTAATTCTAAATTTTCTCTAAGTACACTGTATCATTTTACCTGCATTTTATAAAGATATAAAGCACTGCCCTGGTGGGGTTCTAAGAAGAGGGTTGGGGAAAAATGAGATTTTCTCTTACCTAGAATTTCTCTACCTCTGAAGTTTTGCTTTGTTTCCACCAGATGTCATTATTTTCATGCCCTGCTCATGCTGGTTCATCATTTCCTCTCCTACAGTTTAACTGGTTTTTATCATCCTGCTAATTACCAACGGATTACCTTCCATGAGAGCTCCACTTCCTGTAAATTGGTCTATTTATACTGTGCTTCAAAACATATCTCCCAAATCAGAGTATCTCTGTTCTTTTGGGGTCTTCTTTTGTACATCTCAATTCCAACAGCTCAGCTGTGTATCTTTGATGCAAGCAGGAGTATGTTGGAGCCAACTTGAACTAGCTCCCAAAAGTTTATTGTTCAATTTTAAGTGTGAGCATTCACACCTCAGAACTCAGCAAAAGCTACAAATCAGGTTCTGACTTATTATTTTATTGGTTGTTTAGATTTAATAAAGTGATGGAGAAAATTTTATATTGCAAATTAAATTTTAAAATGTGTCATGCATACATTTTTTTTCTGGAAAGGAGGTTGCTAAACAAGGTTTTGTTTTTCTTTCTAGTTAGGAGTGGGGAGTCAGAAGAAAGGATAGAAATTAAGGATAGGGTTAATTCTCAAAATGAAAAAAAGGAATGAAAAGAAGAAAAGAAGGTTATTCATGCATTCAAAAAACACACAGAAAAGAACAGAAGGAAGGGCAGTCAGAAACACAAACAAGCAGGGCAATTTTGAAAATATGGTGCTAAATTTGTTACATACTTTTAAGAAAAGCAACTATATATAATGCACATTCATGCCTTTATGTATACCTTCTTTGTCTACTCTATGTGGAAATGCTCTTCTTATTTGGAATCTACTAAGTTTAGAATAAAATAATTGAGATTTTTTTTAAAGACAAAATGGGCAGAGGGTAGTACACATGGTGTAAAGAAAGAAGAGAACGTTTGGAAGGGTTGTTGTGAAAAATAAAATAGATAAGAATGAACAAAAAGATACAATAGTGAGGACACAAATGAGATCAGATAATATAAATTTATAATTATAATATGATATAATAATACTAAATACCTAATAGATAATTATATAGTATAATAATAAATAATTTATATAGACTTTTGCAAGTCATAAAACACAGAAAAGAGATCTAAAGGTAGAATATTTCCAGAGGTATCCCAATAAATGTTTAAGAACCAGTTGGGGGTGGAGGGGAATGCAGGCTTGATACATTTTTAAGTTTAATCAGTGTCATTAACATTTTCTCAATCACTTTCTAATGTTGAAACAACCAAGCCTTGATTTGAATTGTTTGCTGATTCTTGAAGTGTAAATGCTGAAGCTGAAAATGTAGCAATCTGAAACAGGTTCAATCTGGCTCCACCACGCTTTAAGTACTTCCTTAAGTACATATAGAATAGAATTTGTTAATCATCTAGGCAAGATTTCAAAGGGAAAAAAATAAGACTAAGGCATAGTTGTTAACAAGAAGAACAAGATGGGGTGAAGTGTTTGCATATCATAATAAGAATGAAAAGCATATTTAGAAGAAATGATACAAAAGAAAAAGATGGAAGAACAGGAACTTGTAGTCAGAGGGCAATATCTGTAGTTTTGGATCATAGAGCAAGTAAAATGATACAAAGGAAAAAGATGGAAGAACAGGAACTTGTAGTCAGAGGGCAATATCTGTAGCTTTGGATCATAGAGGAAGTAAAAGAGTATAATCATCCTTATGAATGACTGAGATGAATGGAGAATGCAGATTACAGGAGGCAGGGAAGTCAGCGTATTTAAAAGAACATCAACATGTATATTGAAATCCCCAAATATAGGAGCAGGGATGTCATGGAAAGGAAGACTTTGAGACTCATTCTGAACTCCTGCAGAAAAGAAAGGGGATAACTTTGGGGTCAGTAGGTAATAGCAGACAGGATCCTGATAGGGTAGTAAAGGGAAATTGAGTGACCCTCAAAGGAAAAGAGGTTGCTGAGAAATATTGGGAGAGGAAAGGTCTAGAAGTGGCAGTGAGAAGCAAAGGATGTATTTTCTCCTCCAAGCTGCTTAGACACAGGTAGGTGTCACTGTGGATAGATTGCTGGACCTAGAGTCAAATCTACTGCTCCATCTGGTTGAGAAGAAGATATCCTTCCCAGGAAAAGTTCATCACTTCTAATCTAACCAGCTCCTAACTCAAGCCTTGATTGGCACTGCCCTCAGCCTCCTCTCTCCTCTGACTGGAAGGCAAGAGGGCAGTGTACCAAATTCTTCCCAATGCCTTCCTTTATGGAGAGGGTAGAAATAGACACTCACCTTACTCCACTTGGCATTTGCTGCTCTGCCTGGTTTCAGCTCCATGGAACAAGATATTCCCTGGGGACCCAGTTCTCCCCCGCCCCAACTCCACTTTCCTGCTTCCTTTTGTGTGTTGTCTCCATCTTTAAATAGTAAGTTCCTTGAGGGCAGGAACTGTCTCTTTGTTAATTGTATCCCCAACACTTAGCTCAGTGCCTGGCACATAGTACCATTAACAAAAGCTTATTGGATTGGATTAGTGTGGATTAGATTGTATTGGAATCAGAAAAACCTGAGTTCAAATACGTCCTGCGAATAAATAATAACACATATTTGTGAAGATCAAATGAAATGTATCTGTAAAATTAGGCATATAATAAATGCTTGCTCCCTCCCTGCTCCTCCTGCTCAACGTATAGAGGAGCATGAGAAAAGTCACCTAGTCCAGGCCAGGAAGTCAGCCTTTTCTGGGGGAAAGCAGGGTGCCTTGTTTCCAAAATGGAAGGAGTTCAAGAGGAAAAGTCCTAATATGAAAGGAAGTTTGTTAACGGTGGAGGAAAGGTTCAAGAAAAAATGGTGGAAGAAGAGAGCTGAATTGGATGGTGACCCCAGACAGGTTGCTTTGAGGTGGATGGGGACGAGACAGCATAGAAAAGAATTGTCACTCCAAGTTATATTGGAACAGAATAAGGTTGGCTTTAGGATGGTTCACTTTTTTTTTCCAATTTTTAATTTTAATTTCAATTTAATTTTTTAATTTTTTTAAAAAGAATTAGTGTTTTGCCATAGCTAGGCTGAATGGTAATAGACAACTGAAATAATCAACCCCAAGTGGCTGAGGCTCTCAGCTTGATGTCACAGAATCATAGCTGTAGGGCCAGAAAGAACCTTAGGGGTTAATTTATGCAACCTGTGGAAAGGAGCTCTCTCTAATACTCTTGTGAAGTCAGGAAAGGTTTTATTCATTTTTACATTCATTGTAAATGAATGAGTAGTTCCATAATTGGATGACCTTGTTTCAGACAAATGCAAGACTTTTATGTCCTGTTTCCAATTCAAATTTCCCTTCTACCTCCCATTGGCTAGGCACTGCAGAGTTCCTGAATCCCACCCCTACATGGGTTCTCCAATTTTGCTTACATTCTCATTTTATTTATAGAATGACATGTCATATATTCTTTTAAAGGAATCCCCTCAATTGATAAGAGGCCAAGAGTTCAACCGAATATGAAGTTTCCTTCACCATTAACATAAGAAGAGTTCAAAACATTCAAAATAAAGTTGTGGAATGAAATTCTCCTCCAACCTTTGGAGTGATGGATTTTATTTAAATTGTACCTTAGATACAAGGTGTTGTTTGCTTTTAGATATGCTGATAAGCAGGTGCCCACATCCTAGCTGAGTGAAGTGTTAAGCAATATTCCCAAGATTTTTTCTCTAATCCATTTGTTTACCTGCCTTTCCCAGGAAATACATGACTTCTGATACATTACACATTTTCTTTGGAGGTTTTGGATGCAGGTCTTCCTCTAATGGTAAGCATTGTTCTTCCTCATCCAAAAGAATGGAAGAAAATGCCTATTCCTCAAGAAAGTAGTCTTCTATAGTCTTATCTTCTTCCCCTTTTGGGGCATTTTTACTTGACTTTTGAGTCCTTTGTCAAAAGGAGGGTATATTCTGGGGACCTGTAAGTTCTCAGTTCCTCCAAGGTGGCACAATCAAGGGAGAAATCCTTGGCCTGGGCTCTGGTCTAGGAAATACCACAAGCTTTTCTGTCCAGGATCTTCGAAGCTGTCTTTGGCATTTGTGGGTTGAGCAATCTGGGAACTGCAGCTGCGGCCACTGCTGGGCATTCCACCCCTGAGGCCTCTCCTACTGTGGCCAAGGCTGGGCTGCACTCTGCTCTGAGACTGGTGTGATAGAGCTTTTCTGCCCAGAATCTGCAAGTGGAGTTCCCTCACCACAACTGCCTCCAGCTCCATCATGCCAGAACCCTCTTCCTCACTCCTCAGGGCTGAGATCCAGATCAGTCTCTTGATTACCCCAGGGGCTTTAGGCAGAGGGCTTCTAAAATGGATGCTGTGCCCCAGTTACTGCTGCCACCCTGGGGCCACAGGGGCCAGACCGCATTCCCTTCTCCCCCAGGTGAAAGCACTTTCTCATTGACCTTTGAAGCTGTCTTTGGTGTTTGTGGGTTGAGTAATCTGGGAACCACAGCTGCTGCTGGGAATTCTGCCCCTAAGGCTTGCTCACTCCACTCAGCCAAGGCTGGGCTGAGCTCCAAGGGCTTCACTCCTCTCCAGGTCCAGTGGGATTCCTGTCTGTCTTCCAGGAGGTCTTAGGAAGAAATCTTCAGTCTGCCGTCTTGTGGCTTCTGCTACTCTAGAATTTGTTTAGGATCATTTTTTACAGGTATTTTATGGGCAGTGAGGGGAGAGCTAGTGTAGGTGCATCTTTCTACTCTGCCATCTTGCTCTGCCCTATTACATATTTTCTGGTGGAAGCAGATGTTCGTTTCATCTCTCACAAACCTCTTCAACATATAGATGAAGAAGATAAGGCCTAGAGAGTTGAAATGACTTTCCCAAGGTCTAAGGCACATCTAATAATTAGGAAGGAAGGAAAGAAACAAGTATATATTAAGCACTTACTGTCTGCCAAGTATTATGCTAAGCATTTCACAAATATTATCTCATTTGATTCTCATAATGACCCCAGGGGAGGTAGGTACTATTACTGTCCTTATTTTACAGTTGAGAAAACTCAGGCAGAATTTTAATGACTTGCTCTGAGTCACACAGGTAGTAAGTGTCTGACTGGGTTTGAACTCAGTTCTTCTTAACTCTAAGCCTAGAGCTTCATTTGCTATATAGCACTTAGATCAACAGAACTGGAACTTGACCCTAGTTCCTTGGATTCTAAATGCAATATTCATTCTATACCAGGAGACATGCCTCTGGTTCAAATTAGAGCTTTTTACTCGACCTTGGGATTTGGAGGGTTAGCCCCACTGATTTTCCATTTCCAGGACAGTTGAGCCTCCTTAATCAAATTACTGTGAGATTTAATGAAAAGAGTTCCAAAAGTTAGAGCCTGACTCAGCTGCTCCTAGCACAAGTGATTCTCCTAGGAGAGGAGATTTGTTGCCCAAACTTCATTTATTACCACAGGATATCATAGACTAGTGATTTAATACTCCTGAGAAGGTGGGTTGTAAAGATCACTTACCATCATGGTGCCGTTTGTCTTTTTTGCAAACTGCCATTTTATCTGCCTCCCTTGAATTTTTAGCACCTCCCTGAGGGGTAAAGAGGAAAAGGAGACCATCACATGCAAGGACTTTGTGGTCAAACTGGAAGTTTAAGATTTATTTTTTTTAAAAAAACCACAACTTATAAGCATTAGGAGTTTTATGAAATGATATTATGTGATGGAAATGTCTGTGGGGGAAATTTACCATGCATAAGAAAGAAAGGAGATAGACTCACTCCTCTGCTGCTGTCCTGGAAAGCTAACACAATACATCAGAAGAACACATTTTAACTAAAAGTTCAATAAACTGTTAAAGTTAGCTTTCATGAAAAAAGAAAAAAAAATTAAAATGGGTGTTACTGAAGCTGATAGGATACAGGAGTGTTAAAGGAAAGTGGGGTGGAAATCAGTTAAGTTCATATAGTGACAGATGAACACAGAATTTATGTACAAAGTCAAAATTGCCCTATTTTGTCAAAATCACTGTATTTTCTTTAGTACAAGTAAAAGCAAAAAATTTGGTTTCCAATAAATCAACAAGCATTTATTAAGTGTCTACTGCATGTCAAAAACTGTGTATTGGGGATACAAAGATAAAAAATAAAAGAGACTATTAGTACTCTCAAGGAGTTTACATTGTATCAGGTCTTATACTCTGAACTTCACAAAATCAGTGCAAGAAAAAAATGCATAGTACAGTAGGTATCTATCTGACATATAGTTAATTATATTTTCTAGTAACAATCCAACCTACTGAAAAGATTACAAGGACTTCACAGTAGTTTCTTCCAAACAAAATGATCCCAATTTCATCTGAGAATCATATTGATATACCCCTCTCCTATTCAACATCATCACACAAAAGTTTCCTATTATCTACAATAAGGCTTTCATTCAAGACCTACTTTATAAATAGCCTAATCTGAAAGTGGTATTTAATTTGACCTTATCGATTGCTTCATGAAAGACCAAAATTCCATTAGTGAAGAATTCTCTGGCAGGGTTTGTAGAAGAGAAGACGTTTAGAAAGAAAAAAATCATTTAGAGAGATTGGAGTAATGTGAAAAACAAAGTTTTGGCTTCTGGTAGTCTGTCATTTTTTAGAAATTCATTGATAAATTTTTCATATAGATGATTTTGAACAAAGAAATATCACTTAGGTTTTCTTCCCATTTCTTCTTAACATTTAATAATAAGTGATAACAGTTTATACTTAGTACAACCTTAAAGATAGCCACTCACCAAGAGCTCAAAATAATTTATGGTGGTGCTGGAAACTTTGAAATGCAGGGTGGGTACAGGACATGGGACTGCCCTGAAAGAATTCAAGCAATCAAGCCTCCTTTCAATTCAAGTAACAATGTTTATTTTATCACCAATAGAAGCAGGTGGGATCTTAAGAATCTGCACTTTTGGTAGGGACAAGGATGACTTTTTTAAAAACAGGGGAAAAGATTGTGGGAAGGTTTGGAGGAGATCAAGGAGAATCTAATAGTCTTGGGTGACCCAGGAAGTAAGAGAGAAGGAATCTAGATGGAATTAAGGGTAGGAAATAACCTGGGGTGATCTGGAGGTAATGACAAGGAAGGGCTGGGCTGGGTCAGAGGTAATGGAATTGAACCTTGGGACGGGGTCAGAGCCATAATAAAAGGACAGTGAAAAGAATTATTGCGTCTCTAGGTGTGGGAAGGTTCAGGAACTGAGTTGTATTTTTGGGGTCCGGGTCCCATACCCCATCAGTAGGGAATAATAAAGAATATTCAATTCATTTGTACCTCTAATAAAACAGTCTGAAACAAGCCAATCTGCCAACTCAGGTTCAAGATTCAAACAAAATGAGACACAGGTAAAACATCTAGAAGTTAGAAAAAGGAATTTTACTTAGCCATAGTAGGGGAATGATATTCCTAATGGGGAACAAGGATATAGCATTGATTCATTCAACATAACATCCTTCCCTTCATGTTGTCCTTGGTCCTCGGTGTTCTGTGGTCAGAAACCTGAAGGCTTTTATACTAAGCTATATGAGCAACTCAAACCTTTAAACTCTCAATTAACCAGTAAAGTCCCAAGGACACTTTCAATACCTTCTAAGGAAATATGACCAGGTCTTATACCATTGTCCCCACTACATCCCATTCCTTGGACGCAAAATCCAAAAGATTTTCTGGAGCAGAGGTGTCAAATACATTACTCGACAGGCTTGTGTTGTAGCCCATAGCATTCTCAAGTTAGACAGAGCCAGATTGAAATGTTATTGAGAAATCATTAACAAAATAATTAAAAATACAACAGAACACAGATAATGTTAATATATGATTTTCTAAATCATTATATGATCCATAGTATGTGATTTAGTAGACCCTCTTTCTATGTAAGTTTGATACACTGAGGACCTTGTACCACTATTACTGAACCACTTTGACCTTGGAAATGGGAGAATTCTTGCAGAGGCAGAAAGAGAGGAAGTAAAGAAGAAACACAGAAAGACAGCTAAAATGACAGCAACAACAGCAGTAAAAGACAATAAGTAACATAATGGCTCCCTGAAGAAGAAACTGAATGAAAGAACAGAAATCCTGGACTTCAGTTCCCAACTTCAGGACCAAGGCCTGGATCTTATTAATCTGGTCCACATGGTGGTACATGATCCCAAATCTATGCAGTTCACAATAGGTCTCCTGATGTTTAACAACCAAAAAAAAAGTGAGTATTAGTCCGGGAACAAGGATAAAGCACAGATAATGATACTTTCTGAATAGTCATCAATCCTTATCACAGGTCAAGGTCTACCCCAAAAGAGGGCTAAGCAGTTTGTGGTGAGAGAAATACCTTAATTATACCAATTTCATGGAAATTAAGCTAGTTTTTTCTTTAGAGTATTGAAAATGTCCCTGAGATCTTTTATTAGCTCAGGGGGAGTAATCCTTGGACCATCAACATGGTGCAGTTTGGGGTTGCTGGGAACCCTGAAATGTAAGGGTACAAGGCAAGTCTGCCTAGAAAAAATTCAAGCTCTCTTCTTTCAGCCTTCCTTCAGTCAAAGTAGCAAGGTTTATTGCAATGACAATAGAAAGTGACTAGATTCCTAGTGAATCTGCCCCTTGGTATGGGCACTTTTATGCAAAAAGAAAAAGGAGACTTGGACAGGATTAAGAAGTGGTACATAGCCGGAGGTGGGCCAAATACAGAGATTAAGTGATCTGGACTGGATCTGAGAGTCACAGTGAAAGGTCCATTGAGTATCTAGGTGAGCTGGCATGGACCTGAAGCCTCAAGTGAGACACCAGGGACTAGATTGTGTGGGAAAATTCAGGGTCCAGGTTCCATAGTTTCCTGGTCATCTGCATATAAAACAACCAGGACATGAAAGACTGGGGCTCCTTCCTAGAGTTTTAGACCCTGCACTAACAACATAATCCATGACTGGAAAGCTGAGATGAACATTCCTTCCCTGCTCTGAATATCTTCCACCCACTATGGCAAAGCTAAGACAATTGGGTGGCACAGTAGACCTAGTGCCAGGCCTGGAGTTAGGAAGACCTGAGTTCAAATATGACCTTAGACACTGGTTGAAAGTTATGTTGACTGAGTATCCTGTTGTTCCAAGTCCTGTTTATCAGTCAGTGTTGGGGAAGACTTTGGTGGGAAAGGAGACAACAAGTCTGCAGCTTTTTATAATATCTGCTCTTTGTCAGGTTCCCCTACCGTCAATTGTCACATTCTTTCTACCTTGGTGAAGAGCGGAGATGAAAGGGAAGGCTCTTTTGCTGATGTGGACCTATCTGAATCATCTTAAAGTTACTTATAAAAATTGCCCCACCTTGAAGCCACGATCAATCTTCAGTGATCTGCCTGTCAAAGTGTCGCTACTTTGACATTCTTATAATTAAAGCCTTTAGTTCCCTTTGTCCTAAGTTTTGCTTCATTAATCAGGAAGAAAAGCCCAAATGAGGAATTTTTCTTTCAACACACTTCCTAATTGTGTGACCCTTGGCGAGTCATTTAACCCCAGTTTCCTCAAATGTAAAATGGAGTAATAACAGCATCTCCCTCCCAGGGTTGTTGGATCAAATGAAATGATATTTATAACGTACCTGGCACAGTGCCAGGCACAAAGAAGGTATTATATAAACACTAGCTATTCCCGTGACTTATGGCTAGACAGCTAAGTGGAGCAGTAAGCTAGAGAACCAGGCCTGGAGTCAGGGAGACCTGAGTTCAAATGCGGCCTCAGACACTTAATAGCTGTAATGGCAGATGGGATTTGAAGCCCAAAACAGAAAAAAACATGTCTTTGAAAGCAATCCAATCCCTGAATTTTCCCATTCATTTCAGTAGTTCAGATTACTGGAGCCTTGGCCCAAGGCATCTGGCCCAGCCCAATCAGATTACTTAATTAGCTTTGTGTGGGATAAAAGGACCCTTACTCAAAATCTTTAATAAATGAAGGCTTCTCAATAAGAACAGAAAGAAAAAGATTTATCTGGTGGAAGGAGGCAACTTACAGAAATTAAAGTACAATTTTTATACCCTATCGCAGAGAATCCCATCTCCCCGCTATCCCACCTCTCCATTGGCTGGGCGGCGGGCTCACAATTTAAGTGCGAAAAACTAGGCAATCCCCCTGGAAATCTTCACCTATCCCAACACAATTACCTCATCTAATATCTAACTTAATTGCTGATGTGGCTTTAGAAAAGAGGGGAGGGGAAGAAACAAGAACTGGTAGTGTTGATGTGGCAACAGTACAACAAAGGGGAGATTTGAGTAACTTCCAAGTTTTGGCTACAGCCCACAGCACTTTCACAAAGAAAGCTGGTAGCTGGTAAGCGGGGGAACCAACTGACCGTCCACAAGCCCTGGATACCTGACACTCAGGTATCCAGGGAGAGAGGGCTTATGGAAGAGAAATTTTATTTAGAAAATCCAATATTCCCCATGTTTTTATTGTGAAAACTCTTCACAATCTCCTCATCTCATTCAGTTTACTTGCCACTCCTTCATCCCATTCAGATTTTCTCTCTTTTTCTGTTTAAAACTACCAATTTTATCCTCATCAAACGTATAGATTCTTAAAATCTGGCCCACTTGTATTGGCATCACAAATGCCATTGGCATCACTAGGAGTCTGGTCCACTTCTGTTGGTGTTACAATAAACTCAGTACTTGGACTGAAAGAAGGTTTGAGTGGTCTAATTCTTTCCATGCAGACTCCTGCCCTGTACCTTTGTATTTCAGGGTTTCTAGCTCGCCTAGACCACAACAGCTGTGTAACCATGGACAAATCATATAACCCTATTTTTCTCAGTTTTCTCATCTGTAAAATGAACTGGAGAAGGAAATGGCAAATCACCCCAGTATCTTTGCCAAGGAAATCCCAAATGAGATCACAAAGAGTCAGACGTAACCAAAATAACTGAACGATAACTATTATGGCTAGGTAAACATTCTTTTTAACTTCTTGATAAATTATGAATCTCATGTTTCATTCCAGTGTTGAACTTCAATTACCCAAGGACTGACCCTGAGTTAGGTCCAGCCTATTACAACTGTCATAGCAATTTGGGGAATGGGATAATTTCCTCAAAAGGGGAATGGATGATGCAGGAAAGATGAGTTTGAAGTGACCCCCAGACATCTATTACGATTTCTGGCAAAGGCAGCCAATTACTCTGAGACTTTCCCCCATGGGATTAGTGAGTAAATGGTGCCTGTCCAGTAAGAAGAGACCAGTGGGAATATGTTCTGTGTTCTTAAGAGCTGTACTTTGAAGACAATCCTAATAAACCCTTTATAAATGTTGAAGTTGGGGTGCTGGGATGCTGGGGACCCCAAAATACCAATACTTTGGGTCCTGCTGAATGAATTCAACTCAATCCTTCTTTCAGCCAAAGTAAAACAAAGTTAATTAAGATTCCTCATAATGGGTTGACTCTTAAGGAGCCTAACCATTGGTAACACTTGTATTAATAAACCAGCCAGATACAATCAGAGCTAGATTGAGTCTGAGCTAGACCGAATCTGTGCATCTTCATGGAGACAAGAACGATCTTATACATGGAAAGACTGTGGGAGGGATCTGGGTGGTCTAGTAGTCTGGAGGGTTCCTGGGATGGTCTTAAAGGGGAGGATCTTGATGGGAGTGGCCAGTAGCCTGAAGCAAGGGTGGGGAGTATAACAGAGATTTGGGCATAGTGATAAAGAAAAGCTTTCAAGCCTCAAGATTCTGCCAGTTCAAAAGAGGTTCCCAGAGTCTGTACCCCATCATATTCACCTGCTGTGCCCTTCCAGTCTGATCATTTAAGCCTCCTCCAACTTCTACTAAGGTATTTCCTCAGAACTCAGTTTACCTTCAAAGCAACATAGAGGGATTAAATTTGGAGGATTGAAATGATTATTTTTCCCAAATATAAAAGAAAAATGCAGAAAAATGAGATGTGCTTCCTTTGCTGGAATCTGAAGCCTTTATATTACTAATGATCATCACCTAATTTGCCTAGGAGGTAGATGGGAAAGTCCACTTACATCTACTAACAGCTTTAGAGTTTTCTATAAAGTAAATTTGATACCATTGTATCTTAGTTTAAATGAAATGGTCTTTGTCTTTTGGATTTTGCTATGAGATTTGTGTGTGAATGGGGACAGAACTGTTTGTTTTTAAATGGCTTTTTTGGACAAGATGGTGAAGCTGAATAAACTCTGTATTTAGTCTTTAAGTCTTATGTGGACGCAGCCCTCCAATTGAGGGGTGGCATAAGGGAACCAAGGCAGATAGATCCCTGGAATGTTAGAATTGTCTACAGCTATGCTGGCTGAACTGTGTGAGGTTTTGTTTTTTTTTTAATATGACATTGGAGAACCATTGGGAATTGCCCGGCATGGAATTTGTTGATTTGCTGGTGAAAGGCTCAGAGGGAGTCACTTGAAAAGACAATGCTTCATTCTCCCCCAGGAGTCCAGACACCTTTCTGGAATTGGTGATATGGGCCAATTGCACACCCATTTAATTAGTTGAGAGCAGGGAATACTGAAGCAATTTAAAAAGAAAGACAACTTCCACTCTTACTCTCATACTGAGCTCTCTCCTCTCTCTCTCTCTCTCTCTCTCTCTCTCTCAATCTGTGTCTGTGTCTGTCTGTCTGTCTCTTTCTCTGAGTGGCAATGGATTTTGTTTTCCTATCTGCTGCACAAAGAGCAGTTCATTTTACTGAAAGGTAACTTGTATGTTGATGCAGAAACATTTTGAGCAATGGAACTTTTTCATTGGTCATTGGACAGTAGAGCATTTCATTTCCTTCACTTCTGACTACTCTAATTTTGATAAAAAATCAAGTAGTCTTGAGCACACAGCTCATTTCAAAGGAAAATATTTTCCCTGACAACTCCCATTACCTTAGAAAGTGACCCTAGGCCTCCAAAATCTCCTAATTATAACAAATGATACAATATATATTTGGGAAATAACATTGCTTTTCAAAGAAGACAGCCAATTTCTGCTTGCTCTTCTGTTTAACATTGTGGGCTCAAATAGGAGAAGTTTTGAGACAAGGAACTAGTTTGTTTCAAGTAAATGGCAGTTTGTGGAACAATATAAAGGCTATCCAAACATTTTCCCCCAAACATCTATCCTGACAACCTCCACATACCAACATGAAAATTGGTCATCTCTACTGTCAGGTGCAATTAGCCATTTTAAAAATACATTAATCAAATTAATAAGAATCAGCTAGAACTCAGCAAAGCTTGATACCTGCCTCTAAGTTCTGGAGCGACTTGTCTGGCATTTGAATATTATTGACAATAATTGAGTGATTGTTGACCTTGGGCTCACACTCTGATGATACAAAGGCATAAAATCAAATTCAGGAGTCCCAAGGAGCCTTCTTAGGCCATGAAGATGTAGTAAGCGTAGTATGAGTTGAGGTAGGGTATTAGATCTTTGAAATACTGTTGTAAAATGAGAAACAGATTTCTCTGATTGCTTTGCCAATTGAGCTTATTGAGCTCTGCAGGTTGCCGACCTGGATTTGCATCTGAACAACACATGGGTTTGCTCTTGACTGGAGTTTCAGTAGACTGCTGCTGGACTCAACCATTGCCAGGTAGCTAGAAAGCTCTCCAGAATCAGAGGCATAGAAGGAAAGCATTTCAACTAAGGATGACCAGTATAGGTTTCTTGCAGAAAATAGGGCTTCAGGTGAGACTTAAAGAAGCCAGAGAAGTTGAGAGGCAGAGATGAGAAGGGAGAGGGTTCCAGGCATGAATCAGTGAAGATGCTTTGTCAGGAGATGAAGTGTCTTGTTTAAAAAATGGCAAGGTGTCCAACGTCACTGGATATGAGTATATGGAGAGTAGTAACGCATAAGAAGACTGGAAAGGTAGGAAGGGTTTGAAAGATCCAGTTTTGAAGGGCTCTAAAGGGCAAAGAGATGGTTTCTATTTAATCCTAAGGGGTACTAGAAACCACTGGAGTTTATTGAATGGGGTGGGGGGGGGGGGAAGATTGAGAATGACTTCCTGTCCTTTTGGAAAATCAACTTGATAGCTGAGTGGAAAATTAATTGGATTCAGGAGAGATTTGAGGCAGAGAAGTAAACCAGCAGGTGATTGCAGTAATCTGAACCCGAGGTGTCCACACCAGGGTAGCGGCAATATCGGAGGTGTAAAGGGGGTATATATGAGAGAAGTTGCAAAGACAGAAACAATAAAACCCAGTAACTGATTGAAGGGGGGCAGAGGGAGAGAGATAGTGAGGAGTACAGAGTGACACCTAGATTTAAAGCTTGAGTGATTGAGAGGATGGTGGCCCCCTCAACAGTAATAGGGAAATTAGGAAGAGAGGAGTAAAAAAGGATGAGTTTGATTTTGGATATTTCTTCATGATGCCTAAGAAATGTACAGTTTGCGAAATTCAACAAGTAATTGGAGATAAGACACTGGAGGTCAGGAGAGAGTCTAAATAAGTAAATCTGAGAGTTGTCTCCATAGAGATGACAAGTGAAAACATGGGAACTAAAGAAATTACCAAATGAAACAGTATATAAATTAAAGGCGTTTTTATTCTGTATTAAAACTAGAGCTCCATGATGTTGATAAATCACAGCGAATCTTTGCCTACTGCCTAGTGCTAACCAGTGTGAGCTGTGGTGATCACTACGTTCTATAGGATTATATTACACCCAGAATTCTTTCCTGTGTATTTGGAAGAATGAGATAAAATTCATGGTCCTCACATTATCCGACAATCTGTTTTGAGAAAGAGAAGATTAGATTTAAGGAGTTTAGATGATTGGCTTTTGCAAGGATATACCATAAATCTCTAGTAAGGTATCAAATAAAACCTAACTAACTAACTAACTAACTAAACCTTCCTAACTACCATTCTATTGCTTTCCAAATCCTTTCTCTTATGGTAATACCTTATGATAATACTCTTGTGTGTGAGAGAGAGGATAGGGAAAACAAATTCTGCTCAATAAGATGCCAGCACGTGTCAACAGAGACAAAATAATGACAATGCTAATAAACTATCATAATAATCACATTTATGTAACACTTTAGGGTCCGCAAAGAACTTTACAAATATTATCTAATTTGACCCTCACAACATCCCTAGGAGGTTAAGTATCTCCTCCAGAGTAACAGTTAACATGTATCTACGGTCAAACTTGATTTCAGATCTTCCTGATTCCAGGTCCAACATTCTATCTACTTTAACAACTCATTTATGGCTTAATTTCTTTTTTACAAGATAGGGTTATTTAAGTATTCCATTTCCTCTTCTGTTAATCTAGGCTATTTATATTTTTATAAATATTCATCCACTTCATTTAGATTGTCAGTTTTATTTCTGTATATTTAGGCAAAAATAGTTCATAAAGGATGAATACTCTTTTCATTTTTGATACTGGTAATTTGATTTTCTTTCTTTTTAAAAATAAATTAGCTAATGGTTGGTGTTGTTGTTACTTTAAACTCATTTCTGTATTGATGTTTAATTGGGGATTCTTAATTTGCTCTTTTTCTGTTTTTTAACTGTGTCCAGTTTGTTGATCTGCTCTTTCTTTTATTGATGTAAGCATTTAGAGATAAAAAAATTTCCCCTAAGTACTGCTTTGGCTGTATCCCACAAATTTTGATATGTTATATCATTGCCATAATTATCTTAGTAAAACTATTAGTTGTTTTTATGATTTGTTCTTTGACCCACTCTTCTTTAGGATTTTTTAGTTTCCAATTAATTTTTAATTATATTTCTAAGGCTCTTTATTGAATATAATTTTTGATCTGAGAAGAGTGCATTTAATATTTCTGCTTTTCTGCATTTGTTTGGGAGGTTTTTGCACTCTAATTCATAGTCAATTTTTGTGACAGTTCCACACATGAATAAAAAATAGGTATACGTCTTTCTCTTGCCATTCAACATTCTCCAGAGGTCTATTATATATAGACTTTCTAAAATTCTATTCATCTCCTTAGCTTCTTTCTTGTTTTATTTTTTTTATGGTCATGTTTATGTGGGTCTGAGATGGCTAAATTGAGATCCCCTATTAGCATAGTTTTCCGATCTATATCCTCCTATAACTAATTAATCTTTTTCCCCAAGAATTTGTATTCTATGCCATTTGGTTCATATATTTTCAGTATCAATGATTCCTTGTCATTTTAGTAAAATGTAGATTTCTTGACTGTCTCTTTTACTTAGGTCTACTTTTGTTTTTCCTTTGTCTGAGACCAAGATTGCTACCCATTTGTTCGTTTTTTTTACTTTAACTGAAACACAATAGATTCTGATCTAGTTCCTTATTTTAACTCTGTATGTCTTTTTATATTGTGTTTTGTGCAAACAGCATAATGTTGGATTCTGGTTTCTGATCCACTCTGCTATCCTGTTCCATTTTATGGATAAGTCAGTCCCATTCACATTCACAGTTAGGATTGTTAAATGTGGATGTTCTTCTGTCTTGTTCTCTTATACTTAGCCTTCTTGTTTTTTACTGTCTATTCTTAAAGTCTTTTTTTTCTGACCACTGCCCCCTTAATGCATCCTTTCTCTTATAGCCCTTTTTCTCTTAACTTATTTCTGTATACATGTATACTTCCTTTCTTGAAATAAATAAGTGTTTGACAGATGAGCATGAGATCCAAGTATCATCTATTTCCCCAACAGTACCTTCAATTATATAAATTTTTCTTTGTGCATTCCATTTATGTGAAATAATTTCCCCCATTGTTCCTGTCCCTTTCCCTCTCTTCCAGGTGGACTCTTCCCTACCCTTCTATTATTCTTTTGAAATCATCCAAACATAGTAAAATCACATCTAGGCCCTCTGACTACTTAGACTTTCTTTAAGATTGCTAGTGATGATAATGTTCTGAAGAGTTGCATATATCATCTCCCCATATAAGAATGTGAACAGCCTATCCTTGATTACTCTATTATGATTTCTTATGGATTTTATTTATCTTTTTTATGCTCCTCTTGAGTCCTGTGTTTGAATGTCAGATTTTCTATTCCACTCTGGACTTTTTTCAGGAATGTTTAAAAGTCCCCTATTTCATTTAATATCTTTTTTTCCCTGTAGGATTATACTTGATTTTGCTGGATAGGTTTTTCTTGGTTGTAATCCTTTGCCTTCCAGAATATCAAGCCTTCCAATCCTTTAATTTTGTAGTTGCTAAATTTTATGTAATCCTCACTGTGGCTCATGATATTTGAACTAATTTTTTTCAGGTTGCTTGTAGCATTTTCTCCTTGACTTGGAAATTCTGGATTTTGACTATAATTCTTGACAGCGTTCATTTTAGGATTTCTTTTAGGTGTTTCTACTTTGCCCTCTGGTTCTAAGATATCTAGACATTTTTCCTTTATAATTTCTTGAAATATAATGTACAGATATATTTTTCTGTTCATAGTTTTCAAGTGTTTCAGTGATTCTTAAATTATCTCTCCTTGACCTATTTTCTAGGTCAGTTATTTTTCCAATGAGACATTTCACATTTTCTCCAATTTTTCCATCTTTTGATTTTGTTTTATTATTTCTTAATGTCTCATGAGTTCATTAGCTTTCACTTAGTCAATTCTAATTTTTAAGCAGTTATTTTCTTCAGTCAGGTTTTGAAACTTTTTTTAAAACCATTCGGCCAATTCTGATTTTAAGAAGTTATTTTCTTCAGTATTTTTGTACCCCAAGCTATTCTCTTTTCATGAATTTCACGCATCATTTCTTTCCTTTATTTTTTCTGTACTACTCTTATTTGATTTTTAAAATCTTTTTTGCTCTTTTTTTAATATCCTTTAATTCTTCTAGGAATTCTTATTAATTGTGAATCTAATCTGCATTTTTCTTTAAAAATTTGCTTGTAGGTGTTTTCAAGTCATTGAGAGAAGACATTCTTCTGAGTTTGTTTGTTGAGCTTCCTTGTCACTATAGTAGCTTTTTACAATCAAGTTCATTTTTGTTTGCTCAGTTTTCAGTCTACTTCTTGACTTTGGACTTCATGTTAGTATTGGGCTCTGATCACTTCAGATGTGGGGGATGAATGGCCTGAACTTCTGTCTTTTACGTTCTTCTGCTGCTTTCACTGCTCAATCTAGAAAGTTTGTAAGTTTTCAGTACTTCCAAAGTGATTGGATTCAGGAAGACTTCTGTTTACTGCCTTCTTGGTCTGCACTCTGCAAATTCCTGATCTGACTTGGGTCTGTTAGCTTATGTGGGTTATATTTCTATAAACTGCATCTAGACTCACATTCTGTTAGTTGGGAGGTTCTGAAGGTTTAGAGCAACTGAATTTCTGGTTCTCACTTAGTTTTGCCCTGGTTTTATTCCTAGGCTTATATGTGAGGCTACAAATTAGAACTGAGTCCATACTCTATTGTTCAGCTCAGTCACATAGCTAAGTTTTCTTGTTCCTTGCTCCTTTATACAGATGGTACCCCTGCTACTTCATAACTGGGACTACTTCTCTCTACCCTGGAACTGTGACCTGGGATTATGTAACAGAGCTGTCAGATAGCATCCATTCTTATTCTCAGTTTTAGTATAGAGGTCCTATGGGGTTTTTTTCTCCTCGGGTATTCAGCCCTGGCATACTGTAGGTGCTGGACTGCTGCCACTACCACAGTCCACTGCCACTTCCATCTTCTGTGCTGAGTTGCTGTCCAGACCCCCCCACACACACTACTGTCTGCAGATCTTTTTATCTTCTAAAACTGCCTTGGGCTGGAAAAATGACTCACTGTGACTTTTTCTTGGCTCTCATAATCAGAATTCATTTTGATTCATTTTCTAGGTTATTGTGGAGGAGATTGTAGAAAGACTAAGGCAAAAATTGCTACTTCTTACATCTTGATTCCATGTACCCAAAAGAGAACTTTTTGAACTAAGAATTTAAAGAAGCCAGGGATATCAAGATTCAATAGTGAGGAAGGAAAGACTTTTGAATAGAGTGCACAGTTAGAAAAACAAAAAGCATAGAAATGGGACATATGGTGTCATGTGCAAGGGACAGCAAAAAAAAAATTGGTCTTGCTAAGTCATAGCAATCAATAAATAAACATTTATTAAGCACCTACTATGTGTCAAGCACTGTGCTAAGTGCTGGGGATACAAAAAAAGAGGGAAAAAATAGTTCCTGTCCTCAAGGAGCTTACAATCTAATGGGGAAGACCACATACAAAGAAATCTACAAAGTGAAATATCTATAGGATAAATAGGAAATAATTAAAAGAAGGAAGGTGCTTGTATTAAGAGGGGTTAAGGAAGATTTCTTGTAGAAGATGAGATATTAGTTGACAGTCAGTCTCTAGGGATAAGGGAATCAAAATAATTATAGAGGGTTCTGGTTTTCCTCACACACCTTCCCTTCAAAGAGATCTCCAATCTGCCCTTCATATATTGGCTTCTCTCTTATCACACCATGTTGTCATCATTATTGTCCTCCTCTCTTTCCTGACCCCTCTCTTTCTTTCCCCTTTTTCCTCCTCACTGACTCTTTCTTCCTCTCTCCCTCTCCCTTCTTCCCTACCCCACCCCACCCCTACACACATATATTCCCCTCTCATTTCTCAGTTATTCAGGAGTCATATCTCCCTCTTTATTCACAGCAGCATGGGGAAGCTCTTCAGAGGACCTTCCACAAGGACATGGTGCTACATAGAGTTAACTTCGATTGAATATCTAAGAAAAGGAGAGTGAATTCAAGAGTTCCTAAGTTTAAGGGAATGACTTATTTGGCCCGGGGATGCAATAGTAATAGCTCACACTTATGATAGAATTAAAAAATGAAATCAAATATATGTTAAGTTGGACAAAACCAAACTGCATAAATAAGTTGAGTACTACTAATTTACCTAGCTATATAGAATGTGTATCCTAAATGAGACTCCCTGTAGTAACATAGTACTATGGACTCCAAATAGCTGCATGAGCATGTAACACTCTATTACTATAAAGGGTGGACACATGTAAAAAGTAATGCTGAAGTCTCAAGGTTTCAAGTAACTGAATCCCTACAGAATGGAAATGACTAGTAGCAAACATTTGAGAGTGCCTCTAGTATTTTAATCACAGTTATACAACTTGGTGTATATGTGCAATGACTAAGAACAAAGGCAAAGAACTTTCCCATTATGTTATGGGCCACATTTTCAATAACATCAGCATTTATATAGCACTTTAACATTTGTGAAATGTTTTACAAATACTTTTCTCATTTTATTCTCGAAACCAACCTAGGAAGTATGTGCTGTTGTTACCCTCCTTTTTCAAATAAGGAAACAGAGAGGTTAAGTGACTTGCCCAAAGACACATAGCAAGTAAGTATCTCACAGGATTTAAACATAGATCTTCCTGACTCCATGTCCAGTATTATATATTATGTATATAAAAGTAGAATGTATCCAACTCAACTAAAGGCACGTAAGAAAAAATTCAATATCAAGATCTCCCATACTCTAAGCTCCTTTCCTTTTCAAAATTGTATTTGCTTATCTGTGCGTATATATTATATCCCTCAGAAGATAAGCTTCCTGAGAGTAGGGACAATTTCATTGTCTTTGAAATCACACCCTTACCTTTAACACAGTTCCTCAGTCCAAAAAAATTAGTATTTATTTGAATTGTTAGGATGAACTCTCTGCTAGGGAATGATACTTATATGTTGCTATGAAATTCTAGTAAAGTTGAAATGGAGTAATGGAGTGGAAAATGCTTCTAAGAAAATTTAGAAAGATGCGATATCAAAACATTGAAGAAATCAAACACTAAGGGAAATAATGAGACAAATTGTGTTTTGGTTTTTATTTTTTGGTTTCCATTTATTTAAATTGATTTCCCTCTCATTTGGTGAATACATAGTATAAAAGCAAACTAACAATGTGAAGGGGATACCATGGAATGTCTTACTTTATAGATTTTGGATGTTGAACCTGATAATTTCTAATTTATCTTTTGACTCTGTTTATGTTTAACTCAGATAATTTCATACAGACACCAAATAAAAGCATCAGTTCAAATATTGAGATGGGAGACAATAAACTTAATTCCAAACACTAATTTTAAATTATCAATGTAGCAAAAAAAAAACCCTTCAGAATTCATTCTGTTCACCCACTAAAGGTCTCTTTATTTTCCTATAACAATTGCTCATTGTCATTGGAAAGAAAAATGTCCTGTAGCTTTTCAAGAGAAAATGTTTATAGGAATTGTCTCCCTCTGGTGGCTATATAGATGAACACAATGATCAATCCTTGGAATGGAAAAAAAAAGTTTCTGTTTTCAAGAGGTAGCCCTAGACCAAAATTTCATCATCCAGTGACCATTCTTCTTGGAATGAGACTCTTAGGTACTCTGGTCCTCAAACATAAGACATAATTTATCACCAGGATAATGTTTAAAGCTTTTCATTTTGGTAAAACTTACCAGTCAATAAACATTTATTAAAAATCTACTATGTGCCAGGCACTATGCTAAACCCCATGCTAAACTTCTAAAGACCAAAAATCAGTTCCTACTCTCAAGGAGGCCAGGAGAAAGAGAACTTGCAAATAAAATAATATATATATTTATATATCATAATATGATATGTTTAATATATAATATGTGTATGCTGTATATATAATGTATGTGTGTCATATACATATGTGTGTATATACATATATACACACATTCATACACACACATTCATACACACACACACACACATATACATATATATGTATATGTGTGTGTGTGTGTGTGTGTGTGTGTGTGTTTACTGGAAATAAGAAGCAGAGGAAAGAATATGAAGGGAGATCAGGAAAAGCTTCTTGTAGATCTGGAATTTTAGTTGGGATTGAAAAGAAGCCAGGTAGGGCAAGAAATGATGATGAGAAGGGAAAGAACTCCAGGTATGGAGAACAGTCAGTGAAAATGCATAGGTTAGATAGATAGAGTGTTTTGTGGAAGAAAAAAATGAAAAAGATCAGTGTCACTCAATTACAGAATATGTGGAGATGAGTAAGGTGTAAGAAGACTGAAAACTCAGGAAGGGGATGGGTTATGAAGAGCTTTTAGAATGCCAAATAAAGGATTTTTTTATTTGATTCTGAAAGCATCTGCTCTTTGCTGGCATAGCTTTCTTGAATCTAGTGTCACTTCCCATGCCTCAGTGACACATTGAAGTAGGACCTTGGTGTAATGATAAAAAATTATAATGATACTATTATGACTTAGTGGATACTGAGCTGGACTTGAAGTCAGGAAGACCTGCATTCCAATCCCATCTCTGACACTAGATGTGTGACCACAAACAAGTCCCTTAAGCTCTATGAGTCACAGACAACTCTAACACCATAAATTATAGGTCATTATAATCTGTTGGTGGGAGGTTAACCCTGCTCACAAAATCACAGGTCCTTGATATGATATTTGGTCTTTTATCCTATTCATAGTTCTTTTACATAATGTAACTTGAGGCCAACAGTAATCCAATAAGTTGACCTAAAGAAGAAAAAAGGATAAAACTTCTTTGTCAGTGATATCACCAAGTCAAACTATACCTAAACTATCTTACATTGAGAACCAAATGTTCTGTACAGAAAGGGATTCTTATCTCTCCTATAAAAATCCTTCCTAGCTGGCTGAATACACAGATAGATATTATTCACATCTAGCTTAAATCCATTCTATTAAAATTAGCACTTCTTGAAGGGCTCTTCTTTCTGTGAAAACCTGATTGTTGTTTTCCACAAATAACACGATTATTTGGGTGCTATGGTGAGGGTGTCAGACTCGGAGGAGGAAGGAATCATTTCCAGGAAGAGGATAGGAAGCTCCTCTGTATTGGGGTAAGACTTGATCTAGCGGAATCATGTTTACTTCTAGGTGCTACATGATAAGAAGGACATTCCAGGATTTCCAGATCCTAGTGTGGTGGTACAAGGGGTAGTAGCTGAATTCAAATTCCAGCTTTGCCATTTACTAGATATATAAAACAGAGTGAATTGCTTATATTCTCAGGGTCTCAGCTTCTTCATCTATCTAAGGTCTTTCAAAGAATATGCTGAAGTCAGTTGGGTAAGTCCAATGGTTAAATATTTTAATGTAATCATTTATACCACAGAAATCAGAAAATGCTACAAACAAGCACATGACTTACTGTTTTGTTAGTTGTCTAGACTTAAGAAATTGCTCCTAATAGATTAGATTCAAAAGTATTTTGTGGCTACATCTCCCCCTCCCCTGGAAAGCTTGTTGTTAAACATTTACCAGTACACCCCTAGGTTTTTCCCAGTTCTAAGTCTATTAACCAGGATGATGAGAGAATTCAAAACCCTTCAACAAAACTTTTAACATTTATTAAGTACCCAGTATAAATAAATCAGGGTGTAAGAGGGACACTGCTTGATAATAGTGGATAAAATACCAACCTTAAAGTCAAGAAGATTTGATTTCCAAAACAGCCTACCCCTGACATATGCTGTGTGACCTCAGCTGTGTCTCAGTGAAACTCTTTAGGACTTTTGGGATAACCTATAAGTTACAGACAAGTTTCCAAACCTTATAACAGAATTCACTATATCAGTAGAAATCATAGGTCCACTCCACCTCTGACTCTCTCCTCCCCGCTTACCTCAAGGAACCTATCTATGTTTTAGTAGGAAAGAAAAGAAAGAGTGCTGGGCTAAAAGGCAGGATAACTGAATTTGATTCCCAACTCTGACAATAACTCTGTCCTGGGCAAGTTTCCAAGTTCCTTAACTTTTTCTGTGCTTCAGTTTCTTTATCTTGTAAGGGACATAACTTATGTAACCTAGGATGGCTAATGTAGGAAGTAAACTGATTATAGAGAGAGCATTTGGAGAGGTTGAGAGCAGATATTTCCTTCTTTGTTCTTTAAGAATGTCTTTTTTACTGCAAGGTCAGATGAAGCTCCATTAAGGATGAAGCCCATCAACCTAAGACACTGTCTTGAATAATGGGACTTTGCTTTTGTTAATGGCAGGGGAAACACAGTTGTCCTGGGTTCAACTCTCTTATCAATTGAGAAAATTCCTTTTTCATGCCATGGAGATCGTAAAATCTGAGTGACGCAGACATCCTGAGTTGGGATTAAAAACATCCATGGTTTGTCATTCTTTTACCAAATGAAGTACAAAGAAATGTGAGGAATAGGAACAGGGACAGAGACCCATGTGTGGGGAGTTTAGGCATTTTTCAGATATGCTGTAAACTCTGCATTATTCAACCAATGGGGAGCCAGGGGAGGGATTTGCATTCGAGCAGAAAGATTATGTTTATTTGCACCACAAGTGTGCTTGTTAATCACATGTTCTCTTGCATGAGAACATTAAATAAGAATCTTTTTCCTAAATTCTTGGTAAGGTGCTCGGTTCTTACAAAATGGGGGTTTGTCCAGGATTTGAAATATCACAAGTGAGGAATGACTGCCACAGAAGGACAGGAAGAGGCATCCCATTGATTTCAATGGTCTTGGGTAATGACTACAGGCACTCCCCATCATGAACTGTTCAGGATTCCAAGACTGCATTAATGATAGAAGCCTTTTTGAATACAGGAACATAGGGGAGAGGGGAAAAAGGGGGAAAGGGGAGTACTGGCAACTGTGGAAGCCAGGTAAACTTTATGAACAGCCTTGGTGACTGAGGAATCTTGTTGGGGCCCAAAAGATGAGGAGTCTTGGGCAAATATAGAGGATGGTAAATAAGAATTCTAAAGTGCCAGGGAAACAGAAAGGAGGGCTGGAGATCTCCATAGATATTCCTCCCAATAGTCCCTTAAGCAGGAATGTACTAGGAATAAGAGGAAGGGAAAGGTAGAATGTAGCAAATCATCTCACATAAAAGAGGGAAGAAAGAATTTTTACAATGGAAAGGAAGAAGGGGGAGATTAAAGGAAATAATTGAGCCTTACTTTAATGGGATTTGACTTAAGGAGGGAATAACACACTCCACTGGATATGGAAATCTATTTTATCCTGATGGAAGGCAAAGGGGGAGGGGATAGGAGAAGGAAGATCATAGAAGGGACAGAAAATTGGGGAAAGAGATAATCAGAAGCAAACACTATTATGGGAGGACAGGTGAAAGGACAGAATGGAATAAATGAAGGGCAGGATAGGACAGAGGGAAATGTGGTTAGTCTTTTACAACATAACCATTATGGAAGTGCTTGCTTTGCATTGTTACACATGTATGACATATTGAATTGCTTGTTTTTTCAATGAGGGTGAGTAGGGAGGAAGGGAGGGAATATGAAACTCAAAGCTTTAATACTGAATGTTAAAAATTGTTTTAGCATGCAACTGTTAATTAAGCTATACCGGCAATGGAATATAGAAATCTGTTTTGCCCTATAGGAAAATAAAGGAGAAGGGGGATGGAAGAAAAGTGGAAAATAGAAGGGAGGACAGAATGGAGGAAGGGATGGATGTGGTGCATGCTATCTTGGGGTGGGGTATGGGGAGAGATGGGGAGAAAATTCTGAATTCAAATTCTTGTGGAAGTGAATGTTAACAACTGAAAATAAATAAATTATATATTTTTTTAAATGAAAATTTTGTAGTTTGATGTGAAAACCAATAGATAAAGTTATAGAGTTAGAAGAAATTATATCTACTTGCCTTTCAGAAAAAATCTGTAGGAAGTTCTTATTAAATCTGACACTACATAAATATTGCCTGTGGTAAAGATTTTGGTTATTGTAATTTGAGATTATTTAAAATCTTAAAATGTTTCCTTGTACTGTTTGATTAATTATTAAACTCTGGAAGCTTTGGAGGTTTTTGCCTGGAGAAACTGACCACACCCTATCAGCACTGATTCAAATTCCTTAGGTCTCCTTTTTGCTTGGGTCAAAAGTAATAGTTAGAATATTGGCCCAGCACACTTTAAGAACTTTCCCAGGAGAATGGGAATGAAGAGCTGAAATGCTTCAGGCAGTTTTTTATCCGAGGTCTTAAAGAAGACAGGATTTCAGCTTTTTTTAAGTAAGTAGAGGAAGTTTTTATTTACCATAATTTACAATTCTGTAAGGGGAGAATGGTGGAGTCCACTTCCCAGGAATGCTGTGAGGATCACATGATTATAAAGTGCTTGACACAATGCTTGGCATAGGACAAATGCTATCTAAATGTTAACTGTTTAAATTAAAAATATAATTGCTTCATATTTGGTAACCTTATATGAGTTTTCTTAGGTGTGGTAGTACTTCAATGGTGATGAGATGAATGATTGTCTGCGTAAAGCAATTTGGAAGCACATCTGACTAAATTAAGGTCATCAAACTGGTCATTGATTTTGGTTTCAAGTTAAATACATTATAATTGTTTACAGTCCTGTTATATTTCTAAATTTTCTTTTATTATGTAATTTGGTAACAAATATATCACCTATGTTGTTGGAAAAGCAATTTTTCTTATAAGCTAGGTGTTGTTGGACTAAGAATTGTACTGTGAGAGAAAAAGTGATGAATGGGTTAGGAAGCTGTTGGATCATTTTATCTGACCATGTTTTGCAATATTTTGAAGCATTGTAATTTAAGAAATCATAAACTTTCAAGTTTTGTCTTTATGTAAAAGGAAGTTTCAGTTAAAATTGTTTTGCTATCACTTATGAAATTTGTGAGATTGTTAACTAGGGTATTTGGAGTTATTGTTTAAATCAAATATTTACAAAAGTATTTTTGTGAAAGGTAACTTGGTAAGTATCTGTGTTCAGCACACAGCAACAGTCCTGGCGAACAGATGAAGGAGGAAAGTCAAGGTAAAGAAGGCTGTCAGTCAGCATCTGCAGTTGGTAGGACAGTTCATCCTTCTATAGATACTTTTTATATGATCTAGAAATGTATTTGATGTCACCTGAAGTTTATTGCTTGTGTTACTACTGGAAGAATTTGGTTATATTGTTGGTTATTTTTTTAATGCTAAACCCTAAAGCTGGTAACTGATTACTGGGTGTGGAGAGGAGGGGAAGGAAGGCTCTGTCCATTCAGAGCAGTCCTTAGGGCTAGTCAAACAATATAGCCCCTATCACCTCTAAGGAACTTGTTTGAATTAAGGAGTATCTAAACAAATAACTTGGCTTGCTGAAAATTTGCAAGTATATAGAAACGATCTCTAGTAATTGAGTTTTGTACAAGGACAAATGTAAAATTTGAGATGAGAGTCCTGGTAAATTTTTGATTAGTACAACTTGCCAACTGAGGTAAAAGCTCCTGTGTTTTGAGTTGTCTGATGGATCACAAAATCTATCAATAATCAATAGTCAAAAACCCACCATCTGAAAGATATGACACAATCTATGCAGAGAGAATGGGACTGTTACAGGTAGAGGGCAAGGTCTGGAAAAACCGAGAGGGCAATCCTATCCTCAGCCTAGGATGGGATCCTCCTGGCTCAGTTTCCCCATTGTGTTCCTTTAAAAAGGAATGTTTCCTCCTGACTACTCCTGAGTCTGGCTATGAGGTGGATATGATATTATGATCAGAAAACTAGATGCTTTATCTCGTCCTGTCTTTGTTTTTCCTTTTTATGGCAAATTTCTTTAATCAATGCAAGTAGTCAGTGAAAGATGTGAGCAGAATGCAAGTATGTGAAATCTTTCTGAATGGGTAATCATTCCATGTCCCAAACAGTTGGGTAAATTAGTACTCTTGCATAGTCATGTGAAAAATTAAATCCCAGGAATAGAACATTCTTTCTGAATGATATGAGAATAATTAGATAAAGGGAAAAGAAGTTTTGTGTTGAATCATTATCCTATAGAGTAAGGCTGAGATACATTTGAGCACCTGTAATGAAGTGTGTGTTTAAGAGATATATGTCTGTATGGAATGAGGTCCTTAAATGTTTCAAAACGATGTAAGAGTAATTGGATATCAGTGTAAGTGATTGAGGGACCTACCTGCTATTCTATTAGTTATTGAAACTAAATCAGAAACATCTTCAGTTTGGGGAAAAGAATTTCAGTGCAGTTTTCTTAGAGGGAGCTAACTTGGGGAATACGTTTTCATTGATGGAAATGGTCAACTTTAAGTTAATGAAATTAATTCATTTCAAGATTGTTATTATTGTGGAAATAATGGTTATACTGTGTATTCTGTGGTACACAAAGACCCGGAAGGTTTTTTGGAGAAAGGTGGAACATTTGGGCACAGGACTCAGATGTAGTGAGAAGTGTTGTGGAGAGGAGATCAGAGCTACGTGGTATTTGGAAGAAATAAAGGATTTGGTCCTTGAAAGGTGTTTGGGATGAGTGGACTTGAATAGTAAGAGGAAAAGTGGTCCCTAAAAATATAGGAGCAAAGCAGTAAGAGGAATTGGAGTGGGGTAGGGTCTAGGATTGGATGAGAGATGTGCTCCAAGAAGGTTAGATAGAAGAAAGGAACCTTTTAGGTGTTAGAGGAAAAAAGGACTGGGAAATTATGGAGGAGTGGACACAATCTATGTATGTAGCTTGATTATTAGGAAGGAAAAAGTGCATGGTTTGTAATGTTTGGAAATTTCTCAGGGGGAACCCTTATTTGGTGGGGAAGATTTTGCTGTTTGGGTCTGAATTCACTCTATGACCTAAATATGAATTAAAGTTAGTGTTTGAACTAATCATATGTATAAGCTTCAATTCCTGAAGTATCTCATTCTTTCAGATTGAATATGGTTAGAGAAGAATAAAGAAGCTTAAGAAACAGATGCAAATCTATTAGAGTAGTAATTTATGATCTTAATGGGAAATTTGATGTTATTTTACTACTTAATCAGAAACTAGAACATGTGTAGAAATGCATGCAAACTACTTAAGGCTCACTTTAAAGATGTCCCTAACTAATGTGAGATTATAGTCACATCTAAAACTGATTACTAGAACTTACAATTCAAGACCTTATAGAACTGTTAACTGACTGTTATTCCGAGTTTAACTGCAGACATGGCTATTAAGGAATGCTATTGAGACACTGATCTATGATGCCAACAACTCTGTGGGATCCATGAACTGCATCTGTGAACTGCAGAGGGTGTTCTTATTGGACGGTTGAGAGAACGACTGTTCCACATTCTCTTGATTCAATTTCTCCACCATGACAACTGGCAGACTTTAAGCCTGGTTCAATGCAATCAGCAGTCTACATAACTTCTTCCTGGAATTGATATGAAGTTAAGGAAATATTGTTCCCTTACTTTAGTTATATCCCTACTATTTTATGGCAAGTTTCTAGAATAATAAATTTTGTAAGCACAATAATAAATCTATTAAATAATAGATTGATACTAGAACATCTGAAATTACTATAGTAAGATGCAAGTATAAGATAGAACTATTTGGTCTAGAATTTTAGCCCAAGCAACAACTATTTTGTCTTGACATCTGTTACTAGTATGTATTCCTGTATACCTTAGGGTCCTTTAATTCCTCATATGGAGATAATTAGGGCTTGTGAAATCAGGATATTGCTGTGTTACTTAGTTAATATCATACCTATCTCAGGCTTATTAAAGGAAGGATGGCTTGTGGTCTATCTTGTAAAGGTCTTAAAAGCTGTTCTCATCATCCTGCTGGGGGAATGAATAATGCATTAATGTAAAATATAAAAACTGGAACGAATGGAAAGTATAAAAACTTGGTTCTAATGTAAGTTTCTTAAACATGACAATTTTGATTTTATAAGAATAGAGACATGAGGGTTGAATGATAATTTAAAATTGTGTCAAGATCAATTTTGTAAGAGAGTGAACATGAGAAAGAGGATTTCTACAAGGAGATGCTCTGTTGGAGAGTGTTTGAACAGTACTCAGACCAGAAAATTTCATCAGATGATGTTCCTCTCCGGACAGCTGTATGAAATGAGACTTCTGATCTTAAATAGACAATTTATTGTTACCTTTTTCCTTTGAGTCTCTGTATCTGTACTTACTAAGGGAACTTTCCCTTCTGGTTTGTCAATGCATCAATCAACTTCTCCCCTTCCTTCCCTCTTTTCCATATTTGTTCAGAGTAATCTATACTTACATGGAGATGAAATGGATGAGAAGAAGAATTCATATGAGAGAGTGAGGAAGTATTAACTAGATTTGAGAAAGATGTGGAAACAAAACTTTGGATATAAAAAGAGGAGGGGTTGTAAGGGATGGTTGAACTTTTGTTTCCACGGAAATCATGTGACATATAACTTATGTAACCTAGGATGGCTAATGCAGAAGTAAACTGATTGTAGAGAGAGAAATTGAAAAGGTTGAGAGCAGACATTTATCTCTTTGTTCTTCGAGAGTGCCTTTTTCTTGCAAGGTCAGGTGAAGCTCCATTAAGGATGAAGTCCATTAACCCAAGATACTGTCTTGAATACGAAACTTTTCTTATGTTGATGTTAGAAACACAAATGTCCTGGGCTCAGCTCTCTTATTAATTGAGAAAATTCCTCTCATGCTATGGAGATCATAAAATCTGAGTGATGCAGACATCCTGAATTGGGATTAAAATTATGGCTAGCCATTCTTTTACCAAATAAAGTATAAAGAAATGTGAGGAATGAGAACAGAAACAAAGACCCACATGGGAGGAGTTGAGGCATTTTTCAGATAGGCTGTAAACTCTGCATTACCCAGCCAATGGAGGACCAGGGGAGGGATTTGCATTCAGGACAGGAAGATAAAAGATTATGTTTTTTGCACCACAAGTGTACTTGTTAATCACCTGTTCTCCTGCAAGAGAAAATTAAATAAAAATATTTTTCCTGAATTCACTAATGACCATGTGGAGTTCTTGGTAAGGCATTTATTTCTTACAATCTATAAAATAGAGATAGTAATGTTGAGGTTCAAGGGCACCCCAAAATGATGAGGTACAAGGTGTGTGTGGCAAGATCATCTTGAAAGAATTCACCCAGGCTTTCTCCAGATCAAGTGAAGGCATTTATTCCAGATAACACACACACCATGTAGGCTTCTCTTTGACAGGGGTCACTACCCCTTAAGGGACACCCTAGGTTAAGGGGGTAAGGTAGCTCCCAGCTACATAGCATGCCCCCTCGCAATGATGAAAAGACTTGAGTCCATACAATTATTGTTTTCAAATCTTTGAAAACCTGTTGTTTACAGGAGGAATCAGATTTATTAACTATGGAGCTCCAGATAGTAGAACTAGCACCAATGGGGAGAAGTCACAGGAAGCTAAATTCCAGTTCAATATAAGGAAATATTTACTAACAATTAGAGTCAGTCAACAATAGAATGGTCACATTCATTCATTTTTCTATAAGTAGTCTGTAAGTAGAGTTTCTTAGGTCATTGCAGTCTCAAGAATTCTTGATGATACAACCCAGAATTTTCAGATAATTAAGAGGGCCTGCTAGGTGTCACAGTAGAAAGAATGCAGGACCCAGAGTCAGGAAGATTCATCTTCTTGAATTCAAATTCAACCTCAGACACTAAGCTGTGTGACCCTGGGCAAGTCATTTCACCCTGTTTGCTCAGTTTTCTCATCTGTAAAATGATCTGGAGAAGGAAATGACAAACCATTCCAGTATTTTTGCCAAGAAAACCCCAAACGGGGTCAGAAATGACCAAACAACAAATGTATAGTGAATTAATGTATATAGTACACAACACTATAGGCATAGCAACTACAGAAGAAAATGTCGTCTCCAAATCTAGTAAACAAATTCAGGCATTTATGAATAAATATGAATAAATACCGAAAAATAAAGGAATATGATAAGCCAGAAGACCCTGTAGAATTTGAGGAAAACCTGGAACCACACAATGCACTGTCCCTGAGTGGTTTAAAAGAGAAATGAGAATTATTAGATCAGAATTTATGGGCTACACAGCAAAACTAATGAACAGAATAGAAAAACTTGAATATGCAATGGCAAGCATTACAAAAGAAACAAAAGAGAGAATAGTTTGGGAATGAAAATACACAGAAGTGAGGATAACCTAGAAAAAATAATAACATTAGAAGAATATATGCTCACTGTGCAAGAAAAACATGGACTCAAAGACAGGATCTAAGGATCATAAGTCTTCCAGAAGAACACAATAGGACAAAACAAAACTTCAATATTATAACAAAGAAAATAATAGAAAAGAACTGCCCAAGAACTTCAAAACACAGAAAGCGACATTCCAATTGAAAGAACTCACAGATTGCTTCCAGGAAAACAAAACGAAACCTGCAAACCTCATGACACATAGTAGTTAAATTTCCTTTCAGAAACAAGTTGTGCAAGACATCAGGAGAAAGCTCTTCAAATACAGAAGAAAGAATACTTAAATAATGCAAGACTATTCTGCTGCACCCCTTAGAAAAAGGAGGAGCAAATGAAATGTGCTCTGAAGAGTCCTGGAGCTCAGGATAAAGTCCAGGGATTTGCCCCACACAAACTAAGGCCTGGGAAAGATCATAATTTAGAAAAGCCAAGGTCATCTACTGCATCCTCAGCCATCACGAGTCATTTTAACTTTTATCTTGCCACTGGACTCCTCCAACAACTCTAGAGACCAGAGTGAGGCTGATGACTTAGCTTCACTTAAAACCAATTCATGTGAAAATCAGGATATAAACCCTCATGATACCATTGGTTCTCTTTGGGAAAAAAAGGCCAAGCAACAGCAATAGTTGCTTAAGGACATAAAAGATGTAGGCTATACAGAGGTAGTATCCCTCAAACTTGTTGAATATTCCTTTTTGATGATGATTGGTTCTTAAAATGGCTCAAGCAACAAATTATACCATAATTGATTGTATTTTGACAAGAACAGACTTACTGAGATATATTCTCCAAATTGGCTAAGACCACTAAGACCACTGACTTATTGGAAGTAAGATCCTAATTTACAATAAAAAACAATGAAAGATATGGCATATAATTTAAAAGATTCAACTGAGTTATTTAGATAAGTACTGAAAAACAAAAACAGGAAATAGATTTTTAATGATATTAACCTATTACTTTAATAATTTCATCCAGAAGTTTAACCAACATAAACTTACTGACATAACAAAGAAATCAAAATGGCCCAGAAAATGCCATAGTCAGCAAAATTTTGATTTATTTGCTAAATGGAGAGAGATGACTGCCAAAGGCAACATTTCTAGAATCTTATAAAGAAGGACAACAGATGATCATGAACAGTAACATCTCATAAAGCAAGAAGAAACTGGAGAGAATAAAACTACCTTAAGTAAAGTGATCCCAAGGATATTCAAAAATGAAAATGGAAAAAGGACTTAAAATAGAAGAAAAATGGAAAAAATTCGCAAAAACAATTTTAGAAAATTATTTCCTAACCAACAATAGCAAAACCCTATGCTTGGACCCTAACACCATAGTCCCTGAGGACTGCTAAGAGAGGGAGAAGTAGAACTTCAGTAAAGAGAAGAAGGGAAAAGCATCTATTTAGATCAAATGCAAATAGAGGAGATCTATGCTGGATGCAATACAATTTTGAGAATATTGAGAATCTAATAGACAAGGTATCCAAAGAAGAAGATACCAAAGGTATGGGAAAAAAGTCTTAGACCTTATGAATATTAAAAAAAAAATAAAGGTGCCTGAGAGAATATCAATAACTTCTGGACAATATACCAAATTTCCCTTTACAAAATTTACATCTTTACAAAATGTATAACCAAATCAAAGACATACTTGACCAGTATATTAGAGTGTATTAATAGGTACCAAGCAGATTTTTTGAAGAATTGTTTAACAAAAGATCATGCATTTACTATCTCACAATCAAATGAAACACATTGAATAGATAAGATGCCATTATGCTCACCATTTGAGAAATATAAGGAGAAAAAATTAAGTCAGAACAAAATATCACTCACTAGGTTCTCCATTCACATAGTCAGATCATACAGGACCCCTTGGAATATGTATCAGTCAATAAGTATTTCTTAAATGTTTACTGTGTGCTAAGTTGGGGATATAAGTACAAAGAGTAAAACAATTCCTACCAGCAAGGAGCTGAGCTCATATTCTAATGGAGGAGACAACAAGCATATGTGCAAAATGCGCAGCATAAAGTTAATAAATACAAATTTATACAAAGTAGTTAAGGAGTACCAGGGCAGCTAGGTGACACAGTGAATAGAGCATCCAGCTTGGAGTCAAGAAGTCTCATCTTCCTGAGTTAAAATCCAGACTCAGAAACTTATTAGCTGTGTAATGCTGGGCAAGTCACTTAATCCTGATGACCTCAGTTCCCTTATCTTATCTTATCTTATGAGCTGGAGAAGGAAATAGCAAACCACTCCAATATCTCTGCCAAGAAAACCTCATATGACATCACAAAGAGTTGGAAATGACTGAAAACAAATGAATGACCACACTAACAAAAGATAAGGAGGGAGGACAATTAACAGTGGGGGGAATCAAGAAAGATTTCGTGTAGAATATGGTGTCTGAGCTTCTTAATAAAGGAAAAGATGGATTCTATGAGGTGAAGGTAAAGGGAATATATTTCAGGCTTGGGAGATGACCACTACGAAGGCACAATGATGGAAGACAGAGTATAATGTGTGAGGAACCGAGAGAAAGCCAATTTGGCTAGACTTCCAGGAGACAGTGTTGAGCTTTAGAGTTGGGAGAACTGGCTCAGGTGTGAACGAATTCACTTAGACATTCTTTTGTAGCCAATAGGAACTTTATGTTTTATGTGAAAAGGCGTCATGGACCTCCTTAGCAAGAAAGCTAAGTGAGACTCTGATATCTGAGAGAGTTATACATACATATATGTATATATGTATTTCTATTTATTTCAGAATGATGACATAGTTTTAGAGGTTTTTATGGAAGTTAAAGATTAAAGCCAGAACAAGATGGCAAAGGTTGAGGGAGACAAAGGGAATTCTTTATGGTTTAAGGATTTAAGGACAGGGCAGGAGGATACAGCTTACAAATAAAGGACCCCAGGGAATACAAGATATGGGAGACAAAAGCAATTCTTTTGGTACAGGTTCAAGATAAGGGGATAAAGGACTTTAGGGTGCCTCCTGGTTACAGAATAAACTAGGGGTTTTATAAAGTATTGGACAAGCAACTCTTAACCCCTAGGGTACTGTTTGTATTCTCATCAGTAGGGAAATATCCAATGAGATTGAAAAAATAGGAGGGAACCTGGTTGTGTAGGGTTTATTTTATCTTGTTCATCCTTCATTCTCAAAAAGAACCAATGATAGCATGAGAGTGAAGTCTTGATTTGAGTGAGAATTAGATTTGAGTGAGGCAGTGCTGCATAAAATCATCAGCATGACTCTCTGTTCCAGAGTCATCTAAATCCAGAGGCAAGACAAAGGTCAAGACAACTTGGTGATGGCCCAGGACAGGGGTGGGGAACCTGTGTCCTCAAGGCCACATGTGGCCTTCTAGGTCCTTGGGTGCAACCTTTTGACTGAGCCCAAATTTTACAGAACAAATCCCTTTTTTAAGGGGATTTGTTCTGTGATGTTTGGATTCAGTCAAAGGGCCAAACTTGAGGACCTAGAGGGCCACATGTGGCTTTGAGCACACAGGCTCCCCACTTCTGGCCCAGGATATAGTGGGTAATTTTGACCTTTCTAAATTAAGGTCTTTCTCAGAGGCCATCTATAGTGACTAAAAGCTAGGCAAACATTGAGACAAAAGATGGCCCAATTTATCATCACAAAGATATCAGTCTGGGAAGGGAAGACCCTCAGAGATTCTGACCAGAACAAGAAACAATTATTATTTACACAGTCATAATAAACCATCAAAACTAAACAATGAGCCAACAAGGCTCAAATCTGGGTTTAAAGACTTAGTCAAGTATCTCAATATAAAATACAACGGACTTTTTAGAGCCTGATTTTTCGCAGCTATATTTCAAGAAATCCAAAATGAAAACTGCTTAGGGCAAAAATTAAGTAATATAATAGCAATATAATAATAGCAATAGCATTTCCAAACTTCTGTTCAAAAAGGCAAGTTGGATCCCCAAAGGGCAGCTCCTACTACTCTCAGATAACATAGTAAATACAGTTAATACAAAATCTTCTAAGAATCTGGTTTACTCTATCCCACAAACACACACAGCATCCATGAAAAAGGCAAGCTTAAATTAGACCATAATAGTAGTGAGGCAATGCATGTGAAAAATCCATAACAAGATTTCTCTGAAATCCTTCTCTCAGTAGAGATCTCGTGTAGAACCCTTACTGTCTTTATTATTTATCCTTCTTTCTTGAAGAGGACCAATGACATCACAGGGTGAATTATTGATCTGCCTGTGAATTGGATATGAATGAGGCAGAGCTGTACAAAGTCATCAGCCTTTTCTCTCCTCCAAAGTCCTTATTTTATCTTAGAAGTAATAGGAAGCTATTGGAGATGGTTGAGCAGAAGAGTCATATGGTCAGATTTATATTTAAGGAAAATCACTTTGGCAACAGTGGACCGGAGTGGTATGAGACTTGAGGCAGGAAGACCAATTAGGAGTCTATTGTAAAAAGAGAAATAACTATGTCCAATGACCTCCTGATAACAAACATCAAGTGATGCATGCTCAATAAAAGTATTTATTATTGTGATGGATGACATTCAAGGGGTGGGGGAGGGTTCCAATAAGATAATCTCTTAAATTTCCTTCTGGAGCTAACATTCAGTGTTGGACATGTTTCTTTTCAAAATATATTCAAGGCGATTTTTTTGACCAAAAAAGTTACTCTTATCCTCTTAAATAACTTTGAAAATTCTAAGAATTCTGATTAATGCAATGGTCAACCATGGTTCTAGAAGACCAATGAGGAAGCATGCCATTTACCTATTAAATTACCAATTAAAACATTGCCTAATTTGGAAAAACCTTTAAATGTCACCTAATATTTTTAAACGTGTATTAAATAGAATTTTAGAGGACTTTAAAGACAACATTTTAAAATCATTTTATGTTCAGTATTTAACAATATTCTTCAATTTTTCTGTCCCTATTTGGACTTATTTTGTGGTTTAAGCATTAGCAAATATAATGGTCAAACAAAAATTATCAATAACAGATAACAAAGGGTCTCAGATTTTCACAATTAACTCTGCCTTCCCAACCCAAAGACCCCTTCCCTCCTTTTTAGCAGGGATCACTTAGTACTAAAAAGTGCAAAGTAGTTCTATCAAATATCCCAGATTCAAATTAAGTTGAGGAATAGAAACATGGCTTTTATTTGTAGGAAGAATATTACTGCTAAATACACGATTTCTTGGGGGTGGGCACTCTCAAAGCATTGATCTGAACAAATATTTCCATAAACATTACCAAAGCGTGCCATTAGTGAACAAAGCACACTTTGAGAAATGTCTTTATAGGGGGTGTTGACCTAAAAACTTGGTTAAAGAAAAGGCAACAGGCTAAAGGCATGCATCATTATTTAATTAATTCCCTTTAAAGAAAACAGTAACATATGCACTATGGAGTCAGAAAATTATCTGACTGCCCAGTACAGGAATCTTCTGGCTTACATACATTTTACCGTGAAAAAGGAACTCTCTTAGTTGAACAAACTGTACATTTAGTTAGACACAAATTAGTGTCAATTGGTTTTATAATCCCAAGCTGTGTGAATTTCCTTTCTGTAGCATATGTCTCTGTGATATATGATAAGAAGAATATCCCATTACTCTGGTGACAGATATGCTGTCATAAACTGGCCCTTGATGTTGCAGACACAAGAAAGGGTATCTTAGCAGAGTTGAGAAAGTTGAAATTACAACCCCAGACATCTGTGTTTTTCCTTATCACTAAGATGCCAGGAAAATGGTCTCCTAAGGAAATTACTAAGTCATCCTCATTTGCTTCACTGAGGCATTCTCTGAGTTTACTTAAGATAACCAAAGAGACTATTAGGTCCAGACTCTTCTTAATTCAAGCTTTGGCCCTTATTAAAGTCCAAAATTTATATTAAATATTATCAGGGGATAAATGGAGCTAGTAAAACATTAGTCTCATGATCTGAAGCATCACTCAAAATACGTGAACAGCAAATTGTGATCCTAACTTGGTGACTAGCCTGCTAGTTCAGAGTGAGATGAAACCTTAATTTATCTGTTTCCGCATCTATGAAAAGTTAATAAATAACCATAAACTGCTATTGATAAATTAGAATATTTTGGTTAAACAGTAGCTAGTTAAGATTAGTAAATTTTTTAAAAACACCTAATTTTGGAGATTTACTTTTACTTTAATTTACATTTATTAATACAATTTCCTGGTTCAAACCAATGGGAGAATTTAATTATATCCTCTCATCTGGTTGCCTTAGGAATGTGGGATTTTTATGTTACTAACTGGTAGTAGGGTATTTGACTAGTTTGGCCAGTACATTATCAAAGAAACCAATTGCTTCCTACTGATATATCATGCAGTTTCTAAATGTTTCTTTCCAATAAAGATTTTGGAAAGCCCAGCTTTCAGAGGATAAATAAGGCTTTGCCCCAGGGCACCAAAATGGGAGAGAATTCTCAGACTTTCAAGTGGTCCACCCTCCCCTGGAACTCTATGAGAGTGAGAGTCAGATCACTCCTTTTCTTTGCATGCAAGTGCACCTGAAGCTGGACTGTCCTCTGCATCACATGGTCTCACTCCTCTTCAACTGTTTTTGCGACAGATGAAAATAGTCCTAGCAAGGCTCAGTGACTCTAACTTGTAACAGTGACACAGGTACCCTTTCTTATCTTTCACAAATGTAACAATGGCAAACTTTGATTAGAAAAGGGTTTGATTTTTAACTTCTAGATTATAGCTTACTTTAAATCTCTAAGACCTGAAAGGAATGCCAAATATCACTCTCCCTTCCATTATATTTCATCACTTCAACTCCCAAAAGATTAAACTTGGAATTTATTCATTTTTTACTATGATGTGTGGGGATGGCAGTGGGGGTTCCAATGAGATGATTATCTTATGTTCCTTTCTAGCATTAATGTCCAGTGTTGAACAAGTGTCTTTTCAAATTAGATTCAAGGCAATTTTCCTATCAAAAAGTTGGCTTTTATTCTGTTAACTTGTCGATAAGACACTTTTTCTTCATTTCCACATTCTTTTTCTTCTCAAATTACCAACTCAACTAAATCTAATCTAGAAATGAAATACATTATCTTTGCTGCTGGTAACATAAGAAGGAAAAAGAGGGGAAAAGTAGTTAGCAAGAGTCAAAATCTAAGCATAAAGTATTGACTTGTAGGCAATGGAATAGCCAAACTTGAACATGCATTCTTAAAAAGGGCAAAAAAAAATTCCCTCCAAGATACAAATATTTTAAGTTACACTTTTTTTTAGAAACTCCATTTATGACTTATTATGAATTATTTTATGAACCAGATCATCAGTGAAATCTTAGTTATGCACAAAGTCCAAGGGTTATGTCTTAGCCAGTGTCCTCTGAATTCTGCAGAATGGGAATAGGGCTTGCATGAGAAAATGCCAATGATGGTGATTTTTCTTTCCCAAAGAGAAACCAACAGAATTACATGAAACAGTTTCAGCAGAAAATAGGTTTAATAACCTGTTTTAGGTCCACACTTTCCCAACTCTTCTACATTCCAGAGATATTCTATTTCTTTAAAGTTGTTCTTAGCCAACATTTCTCAATGATTTTAAAATTTCATTTATACCTTTCTCTAAAAAAGGATTTCTTCCCCTATTTCTTTACATTATTTATTTTCATATTGATGTGGATATGAACAGTGCCCTAAGGGTCAGGAAGAATCACTTTCCCAGGTTCTCTGAAGGGGTTTGAGGCTCATCCTGTAATTTGCCTTATCTTGAAATACCATGCATCTTGTACCAAAAGAATTGCTTTTGTCCCTCTTATCCTGTGTTCTCTATCCTGTCATTCATCTTCCTCATCCTGTGTCATGACAACTTTTCCATATCTTGCAAGCAACCACCTTCCTCACCTTGTTTGTACTTATTCTGTGCCTAAATCTCCAAGTCCCATTAGGAATCCTAAAAATTACATCATTATCCTCAAGCTATATAGCTTTTTTGTCTATATAAGTCTGGTTCTTTTCCTATATCAGTGCCTTTGTTTAGCTCCTTGCTACATCTCAGATCTACTGCTTTTGTGTCAATAAAGTTCCTATTGGCTAAAAAGAGGTCTAAGTGAATTCTCTCACACCTGAATCAGCTCTCCCAACTCTGATCTCAACACTATTCTATTTAAGACTTTTAATTTTTAATATTTATTTAGTCTTCCTTTACTCTATTCCTCATAGAATTAAAGTTTCTAAGATACTTATTTTGGATTTCTTCTTCTAAAAAGTTTGTTACTGCATTGTATCTTTCCTCTCCTTCCCTTTTTCTGTTGTGTCTTAGAAAGATAATGCTCCCACAGTAAGAATTTTCCTATGTCTCCAATTGTATGATTCGTTATTGAACTTTGCCCTTTCCATGGTTTTTTCACTCATTTGCTTGAAATTCATGCCCTCTCACATCCCACTCCTTTTCCTAAGTGTCAGTTATCCCCAGAAACTGATTCTCCTCCTGAGACAAAAAGAGTGGTCTTTCTAAATGCCAGATCCCTACAGATTATAACAAGGTCCCCATTTCTGTCTACAGAATACCATGGGGTCATTCATCAGTGGCACCCCCTCCCACTACTGAAACAAGATTTCTACCTTTCCCTCTTACCTGTGCCCATTTTCCTATAGGTTCTCTTCTTCCTGAGAGATGCAGGAATTATTTTCCCTTAATTGCTAGTCTTTGATTTGATAAAGTACATCATATATTCCCTTCTATTTTCTTCCTCTCCTCTCTCCTTTTATATACTCTCCCATTCTGTAACTTAGTCCCACAAAAACCATTAATTCATCTCTAGGTGGGATATCATGAAATTTAGTCCATCATTGTATCAGGCCTATTTCTTCACCATCACTTCTATTTGACTTCTGCTTTCACCCTTGTCTCCTACTGCATTTAGAAAGAAATCTCTTAAAAGTCTATTATTTTGTTGTTTTCCTTGTTTACCTTTCTTTTGTTTCTGCTGTCTAGGGTCTTTAAGAAACAATTCCTTCAGGTCTAGTTTTCTTTCTAGAAATATTTTGAGTACTTCTTTGATTAAATATTCACCTTTTCTCATTAGTGGTTAGAGTTGCCAGGCAGATCATGTTGTGTTTCATCTTGTACACCTTTGCTCCTCTGAATACATCATTCCACTCCTCCCCCAGGTTCAAAAGTCTTTGTTATTTGAATTTTCTTTTCTTTACATTTGAAAGGTCTTTCTCTTGTTCATTTACATAATTTGCCAGTGGAATTCTTCAATTCCACTATGTGTCTTAGAGTCTGCAGCTTAATTTTTTTATTTTGTTTTTTTTTCAGTGAGTGACCTATGGATTCTTAAGATCAGCACTTTGTTTTCTGAGTTCAGAAGTTCTGGGCAATTTTCTAGTATTCTTTCTTCCATTATGATGTTCAGGACTCTGTGTGTGTGTGTGTGTGTGTGTGTGTGTGTGTGTGTGTGTGTATGTGTGTGTTAAAAAGTCCTTAACTTGTCCCTATACATACTGTCTTTGAGATAAATGTTTTGCTTGTGTGAAAATTGTTTTTAAAATGTTAATGTTTTTTGCTTCTTTTCTTCCAGATTGTCCTTTATTTCTATTTTCACTCTCTTTTTTGTCTCTTTCATGAGACTTGCCAACATAAATTTAAGTTTTTCTATTCTGCCAATTACCTCTGCTATGCAGGCCATGAATTCTGCTTTAAAAAGTCATATTTAAACCACTAAGAAACATTCCATTAGAGTTTTATGCCTTGTTAGTCTTAGGAATCCACAGGGTCCTCTGTCTTCTCAGGTGTTCATTCATTTTCCTTTGTTTGGCAGTTTTTACATGTCTGGACTTTTTCACCTAATCTAGAGTCAATATTCCCATTTGTTATAATTTTCTTGTTGGTCTATCTGTTTATGCCCAACATCTTAGGAGTTTTTTCCTCCTAAGATTTCTGGCAATTTTAGCCTTTTTCCCCTCTTCGGGTCTATCATCACTCATTTTCTGACTCCTTCCCCTTTCAGTGTGATTTCACTAAGGGATGAACCTCCAAGTTGTCTCAGCTTCTTCTCTGCCCCAAGTGACTTGGGAAGGTGGGTGGTGAGAACAGAACTGACCCCAGCTAGATTCTAATCTTTTTCTCTCAGGCTATAAAGCCACACACACATCCTGCTCCAATTCTCCCTGTTTCTCAGTTCTTTGACTGAGCTCTGTTATGGCCCAAAGTATAGCCACAATGCTATCCTAGCCCAAGTAACTTTATGAATTTTGCACTAGAGGGGAACAGGCATATAGAATTATTTTACAAGCCCGAGTCAGTTTGTGCAGCCCTGCTACCAGAGCACAGTGATGGTAGGGAAGAGTGCCAAGTGCTAAAGGTTACTAATTATTAGCTTTCTATTAGTTCTTTGAGTTTTGCCTCATTTAGATTCTTGATGAATGTATCGCCTAGGTAATATTCACAGCACTGAGGATGGCTATGAATATGCTGGCGTAGTTTGAATCACAAAATATAAAAGACTCTCCATATCTGTCATAGGAGCCAAGAAGACAACACATATTAGCACTTCTGGGGACAAAACTATTCCCAAGCCTTCTCCTTACCCCCCAGCCAGGGCCTTCCCACAAGCAAACACTCACAAGCCTTGCTGCGCCTGTCAGCCTTCATCTTCTCTCTTCCATCCCCAACCACTCTAACTTCCTCCAGGTTCTGCTCCACCCTTGTAGAGAACCTTGAGGGGTTTGAAAGAGCCCCTTGTCAAGAGTTCCCCTCCTCCAAGGGAGAAGAGTAGCTGGCTTGAGAAGTCAAGTGATATATTATTCTCGGGTGCACGTCCTTGCATTAGGGTGTTGAAGTTCCAGGAATCAGGGCTCCTGCTACACAGGAGAACATTCCGATAAAGAGGCCTTGAGGCCTCCTTTTCTGCTTATCACAATCTGCTCTGTTTCATGCTTCAGTCATTATTTTTATGGTTTTTTACTATTTAAGCATCTTGATTCCCTGAGTTATTGACTCAGTATGTCCAGAACAAACTCAGCTTGTTCACTGCTGTGTCCCACCTGTCTTTTCATCCTTACTCTGTGAGCCCGTAACCGCCCTGGACCTGCTGGACTGCACTGGCTGCAGCACACCCTTCCTGTTCCACCTGTTCAGAAAGCTCCTCCCACTGCATGTGACTTAGGCTTCCAGGTGATTTAAGCAGGTTATGTGGGGCTATTAATGAATGGGGAAGGTCTTCTCATTTAAATTACCATTACATTCAGCCCCAAGATCTTTCATATTCATTACATGGGTCAATGGGGCAATAGATATCAACACAATTGTAACAGGGATAACAGAAAATAAGTATATAAAACAATATCTTAGGCAAATGGTGTCAATAGAACTTTAAAATAACAGGGATCGCACAAAATGAGCACATAAAACAATGTCTTAGGGTGAGGCTTAAACACAAGTACCCCATCATTCCCCCTCGAATGAATGGAGCCTAAAATCTTGGGATAAGGGAGAAAGGTCTCTTCTTCTATAGCTCCTTCCTGCTGATATTGGATGTAGAACTGTCACTACCCAAGAGGTCCCATTTAAGAGGTCAGTTCTTTACCTGGCATCTGGAGCTTGGTTGATGCCAGGTTCATGGATGATACATCACAGTCATGGACAGGGGGTAACATCCTGCTTAAGCAATCAGGTATCCACAGGTGAAGGGTACTAAGCCTTCAGGAAACAAATCTAGCAAACAAATTTAACATACTAAAAGTCAGAAAGAAACCAGGAGACAATAACCAGAAGCAGGGTAGATATGGCGTCAGCTGTGCTTCTGGAGTCCAGAAACCCACTATCATAACCTCATTCATGGTAGGATATATGAGTTAAGGATACAATTTAGTAATCATCTTTTCCTCAATAAGCAACAGTTATGGTATTATCTTTCCCATGTGCTTTAATTTCTACAGTCTTTGGAGCATTGTCTGGCTTCTGTTTTACTCATACTTTAGCTCCCAATTTTATTCTATCAGTAAAACCCAAAACTGGTTCAGATTCAATCCAGTTCTGACTCTGTCTAGCTGAGATTCTATCTGGCCCACTTGTCAATACAAGTGTCACAAATGCTGAGGCTCCTTAAGAGTCAACCCAATATAGTGAATTTTTAATAAACTTTGTTTTACTTTGGCTAGACGTCTTGAGTCAAATTCATTTGGCAGGACCTGGCGTGTCAGTATTTTGGGGTCCTGAGCACCCCAAAACTCATATGTTCTCAGACCTCAACATATGATTCCCTGACTGGGAACTGAGGGTTTTACAGACATATCCCTACAATTTGAACTTTCTTGGGGTGATTTGCATGTCCTCTTCTCTACCTGTTGTATCACTGAGGAGAATCTGGGAACAAGCCCAACCAAAAGTTTGGGGATCGTTTGGCTAGCGATGACCCCACAAAATATCCCCCTGGGACAGCTGCTGTTCCCACTAGTGACCCAGAATGGGATTATCAGGAGAATGAGTATAGGGCAAAGTGAGATCATATGATGATCTGCCTGCTAGAAAGCCTGAGAATTGCATTTCAAAAACAAATAAACTTTCAAAAAATTAGAGAAATTACTCAGAGAGAATAGGAAAACCCTACCCTTTTTCAAGACTGGCTAGTAGAAGTTATTAAAAAGTATACAGATTTGGATCCTGACTCTGTAGAAGGGGCCGCAATTCTTAGCATGCATTTTATTAATCAGTCTGCTCTAGATATTGGGAGGCAACTGCAGAAATTGGCAATGGGACCCCAAACACCTCAGGCCTAATTACTGGAGATGGCCTTTGCCATTAACAACAGAGACCTATTTGTAGCAGAGGAAAAAGAACTAAGGGAAAGAGCTAGAGACAGAGAACATGCTAAATTCTTGGTTACTGCTATGGCCAGGAAAAGGCCCCAGGAGTACCCCTTGGAGGAAGCCTGGCTACTTGGGCAGTGGGGAAACCTGCTTTTGATGCCACAAGGAGGGTCACAGTCCAAGGATACCCCTCCAGGGCACTCCCCCAGAGGGAGCCCCAGAAACCAATGCCTGCGGAATTGCGCCCATGTGACCAGAAGGGACATTGGAGGAAGGATTATCCCCAAGGTTGGAAAACTGGTGGAACCGCTTCCCAGGGCCCTCTCCTCCAGTCTTCTCAAGACTTGGAATGACAGGGAAGCCTGGGTCTTGGCAACTCTCTCACTTTCTTCAACTTTCAAACCAATCTCTAGGCAAAAACTGAGGTTGAAGATAAGGCTATCCACTTTAACATGGCTAAGTTCTCTTTTTTAACCAGTTACTCTGGGCATTGATGGGGAAATTAAGGATGTCTTCAGATATACCCCCCCCCTGTCTATTTGAGGATCTGTTGTTTAAACACTGCTTCCTTATGATCTCCTCTTGCCCTGCCCCCTTGTTGGGAAGGGACCTGATGGTGAAATTGAGTAGCCAACTTTGTCAAGTTAAACCTCCCATCTCCCTTTTCCCTCTGTTCACCAGATCTCCCCATGTTCACTTGAAAGAGTGGGAGATAGGTCAATTGTTTGGGATCCAGGAATTCCTAGGCTAGCTACTTCTGCCACCTCAGCTGGTGTTTGTATCCCATACCCTAAAGTGTTCCCCCATGGCAGTCAATTCCTAATTAAACCCAAGGCTTAGGAAGCATTGCAACCATTAATTGCTACTCAAGGACTTGACTCATTTCCTGTAAAGTGGGACCCAAAGCAGGCTAAAATATTTGAGACTTTGAAAACTAAACCTAATCTAGAAAAACCTTTCACTCTGTATGTTAATGAAAGGAGAGGACAACCTTTGAAAATCTTAACTCATTCCTTAGCACCTAACCCCAGGCCAGTTGATGTTTTTATTTATTCAAAATATGCTTTCCATGTTCTACATTCCAATGGAGCAATTTGGAAAGAAAGGGGATATCCGACAGAAAAAAAAATTCTCCTATCAAAAATGCCTTTTCATGTTTTGGCCTTGCTATAGTCATCTTTAATTCTCTCCAGAGAAATTGTCTTTTCTGTCAGGGAAATTGTCTTTTCTTTACACTCTTTTTGTGCCTTTTTGGTCTGTGTTTGCCTAACCTCCTTAACAGATTTGTTTTTTCTAGAGTGCAAGCCATCAACTTCCAGATGACAACTCAGGCTATGTACCCCTTGAACAGGACCCTTTGAAGCGGGGAGAGCTCTACACTTTTTGCCAACAGGAAGCAGTTTCAAAAGCTGAGACCTTTGCCCTTTACCCCAAAAGACTTTGAGTCTCATTTGTGTAAGGGGGAATGATGGGGTTCAGACTCTGGGAACTTCCTTGAACTCCCCTTGAATCTTCCCACTTAATCTGATCTTTCATACTCAAATTTGTTACCCTTAGCCTAGGCTGACCCTCCATTGTCTGTTATCTCTTGATTGCCCCACCTGCTTCCCACCCAAGCTCTCCACTGTCTGATACTTCCCAATTACCTCCATAATTTGATTATATTACTAGTTACCCCAGTCTCATCAAGATCCTCCTTAGACCCCCCTCCCAGACTACTAGACCACATCTAGATCTTTCTCATGGTCCTTCTGTATATAAGTTCCATCTTGCCTCCATGAAGGTGCCCAGATTCAATCCAGTTCTAACTCTGCCTAGCTGAGATTCTATCTGGCCGCTTGTGAATACAAGGAATAACCATCACTTGAATTATTCTAGGACTTTTACAATTTTACATTTAGGTTCATCACCTAAATTTTGGAATGTCAGAATATCTCCTTAATAATTAGAATTAGATAATCAGAATCTATCACTCCAGCAAATACATGTATTCCTTGAGCTGCTAATCTTGATTTAGGTAATATCTGTCCAAAATGATTTTGGGGGATTCTCATACATATTCCAGTAGATATTTTTCTTATTTCTTTTCTGTCCAATCAAAAGTCCTCTAAACAATGTAAATCATAACCTGCTGAACCAGGTAGAATTAGATAATCAGAATCTATCACTCCAGCAAATACATGTATTCCTTGAGCTGCTAATCTTGATTTAGGTAATATCTGTCCAAAATGATTCTGGGGGATTCTCATACATATTCCAGTAGATATTTTTCTTATTTCTTTTCTGTCCAATCAAAAGTCCTCTAAACAATGTAAATCATAACCTGCTGAACCAGGTATCCCTGGATACAGTGATGGGGCATCTGGACTGGCAGTTCAATACTCAACATTTGGGGATCTTAAGTGTTCATTGTTTTCTAATTTGCATATCTGGGGTCATCATTCTTCCTAATGGTTTATTATTCAAATTGTGTAGAGCAATGAACAAATTATCTTTCCAATGTCGATAAGAATTATTAGAACTTAACTTCCTTAACTGTTTTTTCAATAATCCTTTCATTTTTTCAATTAACTAAGACACTTGTGGATAATAAGGAATGTGATATAGCCATTCTGTTGTTTAGCATGCAATATCTCTGTTTCATTACCTTTGAAATGTGACCCAATGTCACTTTGGCTCTGCATTGGAGTTCCATAATATAGAGTTATCATATCTAGAGTTTTACAAGTGTTTTTCAAGGTCACTTTCTTATAGGGAAAAACCACTAGTGCACTTGAATAGGTGAACACCAGTATACATGAATTTGCATCCTTTATCTTGGGGTAGAGGTCCAGTATAACCTATTTGCCAAATTTGGGCTAATCCTTTTCCCCTTGCTATCACTCCAGTTACTATTTGAGGAACAGTTCATTACTTTCCCAGTTGACATACATAGCATTCCTCTGCTACTTGTTTTAACAGTGAATGAGAGGGTGGAGCCAAAATGGCAGAATGGAAGGATGGACCTGCTCTAGCTCAACCCCTTTAGCCTATAAAATACCTGTAAAAAATGACTCTAAATAAATTCTAGAACAGCAGAAACCACAAATTGACAGAGTCAAACAGATTTCCAGCCCAACACAGCCTGGAAGGCCCATAGGAAAGTTCTATCACACTGGGTTCAGAGTAGAGGGCAGCCCAGCTTGGGCCACATGGCAAAGCCAGGACTGGAGCAGGCTTCAGGGTGTGGAATCATGGGTAGCAGCTGCAATTCCCAGATTTCTCAACCCACAAATGCCAAAGCCGCTTCAAAGGTCAGTAAGAAAACTCTTTCATCTGGGTGAAAGGGAAGAGTGGTCTGGTCCCAGTTTGAGCCCCAGGGTGGCAGCAGCTACTGAGACAACAGTATTCACTTTTGGAGCCCTCTGCCTAAAGACCCTGGGGGAATCAAGCAGGTGATCTGAGTCTCAGTCCTGAGTGGCGGTCCTGGGGTGAGGAGGAATGCTGCCACTGGTGTGGTGGAGCTGGTGGTGGTAGTGGAGAGGGAACCCTACTCGCAGTTCCAGGACAGAAAAGAGTGCTTGTGGTTCCTCACAGACCAGAACACAGGCCGGAAGAGGAATAAATTCCTATCCCTTGATTGTGCCACCTTGGAGGAACTGAGAACTTATAGGTCCGTAGAGTATACCCTCCACCTGACAAAGGACTCAAAAGTCAAGTAACTGGCAGGGAAAATGCCCAAAAAGAGGCAGGAAAATGAGACTATAAAAGGTTACTTTCTTGGTAAAAAGGTATTTTCTTCCATCATTTTGGATGAAAAACAAAGCATACCATCAGAGGAAGACATCAAAGTCAAGGTTTCTACATCCAAAACCTCCAAAAAAAAATATGCAATTGTCTCAAGCCATGAAAGAGCTCAAAAAGGACTTTGAAAATCAAGTAAGAGAAGTGGAGGAAAAACTGGGAAGAGAAATGACAGCAATGCAAGAAAATCATGAAAAGCAGGTCAGCAGCTTGCTATAGGATACCCCAAATATGCTGAAGAAAATAACACCTTTAAAAATAGACTAACCAAATGCAAAAGAGGTCCAAAAAGCCAATGAGGAGAATGTTTCAAAAAGCAGAATTGGTCAAATGGAAAAGGAAGTTCAAAAGCTCACTGGAGAAAATAGTTCTTTAAAAATTAGAATGGAGAAGATGGACGCTAATAACATGATAAGAAAGCAGGAAATTATAAAACAAAACCAAAAGAATGAAACAATAGAAGACAATGTGAAATATCTCATTGGAAAAACAAATGACCTGGAAAATAGATCCAGGAGAGACAATTTAAAAATTATTGGTCTAACTAAAAACTATGATAAAAAAAAAGCTTAGACATCATCTTCCAAGAAATTATTGAGGAAAACTGCCCTGATATTCTAGACCCAGAGTGTAAAATAGAAATGTAAAATAAAATTCATTGATCACCTCCTGACAGAGATCCCAAAAGGAAAACTCCTAGGAACATTGTAGCCAAATTCCAGAGTTCCCACATCCACAAGAAAATATTATAGTCAGAAACAATTCAAGTATTCTGGAAATACAATCAGGATAACACAGAACAGCTTCCAGAGGTCAAAGGGGATAGGATTAAAACCAAGAATCACCTACCCAGAAAACTGAGTATAATACTTTAGAGGGGAAAATGGAATTTCAGTGAAATAGAGGACTTTCTTGTTGAAAAGACCAGAGCTGGATAGAAAACTTGACTTTCAAATACAAGAATCAAGAGAAACATGAAAAGGTAAATAGGAAAGAGAAGCCTTAAGGAACTCATTAAAGTTGAATTGTTTACATTCCTACATGGAAAGCTGTTATTTGTAACTCATGAGACCTGTTTCAGTATTAGGGTAGTTAGAGGGAATATATATATGTAGGTGTATATGGGTATGTGTGTATGTATGTATATATGTGTATGTGTGTATATATATATATATATACATATATGTGTGTACATATATATATGTACACACACACATAAACAGGGTGCAGGGTGAGCTGAACATGAAGAGAGAATATCTAAAAAAAATTAAACTTTCTGTTGAATGGAATGTACTAGGAATAAGAGGGAGAGGTAGAATGTAGCAAATCATCTCACATATAAGAGGGAAGAAAGAGCTTTTACAATGGAAAGAAAGAAGGGGGAGATTAAAGGAAATAACTGAGCCTTACTTTCATGGGACTTGGCTTAAGGAGGGAATAACACACTCCACTGGATATGGAAATCTATTTTACCCTGCAGGAAGACAAGGGGTAAGGGCATAGAGGGGGAAGATAATAGAAGGGATAGCAAATTGGGAAAAGGGATAATCAGAAGCAAACACTGTTGTGGGAGGACAAGTAAAGGGATAGAATGGAATAAATGAAGGGCAGGATAGGACGGAGGGAAATGTGTTTAGTCTTTTACAACCAATTATGGAAGTGCTTTGCAATGTTACACATGTAGGACCTACATTGAATTTGCTTGTTTTCTCAATAAGGGTGGGTGGGGATGGAGGGAGAGAAAATGGAACTCAAAGCGCTAAGAATGAATGTTAAAAATTGTTTTAGCCTGCAACTGGAAATTAAGCTATACAGGCAATGGAGTATAGAAATCTATTTTGCCCTATAGGAAAATAGAGGGGAAGGTAGATGGAAGAAGGGTGGGTAATAGAAGGGAGGATAGACTGGAGGAAAGGGTGGATGGGATGCATGATGTCCTGGGGCAGGATGTGAGGAGAGATGCAGAGAAAATTTTGAATTCAAATTCTTGTGGAAGTGAATGTTGAGAAACGAAAAACAAATATATATTACAAAAAAAAAAACACAATGAATGATACTAATACCTTGGTCTTGCGCCAGTGGTCAGTAGTGTGATGTAACCACTTTGCTAGTACCATATCATCAGTTGGTGTCACAGCAGGGAGAGTAGGGACAATCTGTTGAGTAGCAATCTTTGATAGTTTATCAGCGTGTGCACTGTACTCAGTTTATGGCGTGGTGAGGGTCACATGAGCATCTACATGAAAAACTAATAAATCAGTAACTAAAGACATGTCCCATTTATTTTCCCATAATTCTTTGCCCCAGACTTGTTTGCCATGAATTTCCCAATTTTTATTTTTCCACATGGGCATCCATGCAGCTAACCCATTAGCTACCACCTATGAATCAGTGAACATATGACACTGTCCTCCTTACTCTGTTTTGGTAGTTTGGTGTACTGCCCTAAGTTCAGCATATTGACTACTTCCACCTATCCCAGTACTTTCTAAAATAAAGTCCACCTAGCACACAAGTTAGAGGCTTCTACTTTCCATTATTTTTTGTCACCCAAATATTTTGCTGTCCTATCAGTAAATTATGCATATCTCTTTTACTCTTCAGTTAATCCATTATCCCTCATTCCATTTTACTAAGGGCTGTACAAACTGTTGCTTTGGTTCAGAGGGTGTATCCTTTCTCTCAGTATTTGCTATAGATTCATTTAAAACAGAAACTCCACTTTTGTCTGTTTCAGATCTGTTTTGAATATATCACTTCTATTTAATTATTTTAACCTCCTGTGCATGTCCAACTCTCCAAGAAGCTGGCATACTCATTACCCAGATCAGAACAGGGATTCCAAGCCAGAACGTAATGTTGACTATGTTAATGAGAGTTAAAGATCTTCCCACCCATTAATAGGCTTGCCCTGTTAAGATTAGTTTGATTAGGGCACATTTGTTTTGTTGGAAGGCCCACACCTTTTATTAATTTCTAATGAGGCACTGGTTCTCAAGGGCTGTGATGCCTTCTGGCTTTGAAGAGCGTATATATATACTCTGAGGTCAGGTTTTGTTTTGGGGCTTACTCACTGTTTCTTTGGCCAGACCAGAGTCAGGGTAATCACTAAGGAGCCCATCGGCTTTGAAAACCCAGATGTTAGTGCTTCTCTCTCTGGTAACCATGTATGTATGTAATAGACAATTGGATCTGTCTGTCGATCAGTGATGTATTACTTATGTGATATGTGTGTATGTATGTGCGTGTGTACATATATGTATATGATGTATATATTACTTATGGTCAGACAGTTGGAAGCCCTGTCATTTTTATTTCTCAGTATTTTCTCTGAAGTTTAGGGTGCTGACATTTTCCTCTGAATTAAGTGAATGATATATGTGCTAGACTAAAGTAGATTGTTGACCCCTCAAAAGTTGCTTAACTTTTAGAAAAGATCTAAGAACCTGTATAGCAGGTCGTCTTGTGTATGCCAGGATTCTTGGTGTTACAATGTCCTAAACCATGGAAATAACTTAAATTGCTTTATCTCTTCTATGTAATTCCCGTTTGAGTTGTGAGATGGTGATAATCAGATAAAATGTCGTTTCTCAAGTTCCCCCATTCCCTGAGGAACAAAAATTCTTCTACACTCATCCCAAACCCCCGTGAAAAGTTGTTTTGTAGCATCTGATAATGCACTGTACACTACTTCTAGTCACCAGAGATGGAGAGGCGGGAACAGAGGGGTAGTTGGGGTTGTGTGCAATCCCAGATCCATTAGGATTGGGTTGCACTATTTTGACTAAAATTAAAGTTAACCTACCCTAATCTTAGTTAATCTAAGTTAAATGTGGTAGGTTCCCCTTCCCTCATATTCCAAGTAAGTCAAGTAAGCCTGCTTACCTGAAGCAGCAGGCAGGTCAAACCAGTCACCACCCTCAACCACTGTCTCCTCTCAGAACCTAAGTGGAAAGAGCTCTGGATCTAGAACTCAAGAGCCCTAGGTATACCAGTGTCCCCCTAGACCACTGGCCTTGCTTCCATCTCAACTGCCATAGCCAACACAGAGGGGAAAATCCCTTGTAAAGCTGCAAATTGACAACTGTTTCTGCAGATGCTGTAGTCTTGCCTCCTTAGCTACTAAAGACTCAAGAGAAAGTTCTTGCCAGTATCCTTGATATTGTCAAATGGTCTGACATCAGAAACAGATATGGTGTTTATCTATTGAAATGCCATTAAAGACATTTTACCTTCTGCGTTGCCACTACATTCTAAGAACCCCTGGCCTTTCCTTTTGATTTGTAGCTAAAACCACCTATACATGTTGATCCTCAGTGAAATATGAGCTCCTTGAAAAAGGGGACTGGTGTGTTTTTCTTTGTATCCCCAGAACCTAGTACAGTGATTGGCACTTAGAAAACACTTATCAAATGTTTTTTCATTCATTCAGTCTCTTTATCTCCCTAATAATTAAGTTTGGCTAGTCAGTGGAAATGAGGCACTGCACATTGACAGTGCTATCCCTAAATGGGAGCATATGCAAGAAAGCCATTTTAAAGAGCAAGATGAGCCCTACATGACATAATTTTTTGGATGGAAGAGGAAAGAAGAATATGAAAGAAGGGAGCAGTGTGATACAAGGGAAAGCAGTGATAATAAACTTGGTAGCTCTCTCTCTTTAACTGAGTGATTACTTCAACAAACATTTTAGCCCTTCGAAGGGCAAAGATATACAAAAGGTGAATATATACATTGTAAGGGTTAAAAAATGATGAAATTATTTGAACAAAATAATAGAAGTCATGTTTGAATAATAAGCATCCCTTTATTTGCTGACACCAGTACAAAAACTGATAACATGAGCAACAACAAAAAAAGTGTTTACTTGAGGTTGAAGTCAGAGGCTGCTACTCCCCAAAATGTTAAGTAAAACAGTGTACACAACATCAGTATTAAAATGTTAGTGCTTTGGAGCTTTGTAATCTTTTGAAACTTTATTGAGCAAAATAAAAGATTACATGTTTATCTTCAGGAATGTAAAGGTCTAATTATCCAAACAGTTTTTATTATAAAACTAAACTCTGGAGGTGTTTACAGAGTTGAGGTTTTTATTTCTCTCTTTAAATCAGTAGTCTAACAAGGATTAGAAAAGACGAAACTCTGGTTCAGTGTTTCTGACAAAGTAGAAAGGGTGAAAACATAAATAAGGCTTTAATTTGGCAAAATATAATACAATGCCTTCTGCTATCCTCAAATGAACAGTTTAAGCTTCCCAGTGACATCACTCTGCAAAAGAAAGGAAATATATCCATTCAAAACAAAGAAAACGAAGGACAAACACAACAAATACAATGTTCACAGCTTACCTGGGTATAGTACTGGATATTTTAATTATGTTTGAAGTAATATTAAGTCTATCTTTGAAGTTTTAAAAACATTATCATAAACTTAACAACAATAAACAAAAACAAATAAACATAAAAAAAGGGGAAATCTTATCTTGAATCTTTAGGTTTTTAACATGGCTAACTATTCAATTTCAAAAACGGGAATTTTAAGGTAGGCCAGAAAAAGGTAGGTCATTCTTTAAAAGTGAGACAGAATGCTCCTCCCTATTAACAGAGTAGATCTTGTCACAGAGCAGATCTTGTCACAGTCATCAGTGCCACCATAAGAAATCAGAACTTTAAATGGCACTGGTAGCCCTATTTAAAGAATTATGGGTGCCTGGCTCTCTAACAGGCTCAGATTCATCTACAGTATAGAAGACTTACAACCAGCAGACCACAGATGTCATAGTCTTTCTGGAATGCACATACCTTTCAGGGTCTCAGGAAGACCATCCTAAAAGCCTACTACACAAAAGTGTATAGAAAACTTGGTGCAAAGAGCTCACTTGGAGATTATTAATTTTACCTATAGTTAATTGAATACTTCAGGCTAAAAAGAATATATATCTCTCCAAAAATACCAAAACAAATCAACTTAGCAAGGCATACTAGTAATTTAAGAAAATATCATACCGCTACACATTTAACAATAGTAGGCTTAACTTTAATTAAAAGCATCTATTTTCAAAAGTCAATAGAAAGCTAAAATTGTTAAATACTTAGTGAAATTTCAAAGTGATGATACTCACACCAATCTTTAATTTTTTTTAAAATCAAGGTTAAATAACTACAAAACTCTACCAAGTATCTTATGTCACCAGCACAGTATAATTCCTTAATGTTATTTTAGAATCACATGGCATTGCCAAACATCAGGATTAGAATACACTAACAGAAACACTGCAAAGCTTTAGCAATCACGACAATTAATAAAACCTTTTTTTAAAAAAGGCAAACTTAAGCTTAAAGTAGACAAAGAATTATAGCCATACAAAGTTAAGTTGTAACTAAAATTCCTGCTGTCTTTTCGTCAAGCCATAAGCCCTCAGCCAATACTAAAGGGAAAGAAATCTGTTCATAGGATTATTTCCCTCAGAGAATTGAAAGTCCTCATATCCTGTAATCATACTTTTTGATGACACCAAGTTGAATACTTCTAAAAGTGCTGCTGCAATAAATCCTGTCTGATTTTAAGGGATGCTTACTTATATGAAATAACTGTCATGCAGCACCTACCAATAAATTGTGCAGCATTCTCTATTCATCCCTTACCTACTATCTGAAAGTTTTCTTCTTCTTTTGTGAGCTGTTGGTTTACTGCCTGGAGTAGCTGTTGTAACTGTGTTACAGTCTGGTTCAGACTTACAGATATTGTCTCTTTCTCAGAAGACTCCTAAAACAAAAGATTCAAAAGCAAAAAAAAACTTTATATATAATTGAAAGCAAAATAATTTCCAAACAATACCCAGAAATAATTATATCAATTTTATCTTTAGGATATTATGAGTAAGCTTAAAAAAAATCTTGAGAATCACATTCATGGAAAATACAATAGTTACGTTTCAAAGGATGGTGATAAGGCAGACAGGCACAGAAACCTGTATCACTTATGCACAACATAGAAGTGTTTGATCAAAGCAAAGATGAAGCAAGTAAAATCAATTCCTATGAATAGTAGGGCCTGTGCTTTGATTTACTTTTCAAGCAGTGAGTCAACGGCTTCATTTTTGTATACAATATCATATCATTTCAAATTTCCCATGTACTTCAGTTTGTGACCCCTTTAGGGGAACACTCTTAGCAAAGACATTGGAGTGGTTTGCCACTTCCTTCTCTAGTTCATTTTACTGATGAATAAACTGACTTGCCCAGGGTCCCACAGTTAACAAGGGCCTGAGACCAAATGTAAACCTCATGAGTCTTCCCAACTCCAGGCCCGGCATTCTCTCCACTGCCTCTTAGCTGCCCAACGCAGTTTGTATTAGAGAGGAATTCTCGCTCTAATATACTTAACAAGTGGTCATTCAGCCTCTGCTTTGAGACCCAGATTGAGGGGGAACCCATCACCTCTTTAGGCTGCCTTTCCACTACTTGTTAGAGGACATTTTTCCTGACATGACACCTACCTACTGCTTCTGATTTTGCTCTCTGTGGCTGAACAGGACAAACAATACTTGCGTTTGACAGCCCTTCAAATACCCCTTAACACAGCTTTCATGTCTCTATCTCTTCTTCCCCAGATTAAATCTTCCTCCAACCGATCCTTCCGTGACAAGGATGCAAGGTCCTTCACATTCTGGTTACCCTCTTCCAGCTGGCCTCTAACTTATCTAAGCCTTTTCAAACTGTAGTATTCAGAACTGCACACATACTCCAAAAGTGTCCCATCACTTCTACCATCTATGCCTCTCTCAATGCAGTTCTACTTTAAAAACAGACAAAGTGAGACCCAGAATGATCTAAAGGAGCAGACAGACTACTTTTGGGGGCATTTTGCCACGAGGTTAAGTATACACCAGAAGCAGAGTATTTATTGCAAAGAAGACACAGAAAAATGTTTCAGGATTTAAAAGAATGGGAGATGAGAGATGAAGACAGGAGAAACTATGAAAGTGTAGGTTGGTCCATTCTAACCACAGTACTATTTATTATTTTTTTTTAATTCCATACTTGTAATTTTTAATCAATGTAGGGAATTTTAAGTGATAAAATTCCCTCTATTAATGAAGATCTGCAAATGTTCTACAACTCAAGAGCCTTAAAGTTTACCAGGGCACTGAGAGTATAAGCAACTTGACACATGGATCAGAGATATGACCTGAAACCAGGTCTTCCTGATTCCAAGATTGGCATGTATACTTGACATCACACTTCCTCTCACCTACTATATTTCCAAAGTTCTTCAGTCTACTTTGTGTTGCTTTTAAATGAAGGACAAGTTTAAAATAGATAATAGAATGTCTAAGGATATATAAACAAATTTTACTGCCTAGGTAACATATTCACTAGAGAAAAGATAATATTACTGTATCACTCCACAGCAAAAAGGAGAAGGGGAGAAAAGAAGAAGGATTTCTTAGAGTCCGTGTTACACATTTGAAATTTCTTGGGAATAAAGACATGGTTCTTACCATCTTCTTTCTCTCTACAACAGTGATGAGGTACTTGGGCCCCAATTCTAAAATCACCTTTCTCCCTAGCCTCAAAACACTATCCCAGGTAGTTTCTTCCCAGCCCAAGGAGAGCCTGCCCCAGCAACAATCATTATCTCCCTTCCTGATGCAGCAGCCAGCTGCACCTACAGAACTTATTAGTCTGTACTGGCTGAACTGGCTGTGCACTGGGTCATAATGATATTTATTACTCACTAATCAATCATATGTATCCCAGACTTAGACATACATATACTCCCTTATATTTATCTTGTCTAACAAGACATTGATGAGAGCAGCCTGGTATTTCTTAAGTCAACCCTGACCTTTAGTTGACTTAGTTACATTTCAGGACTAAAATCATACCTCCATGTAGACTCCCCTTGGGCTATTTCCCGATGAACTCTGGGTAAAATACCTGCACAGTAGATACCAAGTGCATGTTCCTTTAAAAACTAACCACTCCTTAACCACTCCCTAATTCTGCCCTGAATCACCTAGGTAACCTATTTGGCACACATTTTACTATAGAATACCCTATATAAACTTTACTGTACTCCTCTAAGCTTGCAGGGTCCCCTTGCCCGCTGAAAAGCATAATAAATCTTTACCTTGACCTCAACAATGCTTAAGTCCTGTAACCGGCACCCACACCCCGCTCCCAGACACTCCAGCTTTCCGATCTATATTGTGTTTATTTAAAATTCAAGTTACAGTTCTATTAAGAGTTGAAAATTAAGCTCAATACATTAAATCAATTCTCTTGCAGTTACTTCCCAAATTCTCATCATATCTAAAGAATCCAAAAGAAATGTTGCTTAAAGGCAGAAAACAAGCTCCTAGAATGCTGCTGCATTTCTAGTGCATCTAAAAATGAAGGAAAGCAGCATATTTTTGGTAGGGGAGAAGTGAAACAAGAAGAACAACATTTGGATTTCCCACCAAAAAGTTTCAGATTTGATCTTTAGAAAGGATAAAGCTTTTAAAGTATGATGATCTATCCATAAAATAAACAACCTACCTACCCTGAGAAACATCTTAAAACTACTAAAACTTGTAATTGAGCTTTATCATTTCTCTATTAACCAAGTCAGCAGATTTCCTAGTATATTTTCATTTTGCACAGAAGAAACTTATTAAATTCATCTACTTCATTTAAACCCAAGTATCAAAATCAGAGATGCTATGGGGCCAAGATGATAATTCTATTATGTACTGTACTGTACTGATGACATAGCATTCTAGGAAACGCATTTGAGTTATAATCAAATCAGACTGTCCAAAACCACAATCGACAAACTACCAACAACACAAATCACCTATTCATTCAACAATTTATTAAGCATCTACTAGATGCAAATACTAACCTAGACATTAAAGGGAAAAGTCAAAACCCCTTCCAAAAATCACACTAAAGAATGTCAGTTGGGAATAAGGGGATTTTCAGACTTCATCTGACTATATTATAATGGACATTAAAAAAAAAAAACTCTTTAGCAAGCCCATTACTTTGGATTAATTCTTTTCAGATTTTCCATTTAAACCACAAAGAAAATAGTTCCTTTTTCTTTAGTCTTATCAGTTATATTTGTTTACATTTTTAAAAAGTGCAAACCAATTTTTAAATCAAAATGGCCAAATGTCTTAACATGAACTTACATGTCCATGAAGCTTCCAATATATTTATATATTTTTTTAAAAAAGGACAGATTATTAAGTCCAAAGATCTTCATTTTGTAAATAAGGGAAACCTAAACCCAGGGGTTACTTGCCCACATTCACACAGCTCTTCAGTGGCAGAATTAAGATTAGAATACAGGTCTCCCAATGACAAAATTCCAGTGTTCTTTTCACCACACACACCACATGGCCCTTCAAAATATAAACTGAACTCTTATTCATTAATTTGCTCTTTGCTCATCACAACAGATTTGGGTGTCAATGTCTTCGGGATAAGACAACCAAAAGATAAAATTCTATTTTAATTATTTAACTAGACATTAAAAAGTGCTTCATTACAATATTATTACAACTTCCTTTGAATGGAGACATTTTGATGTGAAGAACAATTGTTTACAAAAAGTACTGACTGATCCTAGTAAAGAAACAGTGAGAAGGTCTGAAGCTGGATCACTTTATTTACTTTTACCTTACTCCAAAAGTATTACCCTGATCCATCAGTAGTTCCCCAGCTACTTACAACTATAAAAGCTTTAGTGGGTACACATGAAAAATGCAGGTGGTTGGAGGGACTGAGAGAACCAGAGCAGTCTTTCATACTATTTAATGCACGCTCCCAATCAAACCAAGACTAAGGTAACTACAGGAACAAAAACTACAGGCAAAATAGTAGCTCCCAGTATGAATCTGCTCTCTTCCTTCTCTGATATTTCTATCTCTCTACTTTACCAACCAGACAAGGGTTGAATAGTGCTGTATTTCAGATTCTATAAGTTAGTACCCTCAACTGAAGTGCTACATAAATCTTTTTTTTTATAAATTACATAAATCTTTAAAAAATGAAACAAAAGTAACAAAAGCAGAAATTATCCAATAGCTGCAATTCAAGGGTAAGAAATTTAAAAGATGGGATTACTTTCTAATAAGAAAGTTAATTTGAGTTCAACCTAACTGCTGGTAAGAGATAATTTTTCCAGAGGATTTTTTCCAGTCACAGTTGGGTTTCCGAAGTGAACACCATTCATAGAGATTATAATGCAGTTAGTTATTCCCTGAAGAAAATACACACCACTTCTGAAGGAACATCACTATTTTCAATAATACTGGTGTCTCCAGCACCTTTTGCTATTTTTGACTGAATAAGATCCAACGACTGCTGAGCCTATAAAAAATATTACAAAAGACAAATCAGCAATTATTAAAGGACAAGTAATATTTTTGAGAAAGGGCTTGACATAAAAGTAGAAACTAGACAAATATTCCTATCACATGACACAATGACACATCCTCTGAAAAACTTTAACTAGTTTTATTTAAATCAAAAATAACTTAAAGTCAACTTAATGGAATCAAGAGGCTTTGATGAAAAGATACCAACACAGGCATTTATTTAAGTTTGCTCAGAGAAAAGAAAATTATCAAAGCAAAGTTTTATAAATGTGTGTTTTAAGATATATAAAAGATTTAAACATAATGACCTTAAGCTTATGTAAAAAGACAACCTTGCCCTCACTAAACTTATGAAGTAATCTCAGCGTAATGAGAACAAAAGATTACCCTGAATATCATCCTCAACTATGAAAGGCAATTGATTAAGCATATGTTTCATCCGTGCCACTGCAGCTCAAGTGTCAGTGAAAACTAACGAGCACATTTCAGTGTAACTGTTACTTGTAAAACAGCAACTGTTAAACCGAGAGAAGTGAAACTTGGTCTTAAAAATACATGTCAAGCTAATTATTCAAATGAAATTTAATTCTATACAGAAATAATGAACGGAAGGAATATTTTGCTAACATACATCATCTGCATATGTATGTTCTAGTTCTAAACCTGAAGTAAATTTATAGCAAAATAAATGTTCTTAAGAAACCATTGAAAAACAAACCACAGCATAAAACAGATTTAAAATTGCACAGTCAATGAAAATTAAAAACTGAGGAGCTTACTTTGAACTTGTTAAAACATCAATGAAAATTAACCTTCAATACAAACCTTATGCAGGTCACCGGCTACTTTCTGTCTTTCATTTTGTTCCATTTTTAGTTTTGTAAGTGTTTCATTTAATTGTGTTTTCAGCTGTGAACATAAAGCAAGACCACAATGAAATTTATTTGTATTCTTCTCAGATTAAGCTAGTGCTTCAATAACTGCCAATGGAATGTGATCGCTAACTGTCACTATGAACAAGACATTAGTCAATATGCTGTACCAGACAGATTGTACAGGAAAGCTAAGCAGATGTGACTTCATCTGTAATACTAAATATAGGAAAAGAAAGTCATAGGAATAAAGTATTTAGAAAGGGTAGAAAAGAGCAAATGAAAAGACTAAATGAAGAAAATGCCTTAAGAAGGTATTTTCATTCACTATTGATGAAGAAGCTATTTAGATAATCTAAAATAACTGATTTTGAAAATACATTCTAATCTGGCTAGTTATCAAAGACTCACTTGAATTAGAAAGACTACCAGAACAGAATAAATGTAACATTAATTAATAAGAACATATTTAAACTAAAAATCAGAGGGCTAATCTAAACATTCCAGTAAGGTGAAATCTTGAGAAAAATGCAAAATATTACTACTTAAAACTTCATCATAGTGATAACTATAAAAGTAGCATTTACACACACTGGTTCAAATTACACCATTTTGTTAAACTGTATGAATTCTTGATTAAAGTCAGTTTTTGACAAAGTTTAAAAATAATCTTAATTCCAACAGAGGAGTCTTATGGTTCACTTAAAAATATTCTCCTTTCACCCACAGGTACAAAAATATTTATAGCAGCTCTTTTTGTGTGGCCAAGAATTGGAAATTGAGGGGATACCCCTCAATTGGGGAATGGGTAAAAAGTTGGGGTATAGGAATGTAATGAAATACTTTCGTGCTCTAAGAAACGATGAACAGACAGAATTCTGAAAAACTTGGATAGACTTATATGAACTGATGTTGAGTGAAAAGAACAGAACCAGGAGAACATTATGCATGGTGTGCAAGGACTGTTTCTGATAGACTTAGCCCTTCTCAGCAATGCAAGGACATAAAACAACTGCAAAAGACTCATGATGGAAAATGCCATCCACATTCACAGAAAGAAATATAGAATCTGAATGCAGATCAAACCATACTATTTGCTCTGTTTTGTTCAGTTTTTTTTCTTTTTCATGGTTCCTCCCACACATTCTAATTTTTCTATACAACATGACTAATGTGAAAATGTTTAATAAACATGTATGTGTAGAGCCTATAATGGATTGCATACCACCTTGGGGAGAGGGCAGGGGAAGTAGGAGGAGGAATTTTAACTTATGAAAGTGAATGTTAAAAACTAAAAATAAATTAATTTTTAAAAACTCTCCTGTCATCTCTGAGTACTATTCTTAGTAAATCCACAAAAATATTATATAAGGAACATAACATCAATGTTAATCCCATATTACATTTATACATATGTGCACACATATCATCCATTTCATTTGTGTATTGGGTACTCTTTCCTCCACCTACAAAGACTAAAAGTTTGTCTTATGTTTTAGTCACACATATACTGTGTCTCAGAGGCAGGATTTGAAATTGAAGTCCTCCTGATTCCAAGTCTAGTAGTGTTCTACACACTAAATTAAGCTTCCTCGTTCATTCATATTTTGTATAAAAGGCTCTGAATATGAAAAAAGCTCAAGTGCATCTAGGAGCCTCAAAAGGGAGGTAAGAAAGGTATTTCAGAAGTTCACTGGAAGGTAGGATCTAAAACCTAGGTTGAGGTCCTCAAATTTAAATACATTCTTTCCAGTTCTTCATTCAAATCTCTTCCCCATAAAGGGAAAATTTTTCAGTGGAAGACATACCAATGAATCCTTATCAGTTGTAAATAACATTCATGCTTTGGGTCGTGGTTGGTCTAACCTTTAAGGTTAATTCAGCTCCACTAATCTAGGATAATTCTATTTACACCTATCATTACGGTCATACAAACAAACAGGATGTACATTTTAGGTTGGTGTTGCTCATTCAGATAATAATCAGAGTGATTATAGATAAGGTCATTTGGCTTTAAGTTCAAAAAAAGGGGCAGACAAAAAACGTTACTATCAAGAACCATGCAAACTAAAACTGCAGTTCTACAGATCTCATGTTACACAACTTGCAAAAGTGCACAGAGGGCCAAGAGGGCAAAGAAAAAGCAGGGTCTCATTTGAGCTCTCCAAATAACTTTAAATAATGTCTCAAAATGAATTCTGGAGTGAGAGAACTCACAAAAGGATGGGGGTGAAACAATTTGCCAGTCCAAGACAACTTAAATCAGCAAGAAAGATCTATCAAACTGGGGTGAGAGTGCAGGCAACGCCTCAGCAAGCCAGCAGCAGGTGCTGGGGGCAACTGAATCGGTGGCAGTGGCCTCCAAAGTTCTCAGGCCACAAGTGACAAGGGAGTCAGACAAAAGATCAGAAGGAGATTACAGGGGGCTCTTTGCTGGCCCTAGGCGCAGGACTTTGTTTCATTGATCATATGTGGATCCAGATCTCAGTTGCAGGGTGAGCAGGAGCAATAGCAGAGCAGGAGCAGAGGTTGCAGCAGCAAGAGAGCAAGGACCTTGGTCACAGTTCCAGGATGGAAAAGGGAGCCTGTGGTCACTCACAGACCAGACAAGTAGAGTAGTAAACGTATCTCTCCTTAAATTATACCACTTTGGAAGAACTGAAAACTTACAGACTCCCAGAATTAGCTCTGAGATCAGCAGCAAGGAAGGCCTGAAGCTTGGGACAGTGTCCACCCTAGGAGCAGAGCCTCATTTTAATGTTGAGTTAAAAGTTAAAAAAAAAAAAGGCTGGAAAAATAAGCAAAGAACAACAACCAAACAAGAACCTGACTATATGAAAACTACTATGGTGACAGGGAATATCAAAACACAAACTCAGAAGGGCAACAAAGTCAAAATGGCTACATCCAAAATCTCAAAGACTTGGTCTCAGGCCAAAAAAGAATTCCTGGAAGACCTCAAAAAGAATTTTAAAAATCAAGCAAGAAAAGTAGAGGAAAAATTGGGAAAAGAAATGACAATGAAAGAAGAAAATCATGAACCAAGAGTCAACAGCTTGGTAAAGGAAACACAAAAAAACACTGAAGTAACACCTTAAATAAAAATGGGCCAAATAGTTAAAAAAGGGATAAAAAATCCTCTGAATTATCTTCAATTCCTTAAGGAGAGGAACTGGTCATATGGAAACAGAGGTATAAAAATTCACTGAAGAAAACAAAGAATTAATCAAATGGAAGAGGAGGTACAAAAAACCCACTGAAGAAAATAATGCCTTAAAAATTTGAACTGAGCCATTTTATTGTTTCTTGATGTCTTGTCCCCAAGACATCAAGAAACAACAAAATCAAAAGAATGAAAAAAATAGAAAAAAATGTGAAACATCTCACTGGAAAAACAACTAACCTAGAAAACAGATCCAGGAGAGATCACTTAAGAATTTTTGCACTACCTGAAAACCAAGATCATCTTTCAAGAAATTATCAAGGAAAACTACTCTGATACTCTAGAAACCAAAGAGTAAAATAGAAATTGAAAAAACCCACCAATCACTTCCTGAAAAAGATCCTCAAAATTAAAATGCGCAAGAATATTATAGTCAAATTCTAGAGCTTCCAGGTCAAGGAGAAAATATTGCAAATAGCGAGAAAGAAATAATTCAAATAATGTGAAGTCACAGTCAGGATACCATAAGACTTAGCAGCTTCTACATTAAAAGATCAGAGTTCTTGGAATATGACATTCTGGAGGACAAAAAATACTAGGATTACATCCAAGAATCACCTACTCAGAAAAATCTGACTGTAATCCCTCAGGGGAAAAATAAGGCATCTAGGGTCTTATGAAAAAATATTCTAAATTACTAATTAGAAAAATGCAAATTGAAACAACTCTGAGATACCACCTCATACCTATCAGGTTGGCTAATATGACAGAAAAGGTAAATGACAAATGTTGGAGAGAATGTGGGAAAACTGAGATCTTTTGATAATATGCCTATTCTGTATTTGTAAGTACCCATTTACTTCCTCTAAGTTACTAGTTTTGAGCAAATATATATATATATATATATATATATATATATATATATATATATATATATATATATATATATATATATATATATA